>CM062818.1:1733171316-1733498816 GCA_031772625.1 Pinus tabuliformis | reverse complement strand
ATCTCCCAGTGGCTATATATAGGGCTAGAGGTCATCAAAAGAATTGAATGAATGGTTGTTAGAAAGCCTCTTGAATAATTCTGTGGAGGCACCCTCGTGAGGTGGAAGGGTTGAGTTGACACATATATGCTTGAGATGTCACAAGCCAATACATCACACACCTTGCATTTAGAAATCAAAAAATAATTGATTTATTAGATAAAATCGAATTAGAAAGGGATATTTCATCTTCAACCACATCAATGAAAAAGGCACAAACAACTTGGAGCAACTTGATAGAATATGAGATGTTGGTTCATAAAAGATAGGGAAATTTTTTGCAGGAAATGAAACTCCTAAACAAGTGAATTATGAAGATTATATGGTTGTGGCCACTATCAATATTGGCTCTAGTAGATGCTATATTTTTGGAAATGAGTCATAGGTTGGTTGGAGAAGGTTGTAATCACCTTTCACAACATCTCTCATGCTTGAAAATCCATAAACAAAGTGATCTTCTCTAAACAAAGGGTTCCATTCTAGGAGATGAATCCCCTATATTAATGGATTATCTTAGAAGGGATTGAATGATAATGTAATAGTAGTGTTTATTCAACCTTTCCTCTTCACTTTATAAGTCATATATGGGTATTGATGCAATCAATTGTTGTTAGTGAATATATTCACCTCTATTTCATGTTAATGATTGTCTAGTGCTTAAGAGTTTGAGGTGATTAAGTGAAAAGTTTTGACTTGTTGTCTATCACCTCCTATAATTTATAAGCTTGAGTTAATTATAAGTATGGTAGTTACAAATTTTTGTTCAAGAAGCCTTGATTACTAATTTTTCTTGATTAATTTTTTTTATTATGTCCATTGATAATAAATGGTTGTTTATGAAGATTCATACACTTATTTAAAGTGCTTTCATTTTGCATTAATATCATGGCTTAATTGATTTAGTTCTTGAATGAGATTTGCCCTAATAAAATTATCCATTGTTCCTTTCCAGGATCGTATGTTTCACTGAAGACTTCATAGCCTTATGAGTTCATCTTTAATTTCATTATTATATTAAAAAAAAATTCTTGTTTTCTAATATATCCTTTTCATTTGAGCCAACTCACATATTAGTTACAAGATTTAGGTAATTCGCCCTATAACTGAAAATGTAGCACCCAACTCGCTTTGATTTGATGTGAAGGGCTTATTATTCTAAAGTGTGAGTTTGGGGGCTAAAAAATTGTTTGTAATTTCCAAACACAAACTATAATTTCCTAGAGATCAATAGTCCATGCTACAACACTTTGATGAGTATGAGCTTGGAGAAGATTTCATTACTCTTTTGGAAACTCCACTTGGGAACAAAGCCTCATTTTCTTTGAATGAAATTTCATGTTGCTTGTATCTATGGTGACAACAAGCAAACTCTCCAAGAATAAAATATGATGTAATGAATCTACATAGAGGTATCTAACCTCATAAAGATAACATATGACATTAATCCCAAATTCGAGTGATTTCATTAGGACTTAAGAAGATGGTGAATCAAGTCATGTTTCTCATAGACTGAATGGAAGATATTGAGAGAAATTATTCGATTGAAGATAGGACCTTGATGTTGGTGTATTTTTTGAAGCATAACAACAACATATATTGCCATGCAAGCCTTATTTTGTTGTCATGTTGATATTCAAATATTGGTGTAGGGCATGTAAGGATCCTCATGCAAAAAATGCACAATTTATATATTAATAGATGATCTTAAGGACACTGATTTAGATATAAATGTAGGTTATGATGAAGATCTTTCAAGTTCTACAAAGCATCCCAGTGCTAGTGAAAATCTAACACATGTTGATTATTTTGAATTGATTAATGATGTATGTTCTTTTATCCATTTTTAATATGAGAATAAGGAATAATCATAAGAGGAAAGGAAAGATGTGTGATGTACTTGAATTGTATAAAACCAATGATCCTCATGTTTTCCATGAATGATGCATTGAAGAAAATGAGACACATTAATAACCTACTACACATGTGTTCCCAAGGTCGATGCAATGATATAAGAATAGAAAATTAGCATTCTAGCTAACCCAATCATAAGAAGAGAATGCACAATAGGAAGATTTGTGAAGAGACATTGCAACAAGATTTTATCCTATAAATGGTGTGGTAATGTTCACAAGAAAATGATAAATATAGGTCTCATTTCCTTCATTATTTTGTTGGTTATGATTCATATGAGATTTTGGAAGCAAAGGAAACATGCATGTCTCCCAGGATTGATGAGAATATGCATTATTTAAGTAATGTGATATCATATACTAAAGAAGAAGGAAGCCAAGAAGAGATTTGTGAGCCTAAGGAAGAAGGTGAAATAGAATTTGATCTAGTAGGTGTGTTTATTTATTTTTTCAATTCCATGTTAATAAATGAGGATTTTTTAAAAGAGAAATTTCATGAATCATATACTAGTGATATGCCCATTCTTACTAGTCGAATTGAAATTTATTTTCAGCATGTAGCAGAAATATAAATGATGGTTTCAATTTTATGATAATGAACCTAGTTATGCTATTAATAATGAAAATCTTGAGGAAAGAGCAACAATTTAAGATCCTTCAAAATATTTAAGTTTCTCCCCATGAGAGAAAAAATTATAAGATCATAAGAATAAATGGAATGATATATTAAACATGGAGGTCTTTAGCACTTTGGTTTAGTTTCCCATAGAGGTGGCAAACAACGAGAATTATATGAAACATAAAATTAAAAAGGCACATGACTTGAATGAATATTTCCTAGTGACTCAATTGAAAAGGGATTTTCAATGTCCATGTGAAACTAGGTGTTGGTCAATTCCCAAAAACACCATGGGATGAAAGGGTCTGTCACATATGCGATGTTAAGAGGGTTGAAAATTAAAAACACTTTCTCTTACATTTTCCATCTTATAATCACATTTGATCTAATTTTCAAAATATTTATCATACTACCAACCTTCTAGACCTTTTAAGTTAGCAAAACTATGGTGATCTTGAAACTCTTCTCTTGAAGTTTTTTGAGCATAGAAATAAGATGCCAAAGAATTCTAAGTAATATCTTACCTTATTAAGGTTTGATAGACCATATTGGTCTAAGTGGACATTAATAAGCATCATCATCATCATAATGAGGGTGATCATCCATACATATTTTACATGTTCCTTTCCTTTAAGAAACAAAGGATCATTATCATGCTAGCAAGGTCCATGTTGTACACCCATGAAGCAATACTCAAAGTATGTTTCTCCATGTGAAATATGATCAGAATAAAGAATGGAAACTTGAAGCCATCTTCCATGTTCCAAAAAATAATGCACACATTATGGCATGGAATTTTGCGCATCTTGTTTCTTTCTAGCATTTGTTTGAATTTTTTATGATTTCTTGGGTGTAAGAAGCAAAGTTTATTTTGCACACTTATGGATGAAATACCTATATGTTAAGTTAGCTTCATATAATTATCATATTTGGGCTACGATAGTCATAAATTTGCATTGTTAAAAATCAATCCTTTTTCAATCGCATGTAATAGTCATGAGTTGTGTGAAGTAGATGTATGCCAAATTTGTGACACAAATAAAATGATGGTTTGGCTATAACAAAAGTATGAATTTACTTGATCATAATATACATGGATTAAGTTAGGGTAGGATAGGATATATTTGAATACTAGGCTCAATCATCTCAAATTGTGTAGGATTATAGAGTCGAATTTTCTAGTGATTACTAATTTGTCCTTTATTATTTAAACTAAAATTTGATTTATTTTAGTCTCTTAAGTTAGATTAGGGTTTTCAAAATTGATTTGCATGTGAAAGCAATAAATATGAGAAAATTGACTAGACAAAATGATGGTTATGGAATATCCCTAAGTGAATTATACCAACAATTTAATCTAGATAGGATGTCTTAGGGGGATTTAGGTGACTAGGGTTAAATGTTAAAGAGATCCCATTTATCTATCTAGTTGTCTCAATTGTATAGGCACAAATCACTACATACATAGTACTTTATAATCATAAGTTAAGAAAGAAAGAGAAGCTATGGCTACTTGTCCTAAAAAAACCAGTGCAAAAACATATCTAAGAACTTAGTTGTAGAGGATTGATTAGGGGGCTCCAAAGTTACTGTCGTACCACAAGGGGATTTCATCCCATGTGGAACCCATGTTTATCCTTTGAAAAGTCACATTATATTTTTAGGGATTTTGTGAAATGTTGAACCAAAGCCTTTTTAAGGCCTTCAGGCTAGCCCTTGAAGTCTGGAAAATCTTAGACAAAAGTCCCATCATTTAACTCCTTTTATCCTAATGTTTTGGGCCACACTCCATTCTAATGAGTCATTTGATATAAGGGTGGGGGGAAGAACTTCCCATATGCACTTTGATCTCCCTACATTATATTACCTCTACATCACACTTCCATACTTTTACTAGAATTCCATCTATCCACCTTTCCCTTCTAACACCCTATCTTGAACCCCATTTTGTAATTGTAAGTTATGACTTGTAATGATGGAGTTGGTAGCATTGATATTCTCATAAACTCTTGACTGATGTAATATGTTTTATTTGTATATATATGCCAATAGCTAAAGGAAGGGGGAAATCCCACACAAAATTGATGCGATAAGAGAGAAGATGTGAGGGGGAATTGGGAAAATCCTTGTCAATGGATAATATTTCCATGAATTAAATGCCCTCGTCCTTATTCCCTAGGAAATAAGAAAAGGATTAGTAGTTGAGCTACTGACTTTCTCGCAATTATGAGGAGAGATGGAAGTGGTAGAGGAACTGTCCCTGAGGTATGGATGAAGTTCCCTTCTAGAGAATTTTGAATTGACCACACAATCCCGATCTCAAACTATGAAACCTCATGTAGGAAGAATTAAGGAGGTATGGGAGAATTTGAAGGAGACACCCACACACACAGAGTGAGAGTGTGTAAGATCGTGTGGAGATCAGAGAAAGTGAAACTCATGGGAAAGAGTCAAAGACACACAATGGGCTTTGAGATTGAGATTAGTGTAAAAGGTGTGTAGAGTACCCTTTAAGTGATAAAAACTCGTGAAAAACTATGAAATTCTTGTTCTGGTTATAAAATTTAGAGTTGAAGTCTTCAACTTGACTTAGAAAGAGAGGGCCATGATTTTTTTGGGTGATTTGTTTGAGTAAGAACTATAATAATTGAGAAGGGGAGATCCTAAGGGACTTTTGGGTAGTGAAGATCCTCCTTAATGCATGCAAGCCAATTGTGGTAACCCTATGACTAGTAATGTGACCTGGCTCAGTGGGCTTATAGATAACGTTGTGACCTCTGTGTATGAAGGAGAGTTTCCTTCATATCTCTACCTTGCAATGAACCTTTGTATTGATTGAAAGAGTCTTCCTTCTATGGGATTGAATCTGGCTTGTGGATGGTTGGATATAAGAAAACCACATTATAGTTGAGCTTATGCTTGCCTGAAGAGTGGCTCTTCCTTCTTCAGTTTTAGGAAAGGTTTAAAACAATACATATACGTGTATTTATTTTTCTTAAATGAAATATCAATGTACGTTTAAAGTTTCCTGCATGACATTATGTTTGGTTTCTAAGTATTAATATATTGCTAGATTAAAGCCTTGTGCAATTGTGCTTGGTCATTGGTTGTAAATCTGATAAGAATGAGATTTGTGTATAGAAATAATTTTTTAAAGAATGTTTACTACTAGTACCCTAAACATGTAATTCCTTTCTACAATGAACTTTCATGGTAAAGAGGAGAAGGGACCTTAGTGGGCCTCATTAGGTTCGATCTCCACCAATCTATGGGAAAGAACCTTTAATATTGAAAACAGAAAAAAAATGTCCCAATGAATCAGGAAACCTATTATAAGATTACAAGCCTATGTAAATATTAATCCTTAATGCAAGAGTAAAATCCCTAACCTTAGATTGAAGACTTAGAGGAAGGAGTCTTCACAAAACATCTAATATAAGGTGTTAGAAAGTTCATTGAAGAGCTTGTGATATGGGGAAATTTTGTTGAAAGGTTGACTGGGTTTTATAGCCTTGGAAAATGAATGTGATTGTTAATATCTTTGTGGATAGTTGTGTAGTTGAATCTTGCATGGGGATTACGAGACTTGAAGGTCTTCTTGTAATTACACCTAAGAAAGTTAAGGACGAATTCCTAGTATTGGGACTAATAATAAGAAAATATAAAAGATGAATTGGGAAAGCTTAGGAGTTCCCTTGAGTTTTCAAGACTCTTAAAAGAATTAAATGAGATTTGTAATCAACTGAAAAAATCCAAGAGAATGAGGATCTTTGAGGAGACAACATTAAGTATATCCTCTACAACTAATCTTGGAATGGACTTAAAGGACTTGAGTTATCATAACTGAAGGGAGAGAAAGGAGTTTTAGATGACTTTGCAAGTTGGCGAGGGCCTCAATGTCCATAATCAAGATCTGAGCATAGGATTTTCCCAATGGAATTTTGATTTAGCCAGTGGAAAAATGTTTAAAATCCCATTCAAAAGTCTATAAATTTGTTTATTTATCCCATGGATTAGCCCCAGTCCTTGATCATATGGGTTATTCGGGCCGTGATTCAAAATTAGAAATTAGAGAGAGAGAGAGTTATATTGGATGTTGTATATCCAAATCTTTGGATGTCTGGGAATTTAAACTTTAATTATGTGTGTGGATGAGTAAGGAGTTACATTGGATGCCAGATATTCAGACATCAAGACTTTCATGTTATGCATAATTTGTATAGAGGGATTATCTAAATTCCAAATATCTAAATATTCAGGAATCTTGTGTTTATTTTAAATGGAGACTAAAAAAATATTTGAATATCAGATGGCTCAGATGGGTGAAACCATTAAGTGGAGTAATCTTGTGTGTAGGAAACTCTATTAGCAAAGATACACAATTTATCCAAAATCTAACATTTTTTGTAAAGAAAGAGTTGAATTGAAAAATATAGACTTAGTTATGGATGACACATATATGAAACATGTGGTAATTATGTAGATCCCACATGAGATGAACCCTAGTTTATGTAGGAAGGGGTCTGAGGTGGCTGCATGTTGATGTGGCATGATGGCTCAACATGCTAAAAATGCATGATGACATGACATTTTGGAAGTATGGAAATTTGATGTGGATGACTAAGGTGGAAACTTTATGGAAGGCGATGTGGATATGAGATCTGGGATCTAGCCTTCTAAATAAGTATATTTTTGGAAACATCAAGATAGTATATGTTTAGGATCAAGCTTTTCAAATAAGTGGACTTTTGGAAACATTTAGATAGTGAATGTTTTGAATGTATGGGATTTGACTTTCCAAAAAAATGGAATTTTGGAAACATTCAAATAATTGATGTTCTGGATATCTACGAATTTGGACATCCAAATAATGTACATGATAACTAGAGTGTCTCATCAGGATGCAGATGACGTATGATATGGACATCCTCAATATTTGAAAATAACCACAAGGAAGGGATACAATAATATGACCTAGGTGCTGAAGTGTATGACTCGTGGAAATGGCGCAACACGATGGTGACACATGAGCGCTAGGCTGCCACATGCCAACAGTAAGATAGTTGGCATGGCATAAATGGTGAATCTTATGAAGGCCATAAATTTGTGCCCAAGATATCAGCCCCTGTGGGTCAGTTTCTTAGAGCCATGCTCAATTTGTCTCCTATACATGTGGAGTCTCTGTTGCCCATCCTTCTTCTGGCAGTATCGACGTTAGCTTAGTGTGGGTGTTTTCAAGTCAACCAATGCTTGAGTCCCACATGAAGAATCAAGGCACTCCCTCCTCAAGTTCAGAGTGTCCTAGCCATTACCATCTTTGTCCTCATTCTCCCATAGGCAGTGATGATGGGAATAATGAGCTAAAGCAATAGATGAGTCAACAATTAGCTTCTATTTTGTTCCTCATTAAATAATTACAGAAGCTCCAGTCCAAAATGAACCAGTTTGAAGAGAAAATCAGTTGGATTTGGTGCCAATTTGTGGGTATGCAATTCCAAAGGAATGCTGATGAAAATTGAAGTATAGCAAGCATCTCCTTAGGAAAACCCTCAAATAATATGTCTATTGATCCCCCTAGTTGATATATGTTTAAATTTTGCAAATGTATTGTGTTTTGTGGCCAATTTTGAAGAGCTTACAACTATAGTAATTTATGCATAATGTATGAATATCAAAATAGGGAGAATCAATTTTTGAAACTCCATAGATGATCTTTATAGAATATCTAATGCTTATGTACTGAATGTAAGCACTTCCCAAGTTTTATGTTGTGTTTCGGGTGTAAACTTAATGAAATTTCTAATCACTCTTGTTCAAAAAACAATTGTGCCCAAGTCTCGAAATGAGATGAAATTTATATTGTTAGAAAGTTCTTGATGAGCAAAATATGATGGTGATCTCATAAAGGAGGCTTGAGATTGTTAAGAGGAGAAATTTGGAAACCCAACCTCTATAAAATGACTATTTGGGTTGGGGTGTGTACTTTGCACCCTCAAAGAGGGTTGGCGGGAATGGGCATGTTACATAGTGGTATTAAAGGTAAGTTTCAGACTCGGGATGAATAGGATAAAGAACAAAGTGAGATTGATCATTAAAAATGAGGATTGTTTCTTTTATGCAAGAAATGATTACCGTGATGAATTTCTAATTAATTGTTTGAAATAAAAACTGATTTTTGATTAAATATAGATTTTATATCCAATTTATGGTGGGTATCTTGAAGCTAATATTATGTTTATTAAACAAGAGGATAAGGGATAAAAAATAATAAAAATATGTGTATTAATTTTGAAAATCTCGTTGAGCCCCCCCTGGAGCTCACTTGGAAAGCCTATGAAAATGTAAAGTAAATGTGAGTACAAGGTCCCATGTTCAAATCCATAGTTTCTTACCCATGGCTTCCTGCTAGGTGGAAGCACAATTCACCTAGGGGTTACAGTGGTATTGGTCATAATCGACCCCGTGTCACACGAGTATGAGACCAATCTAGTTGTCAATTCCTCTAGACATATTTTTTTTTTGAAAAACTCACTTATGTGTGAATTAGTTATGAGTTGGAATCTAACATAGAATCTAAGTATGACTTGCAGTTGAAGAAAAGCTTCAATCTCAAGATATTATAGGCCAATGGATATATATTTCCAAGACAACTAATTGTGTGGAAAAAGATATTTTCTAATGAACTAACAATGACATGTTTCTTTCAACACATAACAATAAAGAAAATAATTCCAACATCAGGGTACAACACAAAATGGAAGAAACCGCATACATCAAAGATGAGTAATCAGATGGAAGGAAGGTTTTGCAAAGTCCTCCAGATTTCTCAAATAACAAGAGAAGATTAAACGATAAACTTTAGAGCTGTAAGACAGACAATGAGAAGATCATTAGAGCCCAGGAAAAATAGATTGAGATAAATGTAGTATTGTTAGAAATCTTGTTTGATATACATACACAATTGGAACACGGGCCAACCATGAGTAATGTAGATAAATATCATTCCAAGAAGCTACCCATCCCATTGGAGACCCAAAATCCTAGGCTAGTAACTACTAATATAGGAAATATTTCATCAAGGAAGAGGCACAAGAAATGTACAACTAATGATATCATGAGTAAACTCCTCTAGTACAAAGAGAAATAGTTTTGAAGGGCTATCTAGAGTTGAAACCAAATTAGATTCTCACAAAAGGAGAAGAAGAGGCATTCAAAAAGTTCTACATCAAAGGAATTCAAGAAGGTGAAGCCACCTGATTTTGACAGACTAATCATGAAGGTTGAAGAAGTTGGGCATGACTATGAGGCCTAGAAAAGTATTTTCATGTGCATGACTGCTCTGGGAATACCAAACCAGAGTAGCAATATTTAATCTAAATAGAAGAGCTTCCATTTGGTGCGAGGAACTTAAAAATGTCAAAGGAATTAATGAAAGGAAGTTGACTTAGAGGCCTTACCTCTGCACAGGATTTAACTCCACACATGCTTTACCTCCACACATGCCTTACTTCTACACGTGCTTTACTTCCACAAGTTTTAAACTTAGTAAAAATTTTCAAGTGGGGAGACTTATCACATAGGCCTATAGACATTAATATATATGCACATATTTTTTCGTTAATGGAATTAATAAATCTTGTTTCCATAAATTAAAATTTTATCTCGTAAATATAAACTCCTCTCGAATTCTTATCGAGTAAAAACATGAAAATTATGTTTGGACATACGATGTTCTTTCACACACTAAATAACTCTAACCCATAAAAAATATAGGGAAAAAAACAAGTTTCCCACCAAATGAGGGAGAGTGTCATTACTGACTTTACGTTTAAATTTCATATAAATACCATTGAAAATATTTCTACATAGACTATGTTAAATTTTGTAAATTATTCCAATTAAATAATTAATGTGAATTTAAGTCCAGTTAGCTAATTTAAGCTCTATATTTGTCTTGCATGCATAGAAGTAGCTTTATTTCTCTCCACATAAGGTGGAAAGGAATAGGGGTTTATTGTTATTGATTCCTCTTAACTTCTCCCATTGTTTTGACAGATCTTAAGACATTCAATTTATATTTTATCATGAAAAGGAAAATAAAATAAACCATTTAAATCGTCGAAAAACATCTACACCCATATTCCATGCTTGTATTTGTATGAAGGTAAATTTCAATAGTTAAATATGGATGATCATTCCCAGATTCACAATAGTCCAAATGGATTTATGACAACTCAAAGGCTCTTTAAGCTTCCCAACTAGAACATAAGTTATGCTCCATGGTTGTACCCACAATTACTCACCAACATTTATTTAACAAGATCTAAAGGCCCCAAATTAATTTTACCATAAACTTATAGAATTCCAGCTTAACACTAGCTACAAAATACTACACAACAATATTAGTTAATGAAAGAGGATTTCATACTTATATAGTTCAGAGTAACTTGCTAGAAAATGAAGAAGGGACAACTACTCTCCACTCAACCATATGGTAACAACACTGCAATTTTCTTTCCATTGACCACCCTTAAGTCAAATCTAATGTCTGAGGAGATTCTTGCTCAGGGATTTCACACCAAAGGCTTGGTTAAACACTCAGAAGATGAAGTCATTGTCCACGTGATTTATCAAATAATCTCTAACAACAAGTACCAAGGTGGTTTATTAGTTGTACCTACAACAAGCACCAAGGTGCTTTATCAACTATTCTTAGCAGTAAGCACCACAATGACTCACTCTTTCCTCTAATTTCATTCATAGGGATTCATCCAAGGTTCAAAGGGGGTATTGCTCAGTCCAAGTGTTAGAATCTATTGTCCAGGTGGTTTATCAACTATCTTTTCATATCAAGCAACACAAGGGTTTGCAGTCCACCATCCAAGTGGTTTACCAACTACTCAACAAGCATCATATATGTTTGTAGTACACTGTCCGGGTGGTTTAATAGCTACTCAAAAAGTACCACAGTGACTCAGATTTCTTTGCCTAGGTGGTTTATTAGCGATACGACAAGCACCATCGTGATTCATTCATTCACTAAACCTTCCATTGACCACATAGGCTTAGACAACATAGTCTAGTGGCCTCACACATTTCACAGGGATTACACCCAAATTCACAGAGGTTTAGATATTGCAAAAACTACATAACAGTTGAAAGCCACTTTGTCTTCTGTTGCTAATATTCCACAACGTCCATACGCTCCAATGATCATCAACAAGTGCATTCTATTTTTCCAATGAGAGAGAGAGCGAGAGTGTGTGTGTAAGAGAGAGTGTCTTCTCTTAGGTTATGCTCTCATATATAATTTTATCCCAGAGTTTGTTGTTTGTTTGAAAGGTCACCAACCTGGCATCTCGATGTGCGAGGGGGGATGGGCACTACCATTTTCCCCACCGCCCCAATCCAATCTCATAAATTCTCTGTCAACAAGTATATCTCCCCCAATCATGTCTCATAAACCAATTGTCAGAAAGTGGCTCGATCGAATATGCACCCTCGCATCCAATCACATCTTGTAATTAACATGTCAGTTAGGTGGCTTAGCTAAGCCTGCAAACGATAAGTCGACATTAGGTTCAGGGTTGGATTTCATGGATTTCTACTCAATAAAGCTCCCTCAAACATGGGATCTGTAAGGTTGTCCCTTCCTCTAGTTAGCTCACAAATTAATTTTAAAGGTTTCAAATACATAATCTATCAGCCAACTGTGGCTCTTATGCGCAAGCTCGTATGAAACAGTTGTCTATACAAAAGAATGGGGTAAAATGAAAAGGGTTCTCACAATGGGATCCAATGGTGGAAAGAAAGGGTGTTTTCACTAATGAGCAAGGTTCAACTCCCATGAAGGCATAGACTAAGACCATGGAATCACCTTAAGGTAGTGATTGAAATTATGGTTTTACATAGAGAGACTATATTAAATGTTCTTGTCTCATGCACACATAAGTGGATCAAAGCCTACTCCTATATCCTTGAATTTTAAGCCCAAGGGAATTGGATCTAATGGTGGAGAGTGAGGATTTTCTCACTGTTAGACAAGGCTCAATTCCCATGAGCGGCTAGCTTGAAGCCATGGGGGAACCTTGAGGTAGTGATCGACATGTGGTCGCACCCAAAGAGATTATATTAAATAGTTTCATGATTCATGCATACATAAGTGGATCAAAACACACCCCCATGTCCTTCAATTTTCATGCCCAAAAGGGGTTGGATCTAATGGTGGAAAGAAATGAATTTTTCACTAGTGGGCTAGGTTCAATTCCCATGAGGGCTTAACCTCAAGCCATGAATATGCTTTGAAGTAGTGGTTGAATGTGTTGTGGCACCCAAAGAGATTATATTAAATGGTCTTGTGAGCCATGCACACATTAGTGTATTAAATCCCACCCCCATGTCACTCAATATATAGCCCAAAGGGGTTGCATCCAATGGTGGAAAGCACGGAGTTTTTCACCATTGAATAAGCTTTAATTCACATGAGGGCCTAGCTTGAAGCCATGGGGAGAAATTTGAGGTAGTCCTAGAATGTGTGGTGGCACTTGGATAGAATATGTTATATGGTCTCGTGACTCATGCACACACATGTGGATTAAAGCGTACCCCCATGTCCTTCAATTTTTCTTAGTCAAATTTCACTAGCGCAATTGTTTGGAAGAGTCTCATTTTGCATGATGACCCAAGTTCAAAGCCCTACAATAAATAGGAACCAACGATTTAAAAAATTGATATAACCTAAACCAAGTATAATCCCTAAATAAACTTAATAATTTAAATGTTTCTAAATCACAATTTCTTAAACCACAAACTAATCCATAAATTATAAAAAAATTAAATCAATCCATCCATCAAAATTACTTTAAAAAAATAAACAAATTATTAAATTTCAAATCACTCCCAAAGCCAAACCCATTTGTACTCATGTATAAAGCAAACAAAGTTACTGCTTAAAATATCTTAACATGAATAATGTTAATGTCAAATCTTTCACTTTAACCCAAAAATTCCCAAAGCCAAACCCATTTGTACTCATGTATAAAGCAAACAAAGTTACTGCTTAAAATATCTTAACATGAATAATGTTAATGTCAAATCTTTCACTTTAACCCAAAAATTCCCATAGACAAGTTTGGGGAACCAAAGAAACTTGTTATGCGCTCTATTCAAAGATGTATCTTAACATGAATAATGTTAATGTCAAATCTTTCACTTTAACCCAAAAATTCCCATAGACAAGTTTGGTGAACCAAAGGAACTTGTTATGCGCTCTATTCAAAGATTCAAAGATGTATGTTCATGTGATATTTGTGAGTAGTCATACAGAAAGATTTAGTGTTTAATAAATTACGTAGATAACGTAATTTAATTTCATTCTGTTATTTATTTATTTTTAAATATTAAATTTTTGTGAGGGAAGGCGCCAATCCAGTGTATGAGAGATGTTGTCATGTAAGGTAACGTTACATTAATAAATATTTAAAAAATATGAAGGTGATGTTGTCACGTAACGTAACATTACATTAAAAAATTATAAAAGAGATATTGTCACGTAACATAATTTTACATTAATAAAATATGTGTTCGCGAATATATATTGTATATGCCGAAGATATGTATAACGTTATTATATATGTGTCGACTATATATTGTATAACAAAGAAAATTAGGTAAATGAAGCGGAGGATTCAATTGGGCATATCTTGTAATAATAACTAAGTTTGTTTCGTGGCAAAATTAGGTAAAGGAAGGGGAGGATTCAATTGGGCATATCTTGCAATAATAACCAGGTAAGTTTAGTGGGGTTTAGGTTTTCCGTTGTGTGATTTCTGTAATAATAATAACCCGGTAAATTTATATCTCATGGCGTTTAGGTTTTGGTTGTGTGATTTTTGTAGTAATAATAGTAAGGTAAATTTATATTTCGTTGTGTCTTGTAGGAAGGTAAACTCAATATAATGGAAGGTGCTCAATAAAATTACTAGGAGTAAGGGGAAATATTGAATAGAATGTAATATTTAGGGTGGGGAGTGACCTGAAATATTCGTTAAAATTTAATAATATTACATTTTAATTAGTTTTTCTCCCCACCGCCACTATTTATTAGGTGGGGGTAGCTATAAATATTGGGTAACATATAATATTGTAATATTATATTTTATGTAATCAATATATTTGTAACAATTAATATAGATTTAATTAATAAACGAAATAAAAACCTAATATTTACAATATGACAAAGATTTTTAATCATGAATATTTACCATGGATATTATTAACTTCTAAGTAGGTTTTTTTACAATACCATGGGCCAATACCTACAAGAGAAAGATAGAGAGGGAGAGGAAAGAAAAGAATTATAACACCATGGGCTACTACCATGGTTTATCAATTCCATGGGCCATCTAGACTTTTGATTATTATGTTATGGATCTAGGCTTTTAATTGTTACAATACCATGGGCCAATACGATGGCTTATCAATACCACATGCCAAAAAACAATAACTTATTTCAAAATAAAAATATTTTACAAATATTTTATTTTAATTTAATTTTATAACATTTTTTTGAGGTATATCTAAACCCTCCATCCTTAAGACTACTAACAATATTTTCATAGAGATTAAATGGAGGTTTTAATAAATTAAAAAATGAGAATACTTTTATATATACATATGTGAAATTTATATAATATCAATAATATTATAAACAACTAGGAGAGGCAGATAGAAGTGAGAGGAGGAGAGAGGGAGGGGAAGACAAAGAAGGAGAGGGGGAGGGAGATAGACACATAATGGAAGGTGGAGAGAGAAGGAAGAAGAAAGAGTCTCACAAAGACAAATACATAAATAGAAGTTAGATATAGAAAGTGATGAGTATTTTAGATTTTCACTAAAATAGATGTATTGATTTCAATGTAGTTGTTGATTTCTAATCCTATTTGATCACATGCACTATATGCATTGATTTTAGTGTAGATGTTGATTTATAATTCTATTTAATACCTTACACTAGATGCATTGATTTCAATGTCGATGTTGATTTCTACTCTTATTTGATTGCTTGCACAAGATGCATTGGTTTCAGTGTAGATATTGATTTTTAATCCTATTTGATTGCTTGCACTAGATGCATTGATTTCAGTGTAGATGTTGATTTCTACTCATATTTGATTGCTTGCATTAGATGCATTGGTTTCAGTGTAGCTATTGATTTCTAATCCTATTTGATTGCTTGCACTAGATGCATTGATTTCAGTTTAGATGTTGATTTCTAATCCTATTTGATTGTTTGCACTAGATGCATTGATTTTAGTGTAGATGTTGATTTTTGATTTGATGCAACAAGATGTATGATGTACATTAATTTCAAAGTAATTATATTAATAGTGTGCATTGATTTCAATGTAAGAACATCTCTACCTCCTCCATCTATATCTCTATCTCCCATTGTCTCTCCTTCTCTATCTCTCTATCTCAGCCCCTAAACATACACCCTCTCTCTCTCTCCCTTTCCCCTCCCCCTCTTTCTCTTCCCCTTCTCTCTCTCTCTAACATTTCTCTCTCCATATCTATATCTCTTCCTCCATCCCTGTCTTTGCCTCTCTCTTCTTCCCTCTCCCCCCATCTATATCTCTATCTCCCCTTGTCTCTCCTTTTCACCCCCAAAACATACACACTCTCTCTCAATGTAAACACCTAAAAATTATTCAACCATAAAGACAATACTTGAATTTTCATCCCAAATAAAATGTGTGCTTACCCCAAATGTTTGCTTCTTGAAACTATAAACTATTTATAATTGGGTACATTCTTATTATTCCCATTTTCCATCATTCAACATTGTTAATTACTTTGCATCACATAAAAATCATTCAACCATAAATACAATAATTGAATTTTCATCCCAAGTAAAATGTTTGCTTCTTGAAACTATAAACTATTTATAATTGGGTACATTCTTATTATTTCCATTTTCCATCATTCAACATTGTTAATTACATTGCATTCAAACACCATAATAGAAAATAACTACCATTTAAAATTATTTGGGGTTTGAATGAGCGATGATTCTTCCAAATAGTTTCAGATTGGTCACAATGAAGATTGTTTGTAATTGACTATATTCCTAGTATTCATATTTTCTATCTATCAAAATTGTTACCTTGACGCTTTGCACTCACAATTTGTATTTCATCATTTTTTGTAATTGACTATATTCCTAGTATTTGCATTTTCTATCTATCAAAATTGTTACCTTGACACTTTGCACTCAAAATTTGTATTTCATCATTTTTCATCATTCAAGTTACTAACAAAGTTTCTCATCTCAACAAACTGAGGTAACTAAGCAACTTTTAAATTAAATCAACCAAATTAATCTTAGACATATTTAGCATATTTAAAATGATCAAAATAATTAGATGTTCAACAAATTTTGTATAATTAGATGTTCAACAAATTTTGTATGATCGCACGTGATTGAAACCAACCTAGATCCATCTTAACACTGGATCTACTAAGTGCTGAAAGATATCAAATCTCTCGAGATGCATATTAAGAATTTAGATATATTATGAAATAATTTTTTTAGTTATTTAAAATAATAAAAGGAAAAATTAATATTTTTAATTCGAAATTCAATTACATGAATGATATCACAAATATCATTTCATATATATGTTTAACTTATGGTTTGTGAATAATATTGGTTGCTCGTCGAGTGATTGTTCTTTTTTATTTTTAATTCAAAAAGTCTAAGGTCACTCGTAGAAGTTGAATCATAGTCATTTGGTGCAAGATTAAGGTCACCAACAAAAATGAATTAGAGAAAAAGCCATTAATAGTTGCTCGTAGATTATTGCAAACTTAGAAAAGCCTCAGTTAATAGATTCAAGATTCTAGCATTTATAATACCAATATTAATTATCACTGCATAATTTAACTGACTACATTTGAGTCGTCAATGTAATGGAAACAAAAATACTCTTTTAATATTAAATGGTAGCCATCAATCAAATATTGTGCACCCCATTTTCAATAGAAAAATATTTATTAGAGTACATATTAATATTAATACCTAATTGTAATATAATTTTTTCCCATTAAAAATAATTATCTCATCAATCCATAATTACAATTTTAGCAAATATTATCTAATTAAATTAAAGAATTTTTTTTTTCAAAATTATAAAACATTTAGTCTTTTTCTATAACTAATATAGCCTGAATAAATTAAACTTTCCGAAATAACATATCAATTCATACACTCATATTTATAAATATGAGTTAGATTACACACAACCATCACTTGGGACGTTCTTCAAAGAAAGGGGTGGCAGGGTCCGGGTAGATGTCAAATGTGCCTTTCGGAAGCGGAATCCAACTCGCACATGTTCTTCAACTGTGCCTCATCATCAACAATCTGGTATGAATTATCTTTGATTTATGGCTTTCCTCATCAAGCTTTTTCATCTGTACAGGATGCTTTCAATTGGTGGAGCGCGAAGAATCCTTCCTGGCGCTCACTGTTTATCCTCACCTGTTGGTTCCTATGGAAGTGGCGCAATGCCTGCATTTTTCAGAACTCCAGGAAGCCCCTCGATTCCATCCTGATCTCAATCACGGGCCATCTGCCCCCCTCAGATTAACACATGGCCTGATCTGTTTCTATATTTTCATCTTTTTGGACCTGTTTCACTCAATGTGGGTGTTTTTACAGGATTATGGCTCGCTGTTCAGTTTCTATGTTTCAATAGTTTTCAATGGCGGTCTCGTTCCATCCCCAGGACGCGTTATATGTGGAGGTTTTATGTTTCTCTCTCTTTATTTTCCTTTTTGGAAAAGGTCTGCTTTCCTTCATGAAGCGCCACTGTAAATATGATGATGGATCCTCAGGCGTGTATGCTTCACTCATTTTGGCTAGAGGTGGCTTGCTCCCGCTTTTTTGCTGGCTTTATCATGAAAGTATTGATGGGTTTATATGCTATCGCAACAGCCACTCAATCTGACAATCTGAACTGCTGTTTATTTCAACTGTTTATCCCAGTTTTTTAATCTTGTATACAGAACTTTATATTTCCTGAATATAATATATCATGATTTTTCTCTCTGAAAAAAAAAACCATCAATAATAAATATAACCTCAATAAATTAACCTTTGAAAAATAATATATCAATTCATACACTCATATTTATAAATATGAGTTAGCTTACACGCAACCATCAATAATAAATGTAATTATGAGATGACTTTAATAAAATGGACACCCATTCATAACTTCTATTTAAAATTAAATGAATTGAATAATCCTAATAATTCCTCTATAATGTTAAACCTAAAGACTTCCCTAATGTTAGGGTAATTAGGGAATCTGGTTAAAAAATTTAAATTTTTAATTTGAAAAGCATTTTGCATCGTGCATGTAATAATCTTGAAACACTTGAACTACCATAGACCTTCACCTACAAGTGACATGGTTAGTTTCATACGCAACATGTGGTTCAACAGAATTTTGATTCCGATTCTAAATTCATTGCTTTGTTTGCGTGGGCGGTCAGCATAAGATGTTAGGTTTTGAAAAAATCAGCAAATTAGGGTTTGAGTGCAACGCAATTCATCTTAATTTGTCAACTCATGGAGGTGGAGTGAAGAGGCCTCCAAGTTGAGATGCCACAACGTGACTTTACCCATTCCAAGAAACTTCGCCTTACGCTTCCCAAAGGTTTATCTTCACCATTCACCGTGACCCATTCTCCATGTGAGGGTTGTAAACGGTTTTTTTGGATTTCGAAAGTTAGGTTGAGGTTTATTTGGTTAAGGGAGGTGAGTGAGATGGTTATTGTGTTATTTTGGGATTAATACTAATGGTATAATTTAATTAGTTGATATTTTAAATTTTTGATTAAAATTTGGTAATACAATGTTGGGTGAAATTGTGATTTTATTATTATTTATAATGTATTTTTGAATTCATAAATAGATTTAACATTTTAAAAAAATGTTTAAGATACTCAAATTGTATAGATTACACAACTCAAATTTATGATACCAACTAAATTTTTACAAAAGCCACTCAATATATATATATATATATATATATATATATAAAACCAAAACATCAAAAAATTAAATTGAACTTATACAAGCAATTACATAAAGGTGAGAATATAAGTGTGTGTGTGAAGTAGTATATATATTTTTACATGATAATTAATATTTTCTTGTAGCTAGTTGTCAATTCTTTAGTATTTTTTTTTTGGTGTAAAGGTTCGACTTATATTATTTCAGCAAAGAGATACATGAGTTTGACCTTGTTGCTAATGGTCGCCTTGCAGGGAATGCGACCCAATAACACAAGTTTAGTTCTTTCAAGGTATACATACTATTTTTAACTTGCCTATCTAAGAGTAAAAAACAAAATTGCAAACTACTACTGTTTGGCTTGGTGCCCAATGAGTATCGATTCCGCTCACAGGAGCCAATTACATTATAACAAAATTGAAACATGGAACCTGAAGCTAAAAGGATCTTAAGTAGAGAGATTGAACAAAGAACATTAATCGACCCATATTACCAATTAGAACAAGGTCGAATAAGAGAAATTGAGAAACCCGCCCTTGGTTATCATCTTGAAGAAAGCCCATGACCCAAGCAATACTGGTGCCCCAAAGCTCCACATGCTGACCAACAATCCAAAGTCGTGCCCACCACTCCTTCTTCATGGTTAGTGTAAGGCCCTGCGGTCTATGCGATGGGCGGGCGCACCCACCGAGTGAACGAGCGAAGCGAAACAAGCGAGCTGCGGTCAGAAACGGGCGAGACACATGTGTGCGAAGTGTGGGCGAGCGAAAGTATGGTCGCGGACTTATAGCGGGTGAGCTAGGCTCGACCAGCTGGCCGACTTGAACCAAAGTGCGATGGAGGGGTGCGGCCACCCACGAGTTGGGCGGGCCAACCGAACACATAACATAAGTGGAGAGTCGGCCGGGTGGTGAAACATAGGTCGGCTGGGTGGCACGACCCGCCACCAAACCATATGAATAGGCGGTGCGATGGATGGACAAGACATCATTCGATCAACAAACACAACGAGCATTCAAGCGAAGTGCGAGTTCGGGAGTTGCAATAAAGTGCGAGGTAGGCGTGACTGCGGTAGCCGCAGGTCATGAACCCGTATAACATGTAGCTCAACACGACGTAACAACATTCAGGACAAAATGAAGACGAGTCGGGCAAGGCTGCACGATAGGTGTGCTTGCTGACGAGTTGGGTAGACGGGTGGAACGATGGAATGATGGAAACGAAGGCGTTCAGTGAAGGCGTTCGGGTGGACGGTTCGGCGAGTCGGGCAGGGCTGCACGACGGGTGCACCGCCGACGAGTTGAACGGGTGAACGCCAGGTGAACGTGTGCGGTGGGCAACCGTGCACGACAAAACGGTTGACACGGTGAACGTGCGGAGGGGCGACCCAGGTAGGGCGCGTCGTGCACGATGAAACGAAGGAGTGTCGATTTGGTGAAACGAAGGTGTGAATCGTGCAGAGGGCGCCCGAGTGAAGCGACAAAGTTACGACGAGGCGCACCCGACTTGGGAAAACGACACGACGAAGTTGGAAATTTTGTTAAGTGTAAACTTGGGTTTCCAAGGTTTAACTTATACTTTGTAAAAGTGGAAATTATATATATTGATTCGGGCAGACTCATATTGAAGGGAGTTGCCCCTCCCTTTATACTATTATTCAATTGTATATGCTAATTGCTGTTGATGATGAATATGTATGGGTTTTTTGTATAAAGGACAAATATAATACTTGGTAATGAAAATAAAACTAAGTACGAATGTTAGGCGTAGTCCATGAACATAAGTATTGGTGAAAAGAAAGTGTTTGGTGGTGCCACACCTCGCTATAGTGCGGTTGGAAGATTACCACTACTATGGGGGTGTGATAGGTGGTATCAGAGCTGGTATATGACGATGAAGTGTTGATCCCACTACACTATCATGCAGGTGGTATCAGAGCTGGTCCAAGTTTTGCAGGAAACTTGGTGAAGTGACAGTGGTGTCGAAACTGATTCGGGAAGTGCAGGTGAAAGAAGTTGATCATTGATCAAGAGCTGATTCAGTTTGCAGGGAATCTGGTGGATGGTCTATACTAGATCACAAAGAAGGAAGTTGATGGCAGAGATGGCAGGTGAATCTCATGTTATGGGTGAATCTAGCCACAATGCAACTGAGGCTTTCATAAACAGGATATTGGAAAGGATGGAAGAATTGGATTCTTTCTGGACTTCGAGAGTGGCTGGGATCCTTAAAGATCAAGAAGGCAATGCGAAGATGAGAGAGGAATTCGATGAACTCCGGACCCGATATGAGTATACTGACTTTAAGTATACACAACTTGAAGAGGAAGTCAAGGAGATTGGGAAGGCAAGAGACCAAGGTTTGGCAGAAATCTTGAACTTGCAGAAATCTCTTAATGAAGCAAAGGATGAGATAGCGGTGTTGAAGAAGGCCATGAGACATAACTCAGGTGGAGGAGTGCCTCATGTGAAAGTCAAGGAACCAGAATCTTATGATGGTACAAGAAGTGCGAAGACTCTTGGTAACTTTCTATGGGATATGGAGCAATACTTGGAACGCTTGGGTTTACCAGATGAGGAGACTAAAGTGAAAGTGGCTACTCAATTCCTGACGAAGGATGCTAAGATGTGGTGGCGAAGGAGGATGGATCAGATTACCAGTGGTAGTGCTGATGACATAACTTCATGGGATGACATGAAGAAGGCTTTGCAGACCCACTTCAGTCCTCAGGATGAAACATGGGAAGCAAGGATGAAGATTAAGTACATTAAGCAAACGGGAAGTCTGCAGACATATCAACGGGAGTTTGCAAGTGCAGTTCTGGAACTTTCGGACATGGCAGAGAGGGACAAGGTGTTCAACTTTATCATTGGGCTGAAACCTTGGGCATGCAATGAAGTGAAGAGGTAGAAGATTAAGACACTTGAGGAGGCTTTTGCTGCTGTGGATCGTTTGGTGGAGCATTATGACGAAACTTCTGATGAGAAAAAGAAGAAGTTCGATAAGCCGAAAGAGAAGAAAGATGATGCTTCGAAATCGGATGATAAGTCGAAGACGAAGAAACCATTGAAGTGTTGGATATGTGCGGAACCACATACGGTGAAGAATTGTCCTTCCAGACCGAAAGTGGCTGTGGTGGCACAGTCTAATGCGAAGAAAGAAGGAACTTCTGTGGGGGTGATGCAGATACTTGGAGCTGCAGCTGCTACGGAAGCGGTCTCTCGAAGAGATCCAGAAAGGAACAACTTGGAGTATGTTCGGATGAAGATTGGGAGTGCGGATGTACTCACTATGGTGGATAGTGGGGCTACTCACAACTTCATGAGTGAGGATGTTGCGAGAAGGATTGGGCTGAAGTTTGTACTAGTGAAGGCACAAATGAAGACAATGAATTCTCCTCCTGATTCCGTGATTGGTGTAGCTGAAAGAGTGGACACAACACTAGGTGAGTGGACCGGGAAAGTCGACTTCACTATAGTGCGGATTGATGACTATGAAGCTGTGCTGGGAATGGAATTCTTGAAACAATATGATGCGATGATTGTTCCACATTTGAAGAAGCTGTACATTTACGATGGAAGGGAAGATGTACCCATTGGTGTGACAAGACCTGAGTGTAAGTTGGCAGTGATGCAGATGGAGGATGAGAAGCAGATGAATGAGGTGTGTAAGCGGTTGTCTACTACTGAGGCAAAGCTTACGGAACAGTCACAGGTTATCAGGACACTATCCGATAGTATCTTGGATTTGTCTAGGAGGCTGGAGGAAGTTGAGGATGACGATGACGACGATGTTTATGTGAGACCGAATGTCCAGGGGGAGGATCGGGTTGCATATCTATAGAGGATGGAGATAGAAGATCTAGATAGGTGGATTGAGCTGATTAGTGAGGGAGAGCCTTCAGGCTCTACTCCCTCCACATATTCTTAGATGACTTAGAAGATGGGGCTCATTGTTAGCTGCTCATGGCAGTGAGTCCTTTAAACAGGTTGAGCAGGTATGACAGATAGATGATGCAGGAATGGCTTGGCATTAGCATCATGACATGTTGCAGATGGGATGGAGTTTCCATGGACCTGAGCATGGGGAGATTCTTGGTGAGTCCAGGATGTGGCAGAGTCTGAGAAAAGACTGGTGTAGGCATAAGGATGTGCATTCTTATGATTTGAGCGTGACAGTTGGACTGATCACCCGACTAGTTCGAGTCATGGGGGTCGACAGTGTGCAGAGATGTGTCAGCATTATGTTGGAGTATCTTGACGACAGTTCATGATGGGACGACACATGGTGGAGACGGTCGTTTTTCATATGTTGCAGGGATGTTTGCAGTGTATGGACTGGTTGATATCATGGATCAAGGATGGGTTGTTATCTTGGTGGCAGATGGTTACTAGGATGAGATATTGTCGAGGACGACAATGATTTCAGGTGGGGGAGGATGTAAGGCCTTACGGTCTATGCGACGGGCAGGCGCACCCACCAAGTGAATGAGCGAAGCGAAACAGGCGAACTGCGGTCAGAAACGGGCGAGACACATGTGTGTGAAGTGTGGGCGAGCGAAAGTATGTTCGCAGACTTATAGCGGGTGAGCTAGGCTCGACCCGCTGGCTGACTTGAACCAAAGTGCGATGGAGGGGTGCGGCCACCCACGAGTTGGGCGGGCCGACCAAACACATAACATAAGTGGAGAGTCGGTCGGGCAGTGAAACATAGGTGGGCCGGGTGGCACGACCCGCCACCAAACCATATGAATAGGCGGTGTGGTGGATGGACAAGACATCATTCGATCAACGAACATAATGAGCATTCAAGCAAAGTGCGAGTTGGGGAGTTGCAACGAAGTGCGAGGTAGGCGTGAATGTGGTAGTCGCAGGTCATGAACCCACATGACAGGTAGCTCGACATGACATAACAACGTTCAGGACAAAACAAATGTGAGTCGGGAAACGCTGCACGGCGGGTGTGCTTGCCGACGAGTGGAACGGTGGAAACGAAGGCGTTCAGGTGGACGGTTCGACGAGTCGGGAAAGGCTGCATGATGGGTGCACTACTAACGAGTTGAATGAGTGAACGCTGGGTGAACGTGTGTGGTGGGCAGTCGTGCACGACGAAACGGTTGACACGGTGAACGTGCGGACGGGCGACCCGGGTAGGGCGCGCCGTGCACGACGAAACGAAGGAGTGTCGGTTTGGTGAAACGGAGGTGTGACTCGTGTGGAGGGCGCCCGGGTGAGGCGACATGGTTACGACGAGGCGTGCCCAAGTTGGGAAAACGACACAACAAAGTTGGAAATTTGGTTAAGTGTAAACTTGGGGTTTCCAAGGTTTAACTTATACTTTGTAAAAGTGGAAATTATATATATTGATTCAGGCAGACTCATATTGCAGGGAGTTTCCCCTCCCTTTATACTGTTGTGCAATTGTATATGTTAATTGCTGTTGATGATGAATATGTATGGGTTTTCATCTGTATAAAGGACAAATATAATACTTAGTAACGAAAATAAAACTAAGTACGAATGTTAGGCGTAGTCCATGAACATAAGTATTGGTGAAAAGAAAGTGTTCAGTGGTGCCGCACCTCGCTATAGTGCGGTTGGAAGATTACCGCCAGTATAGGGGCGTGACAGTTAGGCTCTGGAGCCTCGCTACACCATACACTCAACCAAGAGTTGTAGAGACCGATGCTCTGCTATGATTACGTTGAGAAGTCCTACCACCCATGAGGCGTTGGACGACTTTGACATTGAGAACCCACTTCTCACTCCTCCAACATTTCTTGGCTCTAGTGCCCATATGAGCATACATGGATTGATGCTGCCCTTTCATCCACTTAAGTGCCATTACTAGACCTCCTCACCAGACAGTTTGCCTATTGCCCATGTCAACTGGACCAACACTGCTCCTGGATGGCAATGCCCCACAAGATGGTAGAGTAGTAGTCTGAATTGCTGCAGAGTTCAACCAATTTATCATAAAAATTGTCTAATTGTGAATATACCATTGATATTGTTGGCAATGCTCGAGGTTCATACCCTTGCAATTTAACCACAAACCTTCCCTGCCACATGTAGCCATGTTCTGGAGACTTCAACAACGCATCATGCCACCACTCATGCACCCATCATGGGGGACAATTCTTTAGTATTTTATTTTTTGGTATATTGAGAAATTTTGTGAGACTAAAGATTAAAAAAATGTATAAATGTTATAATTTCACTTTGGAAAAAAATATAATAACTATATTAATCATAGTTTTTATTAGCTATATTTAATCATAATGAAATCTAACCCAGTATGATGTGTAAACATGTTGGCCCATCATCAAAGTTGAAAATTTTCTCATGTTGACCCAAAAAAATAAAAATAAATAAATTAATTAATTAAATTAAATAACTATACAAAACATTTAAATAATGTCAGCTCATAAAAATATTTGCACCTGAAGAAATTGGATCTCTCTTAGCTCATGTTAGATCCGTATTTATTCTCTCTCTCTCTCTCTCTCTCTCTCTATATATATATATATATATATATATATATATATATATAAAGCTTCTCTCTCTCTCTCTATCTATCTATATATATATATATATATATATATATAAAGCTTGGTGAGACTACATCTTCATCATGTCCAATATATCAACTTGATCGGGTCAGGGAATTGAACCAATAACTTCACATTAAGGAGTGCCTTAACAAAGCACCCCATCACTATCTATCCAAAAAAAATATTTTTTTAATTAATTTACTAATATAAAACATATTATATGATGTTCTATTAATATAATTACTCATATATAAATTATTAATAATTCTTTCTCTTCCTTTATTATATCATATTATTAAATTTAATATTATCTATATTATATTACTAATTCTTACTAATTCTTACATCATTATATGATTATAGCAAGATAGTGAGTATTGGTAAGCTATTATTTAATTAGTTTTATAATAATTAATTAATTAATTAATATATTAATATATTACTTATATATTTTATGATTAGTTAATACCAAAATATAATTAATTAGATTTTTTTTTTTTTTTTATATAATTTTTAGGTTTTATATTTTACCACTTGTTGGGTTTTTTTTCAATTATCTATATTTATTATGTTTCTTTCTCCCATAGTTTTACTCATGATGATGGGTTTTGGTTTGGACTTTAAACGTCTAGAATTCCAAAAGCTAATTCTTTAAAATTTGAAAACTACAGAAAATTGCAAATAAGGAATATTTATATAAATAGTAAAGAAATAATTTCTATTTAAAATAAAAATATGAGATTTATTTAATTAATGAATATTAAACCGTTTAATTATTAGTTATCAATTTAATATCGAATTAAATATATTAATAATAAAAGAAAAACATATTAATAATAATTATTTTCTTTTATTAGACAAGTGAGATTAATCACAGGTTTTGAACCAATAACTTTACATTAACATTAAGGAGTACTTTAATAATACACTTAATTACTATCTATTTAAACTTATCATAACTCATTAGTTATGGGGTAAAAATAATTGTTATTTATTATTGCTCTTAGTAATGTAAACTCACTCATCAGTGTTTTTTAATCCCAGAGGAACTCAGTAGCTTGCTTGACACGTAACTATTGGCAAATCTCTGGGGGTCTACAACTTGTCTCCTCTCTATAAACTGGGTCATAACCAAGGGAATTTGAACCTTGGATCTCAATTTTCACACATTTCATATTATTTTGATACTGTTCAAGAAAACCATATCAATTAAAATAATTTACTAATAATTTATAACAACAAAAATAGAATTTCACTCTTAAAATGTTAACTTATCTACTTACTCCAAAAAATATAAACTCTTAACAAATTAAAAACAATTTGAAATATTTTTATCAAATTAAAATATAAATTTTAATTAATAATAATTATAACAAAACCAATATCCCACAACAACTACTTTAATTTATATTTTAAAAGTAATTTAATATTTTTTTTTTTAAAGAATGTGATAAAACTTATCATAACTCATTGGGTAAAAATAATTATAAACAGTTATTATTTTTGATAATGTAAACTAACTCATTCCTATTCTTCCAAGAAAACCATATCAATTAAAATAATCTATTGGTCTGGGAGGAAGGGTGATATTTTACCTCAAAGAAAAATATGAAACAAGGTACATATGGGGACTTGGAAACCCTGGAATAACCAAGCTGAAGCTCTCTCTCTTTGGCAGGGTTTGAAGATAAGCATCTCCAAAAGCATAAATTTTTTTATTATTGTTGGCAACTCATTGGTACTAATACAAAATTGCATAAGACTATTGGTGCTGATACAAAATTGCATAAAGCTATCTAGAAACGAGCAACCTTTTGACAACGACCCTTCTCCATTGATAACAAAGATTTTTTTATTTATTAAATAAGCTTGATAATTTCAATTTTTATCATGTAAATAGAGAGAATAACAAATGGCAGACCATCAAGAAAATACGAGTGTGAATTTACTGAAGGGGAATTGCGTAATTATCTTGAGGTATCAACTTGTCACATCCCTTCCTTAATGAGCGGATTAAGGAGCGGATTCATTAAAATTACAATGGAGTACAGGTTCAAAAGTATAACTCCTTAATTATCACTTCGGGGATGGTTATGAGAATGTTGGGGATGGTTATGAGAATGTTGGTAGCGGTAAACGGATGCAGTGTATTGAATAAAAGGTGGGTGCAACATAAACGAGACAAGTAGAATTTACCAAGATGTTTATTAAATGGTGTACAACCATGAAACGAGACAAGTGAAATTTACCAAGCCGTCTATTAGATGGTGTGCAACCATGAAACGAGACAAGTGGAATTTACAAAGCCGTTTATTAGATGGTGTTTTAGGTGACTTTCTTTCCCATACCTTGGCATATCAACTCGCCAGTGTGACAATGCTTCGACTTCTACTGGAGGAGTGTGCCATGACGGGTCTGCAGCAGCTCATTTAATTGTGAAGCGATGGGAGTCTCATCGCAATCAGAACAGAACTCGGGGTTCTAAACAAGAGCTGAGCAATGCAGATTAGGAGCAGAAAAGTCTTGGTGTAGAAAAAAATTGCGAGGAAAATGGCATCAGTAAAATCATGCAGTGGAAGCAAAGTTGAGAACTCTGAGCCGGAACATAACACTCGGCGTAGCGGGAACATCACATAGTTGAACCGGAACATAACACTGGGCATAGCGGGAACTTCACACAGTTGATAATTCAAACAAGTTGGTAGTAAAAGAGATTCAAGACCGGATAATGGTGTACTGACTCATCTGAATGGGTTGATCAATAATTCAAACAAGTTGGTAGTAAAAGAGATTCAAGACCGGACAATGGTGTACTGACTCATCTGAATGGGTTGATCAATAATTCAAACAAGTTGGTAGTAAAAGAGATTCAAGACCGGACAATGGTGTACTGACTCATCTGAATGGGTTGATCAATAATTCAAACAAGTTGGTAGTAAAAGAGATTCAAGACTGGATAATGGTGCACTGACTCATCTGAATGGAATGGGTTTGGAAAAGATATGGAACTTTTGCAGAAGGAAATGGAAACGTAACGTTGGATGCAGGCATGATAAATCTGAGGTATTCGGTGGAAAATATGGAAATAAAGGTCGAAATGGCAAACGTTGGGATTGTTGAAGGAGGTGTTCAGCTTGCATGATGCACTTGGGCCAATGGCAACAAGAGGTGGGGACGCTGCAAATAACGGTGAGGAACCTGATGCTGAAGAAACTATAAATCTGATTCAGTGAATGGAAGTTGCTCAGGATACGAAGGAGCATGATGGTCATGGGTAGTGTGCCTTTGAATTTTTATGTTATGTTGAATAGTTAAGCTCTGCAGAGTGTTTTTTTGGGAGAATATATAATAAACCTAATGTAATATTAGGTAATATAAATAATGAAGGTAGCACTCATGTCCAATTGAAAGTCCATCTGCAAATCTTTGAGACTACTCTTCTTATGAATGTAAGGGACTTCACTGGTTTCCGGATTTTTGCTATAAAATTGCTACTTGTTTCTTTAAAAAAAAAATTATTAGTAATTTATACTTTTAAGGATTTAACCTATTTACCTATTTCCAATGAACATGAACTTTTAACAAATTTAAAATAAGTTGAAATCTTTCTTTAAAATCAAAATATATATTTTCATTAATAGTAACTATAACAAAGCCACCAGAATTATTTTTATTTATAGTTTAAAAGTAATTTAGTAATACTTTTATTTCTTTTTTAAGAATGTAGTAAAACCTACCCTAACTCATTGGATAAAAATATTTATAAATTATTATTACTATTGATAATGTAAACTAACTCATTCCTATTATTCCAAGAAAACCATATCAGTGAAAATAATTTATTAGTAATTTATACTCTTAAAGATTTAATTTATTTACTCATTTCCAAAGAACATGGACTCTTAACAAATTTAAAATAATTTGAAATCTTTCTATAAAATCATTTTTTTAATTAATAATAATTATAACAAAACTAATATGCCCTTTCATTGTTAAAACGACCTCCTTAACCCTCTCATTTCTCGACTAAAATAAATCTCAAAATGATTATCAAACATTTAATTTTCTCAGAGTAAATGAATATTGAGCTTATTAACTAAAAGCCAAAAATAAAATTAAAAAAAAAAAGAAGAGAAGAAATTAATATCAATCTTAATGAATCAAGCACGTTGACTAAAAACATAGTGAAATAAAAACCGAATGTAAATAATAATAGGAATACAAAGAACATGAAAATCTTAAAAATGTTGCACACGAGCAACAAATTATCCTCTGAAATGTCTTTTATGCTTATTGTGACCTATTAAATAAAACCTTTGCAACCAAGTAATTTAAATGGTAAATTTGACCAAATTTTCATAAAAACTACTCAAAGTAATGAACTTCACAAAATTGAGTGTAAATCAAGTGGACAATGAAGATACTTGGTCTTTTCAACCATTATAACTATGACTCGGATTCTCATTATTGTTCAGATTACTCAAAGCGCAAATCAAATACTTTTATTTGGAGAGACATAAAATTCATGCTTTTAAGTACCCTGCATGAGAGGAATACCTTGGGAAAAAACATGGGTTAAGAATACTCTAGTAAAAACAATGGTTGAATGTGATGACTCAAAAAGTTATTTTTGTTTTATTTTAACGTATCATTTTATTATTTTATTTTTATTGTTTATACGACAGGACAAATCTCTTCCATACAAGGGTGAGAGCACCTAAATGAGTAGTTTTATTAAAAATTAAAAATATTATCTTATATTTTAAAATATTATATACAAAATATAGAATCCAAAGACTGTAAATGGTAAATAAACTATTTTACTTTAATTATTATTTTATTTTATTTTTGTTTTATTTTAATTTTTAATTTTTATAAGTTTATGTAATTTGACGAAGTCAAAATGTTAAACAAGATAGGAAAAAACATTACAGCATCAGGAAAAAAACATTACAACATCTCTACCATACTGGGTTGGAGAGGGCCTCTGAGCGCAATAATATATAAAACTAAAATATTTATATTAATGATAATGATTAGTATCTATTAAAATTAAAATTAATTTATTCTCTCGAATCTAGGTGTCTCCTCGTCAACGACCCCCAGTCAACTTGGGCAGGATAACGTTCATTGTTGATATGACTAACACCATCAAATGGGGGTCTGGGGTTGCAACATTCCTCCAAGCATTCCATTCTCAACTTAAAATTGTTTGTCCCATTCATCCCCTCAACATCTTCATTGCAAATTTCCTCGTGTCCACTTTAATGCCTGAATTAATGTTCATATCCATTTTTTTACACTAGTTGTGCGGTCATACCCTCCATTCCTCTCTGTAGAGATTTGAAGAGAAAAAACTCTGACATCTCACTGCTCCCCCCGCCATTGTTGCCAAGGCTCATTCTGCATGTTTCTTGTCTTTTTAGATCGACGCCATGGTCATAGAATGCAGTCGTGCTCGTCAAGGAGGTAGAGGTCATGGGCGTCCTCCCAATGCTCCTTGGCTTGGAAACCACATGGAACTATTTGACCTCGACATCCCTAAACACATTTGGCGTAGCGTGGCTACTTTGGAGGTGGAGGAACACATAAGACTTGGTGATGTGCACTGGGTTGTTCAAAATTTATTGGCGCGATATCTTTGTACCTTAGAGCTAGCAAGAGCTGGAGTTGAAAGACGACTAGTTGAAATAAATGCGTATATCAGCGAAATCAAAACCTCGCTCCATAACCTCTCTATATCCATCGACATTGATTTTCTATGTGTTCTTGCAACCTCCACATCCTCAAGCTCTCTAGAAAGGTCTGAAGACCAACACCCCACCCACCAGCCCCATTCTCCCTCTCCCTCCACCATCTTGGCTAGTGATGGGCATGGCGGAGGCTCATTTGACTAGGGGTCCCAAACCAATAGTTAGTAGCCAAGGAGAGTAGCTCGAAGTCGTTCCCCACCATCACTCCCAAACTTGTTGATATGGTGTCGTCTCCACAAGGCACTAGCTCCTATGACTACCCCATAGTGGAAGAGACACTAGATGGTGAACCTCTATGCAATGGGAGAGATGATGAAGTAGCTCTTAGTCAAGTGAAACCAACTCCTTCAAGCTCCAAAGGCAAGCATGTAACATGAGCACGTTCTCTTTGTTGTTTCATTTGCTACAATCTTTCTTATGTTCTCTCAATGGCATATGCATTGACATCCACGCTTGCACACATTTTGGCAGAAGATTTTCCAGTAATCCTTTTTTGATTTTTTCATGGTTTATGATGATTTATCAAACTTCTATTCCCCTTAATAGACCATATGGTTTCCTTTTTCGAGGCAGATGGCCCTCATCCAGTTCTCATCAATTGGGCGTCGACATTAGGCCTCACAATGATTCTTTTTGCTAATATAAAGTTTCCTACTTACCTTAAAAAATAATTTATTAATTTTAAAATATAAATATAATGAAATTAATATAAAAAATAAAAGATTATAATATTAGTATAAAAAACATTATAATGTTATTTTCTTTCACATATTCATATAGTTATCACTATAACCTCTAGCTAGAAATCAAATAAGCGAGAAAACCACAAATTTTGAATGGGTAATCATTAGACAAAGACAACTTTAACCCATTCACCAACTATTTTATATTCCATGAACAACATACTACAATATTATTATATATTTTATATCCCATGAACAACATACTACAATATTATTATATGATATACTATAGTAGAATTTAGAATTTATTGTACATTTAATCATTTATTATATTTGTACATTTAATGTGATCTATTATATAGCACATTTTATTTATTGTTCATATTGGTTACATGTTTTTATTATATTGTTAATGTAGTTTATCATTTTAGTTAGGTTAATGTATGATAATTTAATTTATAATTTTTATTTTTTTTTAATATGAAAATATATGTCAATTGGATAATTTTTGTTATGTTGAGAGATATTCTTTAGTTTAGTATGGTAGCAATTTTGTAATGTTTAACATTTTGAATTAGTCAAAATAAAACAAAATTACATTAAATTAAAAATAAAAAATCTCTAGCCGAGAATGATAGAGATATTGTAATGTCTTATTTAACATTTTTGGATTCCAACCCATGGTTTTTCCCATGGTATTTTTAACCTATGGTTTTTTCCTATGATATTCTTCTCTAGTGTGGCTTATTTAAAGGCTCCATCTGAACTCTAGATCTATGTGCCCAAAGGGATCAAATCTCTTTTACTGTAAAAATGGTTTACACCTCAAGAGAGAGATTTTCTCCCTCTTGGTGCTTGGTAGATTTGGAGTTAAATTAGATCTAGGATGGTGTAAAAACAATGTTGATCTCTAACTATTCTATGTTTTAGTGTTTTTGGTTGAAATATGAGAAATATTTTTTTCGTTATTTAAAATCCATTTTTGAATGCATAAATGTATTCAGACAACTAGAAAATATAATTAAACAACCTACACAATTTAGAAAAATTAAATTATGACAAGAACAATGCTTTATAAATAATTTAGTAAAATGTTTAAACTTTACATAAATTTTAAGCAAAAGATTATTAAGAATAATATTAAAGCTAAATAAATAATTTATAATATAAAGTATAATTATCTATGTCCTAAAACAGCTTGTGCTTGGCTAAAAGCTTGTCTTCCTCAGACAAGACATAAGGAAATAGGTTAAGGACACAAGACCTAGAGGCATCTCATAGGAATGAAAGCCAACATTCCCCCTTAAGGACCACCCATAGGTAATTACAAGTGACTTAGTTTTCCTTGAATAATATTGATGAGTCAACCTGCATTTGTGAATAACAACTAGTAATGGTTGTCCCCACTATTAGTTTGACAACTGAATTATATATATATAATTGATTATTAAATATTATTAATGAACATTTTTCACAAATTCTATAAATACAGTGTAAACTAAAAAAATTAATAATAGTTCTTTAACTCTATATATGCAAAGTAAACAATACAACTTACTATAAATGAAACAAAATATATTAAATAATAGATAATTCTTCACAAAACAACTCAAGTCATGTATACCATATCAAAAGAGGATGAATAAATTATGCATAGAGTTTATTTTAGTGAATATGAAATCTACTAGGGATGATAGGAGCCAGAGGGGTTATCTTTTGTCCCGAAAATCAAATAGAAACTCAACATGATTGGGGCCTAAATGTAGTATCCAATAATCAAATTGAACATCTTGCCAAAGATCAAATAGAAACTCAACATGCTTGAGACCTAAAAGTAATATCCAATAATCAAGTTGAACATCTTGTGTTATGGCAAGGACTAAAAATAACAATTAAAAAAATACTTCCAAAATCCTAGTGTTTAAAGACTATAATTGCGATTCATGATGCGTGGAAAACTGAAAAATCACAGAACTCAACCCTTTCTCCCATTTTACAAATAATTTCACTTCAAAAATTGAGATTCAACCAATATAATTCTTTCATATTTATAGAAAATTTGAATGAAAAATTAGATTCATCGACCAACAAAAGAATATCATGAAACAAGGGATTCCTTGGATCATCGAATATTGAACACACCTCTTCACTTGAAGGTAAAAAATTATGGTTATAAAAGTTTACATAGACGAATTGAAGGATAAGCTAGCAATAAGGGGTTTAGCAACGTTATATATCCCTCGGGCAAATGGTTCATGGACAGTAATTTGGCACTTGCATTGGAAAGGCGGCCAACATTTACTTTCCAACCACGCAAATCAATAAATGTGAACACCTGTCTTATCAAGATTAACATTTGGTGTATGGAGGAATTCACACGCGGACAAAGGTGGTCTCAAATTTTAAGATTTCGAGGGAGGAAAGAGATCACACAAGTGATGAGAGCCTCGACTTTGTTATAACATTCAATTTGGCACAGGCTGAATTTATGCTTACCCCGTAGTTTAACTAGTTAGAGGAATTGTTCGAAAAGTTATGGAAATTTCAAATATATTTGGAGAAAATTTGGCAACGATTTTTGTAAATCCAATTTGTAGTTGTCAAACTTCAAAATTTTAGGTGTCCTAGAGGTTTTTGATGGTGCTGAATCCATTTCTACCATAAAAACATGATTCAAGCACTGTCTCTACAAGATTTTAATTTATATGATCTAGAGAATTCCTCCGCCTCATTAGACAACGCCTATTGTTACTCCTCCGTATCTTTTGGACATCAATCCAAGCAAGAAACTTCAAGCAAGAAACCAAGATTTCAAGATGGATTTGGATGCATTGCAATTCAATGCTATAGGACAAAAAGACGGGAAATAGAGGTGATATATGGTTCACAGTGGTTATGCTTCGACCACCTTTTCCTTTTTCCATTCACGAGCAGAGGTGGTTGTCATTTTCATGACGAAGAACAAGCTCATCTGAACCGACTTTTGAGAAAATTGCTGGGGTCTCTTGAAGGATTATTGACACATTGAATGACACGGGATTCACGGAAGAAAACGAGAGGGAGATTTACGAACACCAAATTCAAATTTTTTTAGCGCAAGATGGAGATGTTTCAAGTTGAGGTTTGTTCACAATTGACATCAATAGAAATTAATTTAACAAAATTTGGCAAAATTCAAGGAAAACTCCAACCGTGGTATATAATACAACAAGGAAGAAAGAAAAAACCCAGAGTAATTCATGGGGTAAGTACAACAAGAAAAGAATGATGCATCCAACTCAAAGGAGAAACCACTGAAGAATGGTCCTCCATGGCCACATAAATTTTCATAGTTTGAATTTTTTTTGATGTTATGTAGATACAAGTTTTTGTTAGGTCTTTTGGTAACATTTATAGCAAGCATTTGTTTGGAATTGTAGGTAAAAATAGCCATAAAAATAGGCTAGCGATAGCATGGGTTTCTGAAAGTAGTTTAATTTCTGAACATGAAGATCTATGTAAGGGTTTTGGCCTTTTGAAAAAAAAATGAATATGAAATATATGCCCATGAGGCTTTGGATTCATCATGAATGAGTGGTTTGTTAAGTCACTCCCCGCGAAAAGGTCACAGGTTCATTAAATTAAATAATATTTTATAAGTGATTTTTTTCAATTAACTTATAACTTATGGAGGATTTAAACTAACCAACTTAAATCCATCTTAACTCTGGATCGGCCAAGCGCTGAGAGGGATCGAATCCCTTTTCAATCTAAAAGAGGTTTGAATCTCAAGATATTTGATCCCACTCGACCGTTGGTAGATCCGAAGTTAAATGGATCCAGGTTGATTTAATTTTCCCTTTTAAATATGCTATATTTCATATGAATATCATGGGTCAATACCACAGGTTCTCATACCTTGGGTGAATACCATGAAGTTTTTTTTTTTTTACACCATGAGTCAATGCCATGGATTAGCATAAACATGCAGGGCAAAAACCACCCTAGACCAAAATGAATATATACTAATTAAATAAATTTATTCAAATTTAATTAGATAAAAATAAAAATAAATATTTTTTTACTTTTTACCAAACAAAAATGTTTAGTGTTCGAGTTTGACAACTTTTAAATTCATAAAAATTGGACAATTAAAATTTTGAAAATAAAATTTGATATTAAATTCGCCATACTTCCTAGTGGGCTACAATTGCAATATTTTTTAATGTACATATATTTCTCATATATATTTAATTTTTAGATATTATTGAAATATTATACTTCTATTATAACCATTTATAAATATAAAAATTTATATAATTTAAGTGTATCTATATATAAATATATATAAAGTAACCTAGATCCATCTCAACTTAGGATCTACCAATGACGATCAAATCACTTATATCTTGATCCCTTAGTGCTTGGTAGATCTATGGTTAAGTTGAATCTAAGTTGGTTTAATTTCCCCATTGAAATAAGTTATATATTCCACATGAATACTATGGATAATACCATGGGTTCTCACAAACCCGGAGTTCAAAAACCACAAGTAACTTGACTAAGTCAAGTTTAACTTAACTACTCAACAAAAATTAATAAAATAAAATAATAACGTATAATTTTTACTGTAACACAAGGTTGTTTTTATTTTATTTTGATGGAGTTAAAATATTTACATTACATTACAATGATCTTTTTATTTAATTCCATTTTTATTTTTATTTTAATGTATTTTCACGGAGTCAAAATGTTTACATAGCAAGACAAGACATTACAACATCTCTTGCATGGCTAGAGAGCATCTCTCGATACAACCATCCTAGATCCATATTAACCCTAGATCTATTAAGTGTGAAGAAGGATCCAAACCTCTTTTTTGAGTGCAAAACTTGAGGAAATGTTTGCACCTCGAGAGATTTGATCCATCTCGGAACTTGATAGATCGCAGGTTAATATGGATCTATGGTGGTTATATAAAGCTATATAATATCTATATTTGTATTTATGTGTCTCTTTCTTATTCACTTTCTCTATCTCACCTCCAAACATACACACTCTCTTATTGAATTGAGGCTTCTGTAATCCATAATAGTTGTAAGCAGAATTTCAGCGAAAATCACATGAGGAAAGACCTTTGTCGACGCGTTTCGAACCAACTAGTGTGGTTCATCATCAGGACAAGTTGAAGAAACAGATCCAGCTAAGCATGTTAAATAGTCTGAGCAGAGACTCCAACGGCTAAATCGATCAACGACTAATTTTGACCTACGGACCCAGGTCAAATTACAATTCATTAATTTAATTTAATTATTATTTTTAATATTAATAAATAAAATATTTATTTAATGATTAGTTTTAAAAATTAATTAATTTATTTGTTAATATATATATATATATATATATATATATATATATATATATATATATATAAAAGTACTAATAATAGGTTATTCATAAAAGTTAGGATTCAAAATAAATAAAATACTATTAGGGTTGGTTTAAGAAGGTAATTCACTTATTTATTTATTCACTAATTTTCGTTAATATAAAATAAATATATATATATATATATATTCCAATTAAAAAATATATAGTTAAGGTTAAAAATATCAATAAATAAAATAATATACATCGTTAGTTAGAAAAGGTAATATTTAATTTAATTAAATTAATGTGTTATTATATATAAGTAATTTTTTGTTTAATTCAATTATTTGTTAATTAATATTATATTAGTAAAATAGTCTTGATATTAATATATTATTAAAATTGGTAGACAAAATATCAATATTAATATTAATATTATTCTTATTAATATTAATATTGATATTCGTATTATTATTATTAATATTATTAAAAAGAGTTAAAATAGGTAAGATAAAATACTTTAAAGGTTAGTTAAAAACTTTAATTTAATTAATTTATTTAAATTATATATATATATATACTAATATTCGATTATTTAGATAAAAGTTAGGTAAAAAACAGTTGAAAATAAATAAATAAATAAATTAATTAATTAATTAAATAATAATATTAATAATAATAATAATGCTTAAAAAGAAAAAAATAAAAATAAAAAATAAAAATAAAAATAAAAATAAATAAATAAAAATTAATTAATTAATTAATTAAAAATAAAGAATAAAAATAAAAATAAAAATAATAATAATACTCCTACATACTTGTAAATATAGGGTATATAAATGAATAAATAAATAAAATAGAAAGAACGACAAAAAAGGGGGAGGGACAGGAGAAAGACCAAAACCAGCCACAGAGCAAAACGGAACAACCCCAGAAGGAAGGCTCCAGGGGGAAACACAGAAACCTACGACGACAGGGCAGGGATCCAACAACTACTGATTTTCCAGCCGTCATCTCTATTGAGATTGTTAGGCCTTTTTTCAATCTCAATAGCTTCCCTGAATTTGCGATGATGGAAATGAGCAATCTGAGCAACAACCTTGGCCTCTTCAATACAAACCTGATGCTTGGTCTTTTCCACATGCTCTGCTAACGCTGAAGACTTGGTTCTCCCATGTCTTAGGTCAGCTGCATGTTCGCTAATCCTCTGATGGATGGAGCGTCCCGTTTCCCCAATGTAGGGGGTTCCACAAGAACAGGGGATCAAGTAGACACCCTTCATGTCCATGGGGTCATCAGGATCTTTCACCGATCGGAGGGACTTATGAATGGTGTAGAGGGGCCTAAAGGTAGAGGGGATATCATACCTCTTAAGGATCCGAGCAATTTTGTCTGTGGTTCCTTGAACATAGGGAAGATGGACCCCAAGTCGGCGCTCCTTCGGTTCTCTATTAATCATCGCATTTTTTGAGGCTTTAAGGAAAGCCTTCTGACCTAGGCGCCTACTATAACCATTCTCCGCAAAGACATTAAGGAGATGAGATCTCTCCTTATCAAAGCTCTTATTATCAGAAATCCTCAGGGCACGAGTAGCAAGGGTGTTAAGAACACCCATCTTTTGAGCAGGGAAATGATGGGAATCGGCATGAAGATACTGCTCAGTATGCGTTTTCTTACGGAATACTGAGTGGGAGAGAGAGCCATCCATATTCTTAGAAATAAGAATATCCAGGAAAGGGAGGCAACCATTGACCTCTTTTTCCATGGTGAACTTAATGGCAGAGGACTGACAGTTGAGGTGATTGAAGAAGCGATCCAGCTCCTCGTGGCCATGGGACCAGATGACATTAGTGTCATCTACAAACCTCCTCCAAAGCTTAGGAAGGAGACGAGCCGAGGCTAGAGCTTTGGCTTCGAAATCTTCCATAAAGAGATTGGTGACAATAGGGGAAAGGGGGGAGCCCATGGCAACACCACAAGTCTGTTCAAAGAACTCACCCTCGAAACAAAAGAAAGTGGAAGTGAGACAGATCTCAACCAGATGCGCGGTATCGGGATCCGTTAGGTGATAGATCACTTCCAAGGCCTCCTTTATAGGGATGCAAGTATAAAGGGAGACCACATCAAAGCTGACCAGGATGTCCTCAGGGTCAAGTTTAATATCTTTAAGCTCCTTAATGAAGGATGCAAAGTCTTTCACGAAGGACTCAGTGCGGCCAACCAGGGGCTTAAGTTTCAGGGCGAGGAACTTAGCAAGAAGGTAGGTCGGGCCACCAATGGTATTAACGATAGGCCTCAGAGGGATTCCTTCTTTGTGAATCTTAGGTAACCCATAGATCCTAGGAGTAAGGGGACTACTCTCAATGAGTTTATGGCTTAGAGAGCCCACCGAACTACTGGACTTGATGGCCAGAGCCACAGTCCTAGAAACTTTCTTAAGAGGGTTCTTGGGTAGTTTTTTATAACTGCCACTATTGTAAAGATGATCTAACATTTTCTTACGGTAATCCTCCTTGTTAAGGATGGCCGAAGCCCCTCCTTTGTCAGCCTTCAGAACGACAAGGTCTTGGTTCTGATTTAATGATTTAAGGGCAGAGAATTCCTCCTTGTTGAGGTACTTCTGAGGGGGCTTAGCTTTCCTAAGGACGACAACACAGTCCTGCCTAATAGTGTCCTTCGTAAGTCCCTCCGATCGGTGAAAGATCCTGTTGACCCCATGGACATGAAGGGTGTCTACTTGATCCCCTGTTCTTGTGGAACCCCCTACATTGGGGAAACAGGATGCTCCATCCATCAGAGGATTAACGAACATGCAGCTGACCTAAGACATGGGAGAACCAAGTCTTCAGCGTTAGCAGAGCATGTGGAAAAGACCAAGCATCAGGTTTGTATTGAAGAGGCCAAGGTTGTTGCTAAGATTGCTCATTTCCATCATCGCAAATTCAGGGAAGCTATTGAGATTGAAAAAAGGCCTAACAATCTCAATAGAGATGACGGCTGGAAAATCAGTAGCTGTTGGATCCCTGCCCTGTCGTCGTAGTTTTCTGTGTTTCCCCCTGGAGCCTTCCTTCTGGGGTTGTTCCGTTTTGCTCTGTGGTTGGTTTTGGTCTTTCTCCTGTCCCTCCCCCTTTTTTGTCGTTCTCTCTATTTTATTTATTTATTCATTTATATACCCTATATTTACAAGTATGTAGGAGTATTATTATTATTATTATTATTTTTATTCTTTATTCTTTATTCTTTATTCTTTATTTTTAATTAATTAATTAATTTATTTTTATTTTTATTATTTTTTATTTATTTATTTATTTATTTTTATTTTTATTTTATTTTTTATTTTTTTCTTTTTAAGCATTATTATTATTATTAGTTTTATTAGTTTTATTATTATTTTTTTAATTAATTAATTAATTAATTAATTAATTTATTTTCAACTGTCTTTTACCTAACTTTTATCTAAATAACCGAATATTAGTACTTATATATATATATATATATATATATATATATATATATATATATATAAAATTTAAATAAATAAATTAAATTAAAGTTTTTAACTAACCTTTAAAGTATTTTATCTTACCTATTTTAACTCTTTTTAATAATATTAATAATAATAATACGAATATCAATATTAATATTAATAAGAATAATAATAATAATATTATTAATATTAATATTAATAATATTAAATTAACATTGATATTTTGTCTACCAATTTTAATAATATATTAATATCAAGACTATTTTACTAATATAATATTAATTAATAAATAACTGAATTAAACAAAAAATTACTTATATATAATAACACATTAATTTAATTAAATTAAATATTACCTTTTCTAACTAACCATGTATATTATTTTATTTATTGATATTTTTAACCTTAACTATATATCTTTTAATTGGAATATATCTATATATATATATATATATATATATATATATATATATTTTATATTAACGAAAATTAGTGAATAAATAAATAAGTGAATTATCTTCTTAAACCAACCCTAATAGTATTTTATTTATTTTGAATCCTAACTTTTATGAATAACCTATTATTAGTACTTAAATATATATATATATATATATATATATATATATATATATTAACAAATAAATTAATTAATTTTTAAAACTAACCATTAAATAAATATTTCATGTATTAATATTAAAAATAATAATTAAATTAAATTAATGAACTGTAATTTGACTTGGGTCCATAGGTCAAAATTAGCCGTTGATCCATTTAGCCGTTGGAGTCTCTATTCAGACTATTTAACATGCTTAGCTGGATCTGTTTCTTCAACTTGTCCTGACGATGAACCACATTGGTTGGTTCGAAACGCGTCGACAAAGGTCTTTCCTCATGTGATTTTCGCCGAAGTTCTGCTTACAAATACACACTCTCTTTCCATATTTATCTCTCTCTCTCCCTACCTACCTCCCTCTTCTTCTTTGCCTCTCTCTCTTCCTACCTACCTCCCTCTTCTTCTTTGCCTCTCTCTCTTCCCCTTCTCTACTTCTTTCTCTCTCTTTCCTCCCACTCTCCTCTCTCCCTCACTCTCTCTTAATTGCTCCCTTGTCACTCCCGCTCTCCTTCCACCTTTTTCCCTTTGTGTCCTTCTTCTTCCTTCCTTCTCTCCCCCTGCAACTCCATCTCTATCTCTTTCTCTCTCTCGAGTCCTTTCTCTCCACCCATCTCTTTCTCTCTCTCTCTCTCTCCAACTCTATCACTATCCCCTCCCTCTCCTCTCTCCCCCACTCTCTCTCCATCCCTCCTTTGTTCTTTCCTCCCTCTCTCTCCCCCTTCAACTCTTTATCTCTCTCTCTGTCCCCTCAAAATTTGTCATTATCTCCCTCCCCTTTCACTTCTTGTTGTCATCACTTGGATCTTTAGTTAAGATGAATCTATGTTGGTTCTTACTAATATTATTTATATTATATAAATTACACATCTTTAAATATGAGAGTATTCTCATTTTCAATTTTATTAAAACCTTAATTTAATTTCTATAGAATATTTTTGGTAGTTGTGAAGATAGAGGATTTAGATATATGATAGAGGATTTAGATATATCTTAAAAGTAATTATAACATTTTTCCATTTAGCTTTAATTTAAAAAATTAAAATAAAATATTTTTCTTGTGAAAGAAGTTATGGTTTTTGGGCACGTGGTATTGATAAGTCATGGTATTGGTCTATGGTATTGTACCAAAGCCTATTTACAAGTTAATAATATCCATGGTAAAGTGGGGATGAGTATCCATGGTTCTTGTCATATTGTTGAAAAATATTTTGATTGTGAAATAAGTTATGATTTTTTGGCATGTGGTTTTGATAAACCATGGTATTATCCCATGCTATTATGGTGAAGCCTATTCACAAGTTCATAATATCAATGACAAAGTGAGGGTGAATATCCATGATTAAGAATCTTGTCATATTGTTATAAAATATTTTGATTGTGAAAGAAGCTATGGTTTTTGGGCATGTGGTATTGATAAGTCATGGTATTGTACCAAAGCCTATTTACAAGTTAATAATATCCATGGTAAAGTGGGGATGAGTATCCATGGTTCTTGTCATATTGTTGAAAAATATTTTGATTGTGAAATAAGTTGTGTTTTTTGGCATATGGTTTTGATAAGCCAATTCACAAGTTCATAATATCAATGACAAAGTGAAGGTGAATATCCATGATTAAGAATCTTGTCATATTGTTATAAAATATTTTGATTGTGAAATAAATTATGTTTTTTGGGCATGTGGTATTGATAAGCCATGGTATTGTAACAAAGTCTATTTACAAGTTAATAATATCCATGGTAAAGTGGGGGTGAATATCAATAGTTAAAAATATTTTCATATTGTTCTAAAATATTTTAATTGTGAAATAAATTATGTTTTTTTACGCATGTGGTATTGATAAGCCATGGTATTGGCCCATGGTATTTTAACAAAGCCTAATTAAATTACAAGTTAATAATATCCACCGTAAAATGTGGGTGAATATCCATGGTTAAGAATCTTGTCATATCGTCATAAATATTTTGGTTGTGAAATAAGTTATGGTTTTTGGGTATATTGATAAGCCATGGTATTGGCCTATGGTATTGTTACAAATTCTATTCACAAAATAAAAATATAACAAATTGATTTTTATTAATTTAAATTTTTTATTATTAATTAAACCAACATTTAAATGTTTGCACTCATCCTATATATCACTTCTTTTTTTTGAAGCCGACATTTAAAATTGTTTACATGCTTACATTACACCTACACATCTATCTATATCGGTTATAGAAAGTCTCTCGGTGCAATAATAATAAAATTTAACTAGCCTAGATCCATCTTGCCCAGAGGGATCAAATCTCTTGAGATGCAAATATCTTTTATAGTGAAAATATATTTGATTCCTTTAAGCACTTGGTAGATCCAAAGTTAAGATGATTTAGGCTGGTTTATTCGCCCCTTTAAATAGGCAATATTTTACATGAATACCATGGGTTCTCAACACCATGGGTCTTTTTTATTTTATTTTTATAGGGTTATTTTATTTTGTTATTTTATTTTATCTTATCCACGTGCTGATGATGAATCACACTTACTGATATTTGATTCCTTTAAGCACTTGGTAGATCCAAAGTTAAGATGATTTAGGCTGGTTTATTCGCCCCTTTAAATAGGCAATATTTTACATGAATACCATGGGTTCTCAACACCATGGGTCTTTTTTATTTTATTTTTATAGGGTTATTTTATTTTGTTATTTTATTTTATCTTATCCACGTGCTGATGATGAATCACACTTACTGGTTCGAAACGGGTGAACAACAAAACTTAAAATGTGATTTACAATAAGTGCTATCTCATAAAATTATAAATCACAGAAGTTTGTAGTCTGGAATTAAAATGTAAAACATTACATCTCTTCCACACTGGGCTAGAGAGCACCTCTTGGCACAAAGATTATTATTATTTTTAAATATATATATGTACATTTTATATATTTAATTTAAATTAAAATATTTTTTAAATGTACATATGTTTCTTTTATATATTTAACGTTTATATTTCATTGAAATATTATATTTCAATTATAACCAACCTAAATCCATCTTAAATCCAGATTTACCAAGTGTTGAAAGAGATCAAATATCACATATCTTTTTATTTAAAAGAGGTTTGCACCTCAAGAAATTTGATCCCTCTCAGTTATTGGTAAATCCACATTTAAGATGGGTTTAGGCTATATATATATATATGGTTAGATTTCTTCTTTGGGCACATGTTATTAATACATGGTATTGGTATACATTTGTTAGATTGTGACCAAATCAAATTAAAATAAAATATATATAGTATTTTGACTTCTTCATGCTTTTAGAATGTTACATAGGGAGTCAAATAAATTACAGTTGTTTGGTCACATGGTATAAAAAATCCATGATGTTAGCCCATGGATTTAACAAAGCCTTTTTACTTTTTGGTTTTTTATGTTTCAGGTGACGCTTTACCCATCTTCACCGGAAAAAATCTTAGATTAACTCTGAAAATATGCATATTAAAATTTTAATTTATTTTACTTTTGATGTAATTTGACCGAGATAAAAATGTTTACAAGACATGACAATCAACATATCTTCCATACTGGGCTCAAGAAAAGAATGTCTTTTCTCTCACACACACATATATATGTTTCTTTATATATTTAACTTTTGTATTTTATATTTTATAAATAGAAGTGTTTATAAATTTATATAATTTAATTGTGTGTTGTATAAATAAAAAATCAATATTTTAAATTTGTGAAGATAAAGATAAACAAATACAAATGAAAAATATTATTAAAAAACAAAAGGTCATGTTGTATGTAAATTAACAATACTATTCTTGGTATCCTCTTAAAGTTAACTTAATCCATATTGGTCTCTCCCTCATTGTCAAGTTTGACATTCATAGACAACATTTTCATGAGTGTAGGTAACCTAGATTTTTTTTTAAAGCAAGTAGGTTTTAGCCTTTAATGTTTTATTGCTTTTTTATTATTATTAAGAATTTCTTTGAATTTTGTTGTGCTTTCATAACAAATTAATTTCAATAGAATTTTAGATCAATTTCTTGAAATTATCCTTCGTGTTTGGCTTGATATTTGCGAACCTTATCGTCTGTTTGGGCAGGGATACCCAATTTTATCAGGCGCTAGTGATTAGCACTAGTTTGCAGCTATTACAACGAAGTGTTGCCATTGCAATGTTGAGTCTCTCAGGGTTCAAATTTCTTTTTACTCTGACTTTACTGCACCCAATTTCCTTGTTAGTTCCTATTTTGTATATTCCAGGGTTTAATAACACCCTACTTAACAGTCCCAAACTTTTATTTCATGTACGATGACACCTTGGCTAGGAGGTTCATTCTTGTTCTTGCATTAGACTTTAAATATTTGGTTGTGTTTAGTCCTAATCCTCATTTTTTCTCTTGTCTCAGTTATTTTTAGTTGCCCATGGATAAATTTCATGGATTGCTCAAGATTGTTCATATCCAACATCGACCCTTTCTTGATGACCTTATCTTCCTCCACAAGCAACCCATGAACATTAATAAATGAAGTCAAGATACACTTTACATGCTTTGCAAGAATGTATGTTCCAAAAAAACCCTAATCCTAACTTTTAGGGTAGCCCAAAACCTAACTTATGTATTAAATATAGGAACACATGCACTTTTTCTTTCACTGACCACTTTAGAGAACTGTAAAATTTGTTTTGATGGCTCTCATCATACATGATGGGACACAACATTTCACACTGAAACTTATAAGTATTTTCCATTTCCCTACACCTAATTAATTAGGCATGCAAGATATGGTAACTCTTTTTTGGTGGACTGTATCATATGAACAGTGTCAAGGATTATAGAATTGTACAATTTAGTCTTTGATGTTGTGTATCATCCATGACTAAACTTCACTTTCAAACCACATCTCCGTGTGTTCATAAGAGTAAAATATTTCCATTTTTTCATTGCTAACATCACTTTGCATAATAGACTTATCGTTATTTGTACAAAGAGTTCATGTTTCTTACAACTCTACGTATATCAAAATAAAAGAGTTTTGGAATTCTTCACAATTCATGAGGTGACAATATAACGTTAAAACTGGCATCCCTTAGAATTCATGAGGTGGCAATATAATATTAAAAGTTGTTTTTCTTAAATGGTAAATTATAATTTTATAATAATCAATATAGATCCATATTTCTTCTCAGGAGGTGGCAGAGGAAGGTCTCTTGTTTTTCCAAGGGAAACATATTCATTAAAAGTTATGTCCCTGCTAAACTCGATCTTCCTTTGACAAGATATATTCTAAATTATTTAGAGATTTCACAATATCAAACAAACATACCTTTCTTTTTGGTGGCTTCCAACTTGTTCCTCTTGTCCTTCATTACATTGAAATATATGGGGCAACCAAATATCCTGAGATGACCAATGTTGGGATTAACACCTGTGAATACCTCTTCGAGAGTCTTGTTGTCTAAAGCTTGATGAGGAACCTATTTTATACATACACAGTTATATTTGTAGCTTATCCCCAGAGGAATTTCGACAACTTTTGATCATGCAACATAGCTCTAGAAGCTTCCACGATGGACTTGTTCTTTCTTTCAGTCACTTCATTCTACTTGAGGTTATAAGGTACAATAGTTTCCTTCTTGATTCTAGTATGCTTGAAAAATTCAACGAACTCATTTGAGGTATACTCTCCACCATTTTCAGACTTGGAAACCTTAATCTTCTTCGTTGTTTGATTCTCTATAATTACTTTGAATTCCTCGAACACATTGAAAGCCTCATCCTTATGCTTGAAGTAGTACATCCATGTTTTCTTGGAGAAGTCATCAATAAAGATTATGTAGTAAAGATGTCCACCAATAGAGTGCACTGGCATGGGTCTGTATAGGCCAGAATGAATGAGTTGAAGAATATCATTAGTCTTGTTCTTGCTAGAGGGGAATGTGTTAGGCCCCTATACTACCAGTGTAACCCCTTATTGTTATTAGTACAACCCCCTTATTATATTGTTATACCCATGTAGCCCCCATATTGTTATTATTGTGCCCCATAGAAGCCCACTATTGTTATTATTGTGCCCTTACATTATTATTGTTATGTCGGCTCTGATTATATTATGACCCCTTAGACTCATATATATAGAAAGGAGGTCTTGTCATTTGTATCAATCAAGGAATCATTCACTTGTGTAATGTAAAGGAGGTTTCCCCCTCGAAGAAGCTGAATTCTAAGGCGTTGATCTATCTTTTCTATGTTTTTGTGAGCTGGTTTCATAACATTTGGTATCAGAGCTTTGGATTTTAGGGTTTCACTGCTCCAAATAGGTCATAGTGGCATTTTCGCTATAGCTTTTTTCTATGACGTTTCATAAACGGAAAAAAAAAAAAACCATTTGAAACAAAATCGCACTGAACCTTGGGTCCGAATTTCAGAGCTTTTCACACTATATTTGCGGAGATATGATCTAAGGAAGTTGGTCTTTTTGCAGACTCCTGAATTACATTCCAAATAGGTGACCTGGGGAAAATCGTCATAACTTTCTCTCTGAGCATCAGATTAAAATTTTGTAAGAAGGCAAAGAAAGAGGACAGACTGTAGTTTCTTGTATATATTTTTCAGAGTCAAAGGTCGAAATAGTGACACGTGGAATGTCGTACAAGTTCGCTCTACTGGACTAGTCTATAATCAAGTCACTGTGGGAGATTTGGCATAACTCTTCCTTGGAGAATCCAATTTGGATCAGACTCATGGAATTGGAAAGAGGACGCAGAGGGCTACTGCAGGTCGCAATTTTAGAACTTAAAGATCCGAAAGTACAGAGTTACATTCGTTTCAAGATCGAGCTCCTAAAATCAAGAAAAAGCAAGATGAGGAAGTTTGATGACAAGGATCCGGTAAATTTGATACTTTATATGGAGCAATATTTTGATCTACATGGTGTACTGTATTGCATCTTCATATTTAGAACCAGATCAACTTTTATGGTATAAAGGGCTTTGTTCTCGTAAACAACTTGTTACGTGGTCAATTTTCATGGAGGAAATGATAGCACATTATGAGGATACAAAGAGCAACACCTTCTTTAGAGCAACACCACAACAATTGGAAAGAGTAAAAGGGCTTTGTTACATAGTGGAAAGTAAAATTATGGCAACAAAGAAGTCTACCCCTCACAACTATAAAGATGGAAGTGTTGTTTCTCCTAGCCTTCCACAACCTACAAGGGTTACACCACAACAATTGGAAGAAAAAAGAGAAAAGGGCTTTGTTACAATTGTGATAGCAAATGCACTAAAGGTCATAAGTGTGCTGAGAAGAAATTATTTTACATAGAGTATGAAGAGGAGGAAGAAAAGGATCAAGAAACATCAAAAGAAGAGGATATACGCCAGGACCCAACCCCAGAGAAAGAAGAAATGAATCAGACCATATCTTGTAAAGCATTGGCAAGAATTACCACTCCTCAAACTCTCAAGATAGAAGGACATATCAAGAATAAAAAGGTGCAAGAAGTGAAATATCACATCAAGAAAGAAGAAATGAATCCAACCATATCTTGTAATTCATTGGTCGGAATTACCACTCCTCAAACTATCAAGATAGAAGGGCATATCAAGAAGAAAAATGTTCAAGAAGTGAAAGATCACATTGAGCATCAAGAAATGAATCCGACCATATCTTGTAAAGGATTGGAAGAAATTACCACTCCTCAGACTCTAAAGATAGAAGGACATGTCAAGAAGAAAAAGGTTCAAGCAGTGAAAGATCACATCAAGCATCAGCAACAAATTCTCCAACTTTTAAAGGATAACGCCACTTTGGTGAAAAATCGAATGAAACAACAGGTAGATCAACATTGTAGTGAAAAATGTTTTGATGTAAGTGATTGGGTATTTTTACTGCTACATCTCAAGCAAGCTATTTATGAGAAGGAAATGTTGGCAATACTATATGCACTTAAGAAATGGCGACCTCACCGAATGGGAAGACACTTCAAGGTAAAAATGGATCATGATAGTCTTAAATACTTTTTAGAACAACTATTATCTTTAGAAGAACAAAAAAAATGGGTCAAAAAAATGTTGGGTTATGACTTTGACATCATCTATAGAAAAGGGAAGCAAAATTTTGTTGCAGATGCACTCTCAAGAAAGGATAAGGATGTGGAAGAATTGTTTTGTGATATTTCTATTATCCAACCGGATTGGATAAACGAAGCAAGGGATGAAAGGAAGAAGGATGAAGAAGTATGGCCACTCATTCAAAAGTTGCAGAATATTCCAATTCAAACAATATTGCGAAAACTTGAAGAGGAAATAAAAATTAAATTGGAACTTGGAGCAGTCACAGAAACAAGAACCCGACAGCTACGAAATCGATCAATTTTAGAGTATCTCATCAAGTGGAAGAACTTATCCACATGGGAGGACAAGAATTTTATACAGAAACATCAAGAACTACTCAAGCATTGAGGACAACACTTTTTGATGGAGAGGGGCATGTTAGGCGCCTATACTACTAGTGTAACCCCTTATTGTTATTAGTACAACCCCCTTATTATATTGTTGTACCTGTGTAGTCCCCATATTGTTATTATTGTGCCCCATAGAAGCCCACTATTGTTATTATTGCGCCCTTACATTATTATTGTTATGTCGGCTCTGATTATATTATGACCCCTTAGACTCCTATATATAGAAAGGAGGTCTTGTCATTTGTATCAATCAAGGAATCATTCATTTGTATAATGTAAAGGAGGTTGCCCCCTCGAAGAGGCTGAATTCTAAGGCATTGATCTATCTTTTCTATCTTTTTGTGAGATGGATTCATAACATAATGGTCCCATTTTCTTCTTTCCACTGGCACATCCTGGACATGCTCCATCATGGCTAGCTTGAACATCATAACATCATGAAGAAGAACATATTTTCCGGAGTCCAAATGAAATTTAACATAACCAAAGCCCTTCACAGGATGAGTAGTATTGTCTCCAAGAATGATTTTCAAATTTGTCTCCCTCTCAACCAGGTTTGAGAGGATTTCCCGGTATCCAGAGAAATGTCTAGAAACCCCACTATCTACCAACCAACTATCATATGAATCTAGAGGAGAAGCACTAAAAAGAGCAGAAATAAGAATGTATTCAGATTGAATAGAAGCTCTTTATTTTCATATGTGGAATTCCTTGACCTCTTTTGAGGACGATGGCCTTCTTCTTGATCATCCGAAGTATCTCTTATTCTTCTATCATTCCTTCTTCTTCTATCATATCTTATTCTTTGATCATCTCCTCTTCTTTGAACATCTTTCTTGTTGTCGAAGCCTCGATTGTGGACGTAGTTGGATCTTGAATAATTTCTCTTTTACGGGCAATCTCAAGCATAGTGACCATGCTTATGGAAATTAAAGCATTGAATTCTACTTCATCTTCTCTTGGATTCATTTGATTCCAGGGGAGACCTTCTTGAACCAGATAGTCTTCCTCTTTCTTTCCTCTTCTTGTCTTGAGAAACAAATACAAAGGGATCTCCTTCTTCATGCTTTTGAATTCTTCCTCTGGAAATCATCCTGGCCTCCTCTTGAGTGCATTTACCAACGAGCTCATCAAATGTTGGAAGAACATTATTGTTGCTTAGAGTAGTAATGAAGGTTTCCCAAATAGGAGGAAGACCTTGAAGAGTCACCACCACCAACTCTTTGTCATATATTTGTTCACTAACATATTGCAATTGATCCCTTAGGCGGGATACTCTCATGATATAGGATTGCACGGATTCACCCTTATTCATCTTCATCTCTTTGAGTTGATTTTTCAAGGAGAGGATGTGATTCAAGTTATTGACTTCATACATCCTAACCAACTTGTCATAAATATCCTTAGACTTCTTCAAGCTACCAACATAAACAAGTAAATGATCTTGCAAACCATCAATGATAATTTTCTTAGCTTTGAGGTCACCTTTGTTGTACCTGGATTTGGAAGCAACAATAACATTTTCCTGAAGTGTAGGAACTTTTCCTTCTACATATTGCAAGACATCATTTTCATCCAATATCACTTCCAACTTGATCTTCCAAGCAACAAAGTTTGATGAGTCACCCAACTTCTTAGAATCCTTGAAGTAAGAGGTAGACATCTTGACCAAATCAAATAGGATCCTTCAACTTCTTTCAAGGATGATTACTCTTATCTCTTGTCTCCTTGGGCTTTTCCTCACCTTGGTTTTGATACCATGTTAATTTTCCACTGTTCTATGCTGTTACAATCACTTTATCTTAATTCTTAACTTCAATTAGCAATCAAATAAATCTTCCAGTAATAAATAACTAGTGTAGATAGAAGAGTAAATGCAATGTACAATATAAGACAATCAAGAGCAATAACAAGAGACACTAGAATTGGTCAAAGACTATGGGAAAATGCCACAAGGGGGAAATTCCTTTCAAATTATTCTTCTTATTAAATGGTCATAATGTGTTCAAAAAAGAGAATAAAATGACTCAATTCACCATCAAGAGTCAAAGTTGATCCTTTGAATATCCAACAAAACCAACCAAACAATATCCAAGAGAAGAGCCCAATAGAAAAATCGGATCAAAGTCAAAGTCTCCAAAACTCATCCAAGCATGTGATCAATGGAAAAAAATACCTTAGGTCATAGTCGGGGAGACATAGTGACCATCAATGTAGCTTTATCCCTCTAGCTGCAGGGAGTACCCTATCAAGTGTGTGATTATAGTCGAATTTTATTTTATCCAACCCTGCAACTCCAGATCAAATTCTTCTTCCCACACATGAGAGCTTAGACCCTGCAATTTTAGACCTATATGAACCAATCCAAAGAAGAGAGAGAAGAATATGCTTAATGATGATGTCCAAATGAGGTTGACTTGCCTTGTATTTATAATCTTCCAAGGGGTTCCCAATTTCTCTTTAAAGTCAACCTGTACTTTTGTGCACATGTGGGTTTTCACTTTAATATTAATTTTTTCCTTAACCAAATTAAATTCTTCCAAGTGCTTGGAGGGGTCTTTCTTGACGAGGAAGGTTGTCTAGAGGGAATTTGTCCCTAAGCTTCCAAATTAACAAATCTCCTCCAAATTCATTACAATCCTTTCACTTTGTCTCCGTTGTTGCTACCCAATTTCGATATCTTCTATTTTTATTGTTTCTTCTTTGCTTTCGCTACCTAAACCTATAAAATTAAAGGATACTAATATCATTATTTAGCATTATGTTTCGCACACTATTTCTTGCAGCTTTTGTGTATTTCCAACTGCTTCCCATAGATTACTTAGTTGTCCACTAAGATCCCATCATTATTTCCATATTTGTTTCTCGCTCCCTTTTAACCTTAGATGACTTATTTCCTGTCATTCGAGGGAGTTTTCTTTAGAGTCTCATTCACCATATTCCTCCTCACTAGAGAAAGTGAATATAGTTCTTTCACTTGAATATCTAAAAGGGATATCTATGCATAAAAAAAATCCATTTCTCCCAACCCTATTAGGGAAAAATATTCCATTGTTACAAGTGGGTTTTCCTCTTCTTGGGCTAATCATTAGGGGATTTTTGAGGTCAAAATGGACTTCAAGCAAAAAATATACCAAAAAAATCAACTTTAAAAGAACCGATAAAATTCAAGATGATGGTGTCATCCCCAAGGGCAAATGTTTCTAGAGGGAAAAGAAGAAAACTACTCTTTTCAATTATATTTTTAGCTTATCTCCTTATAGGTTTACTGAAATGTCAAGTGTAAGCACCCATTGGATGCCAAACTTTATTATGCAATTCACCAGCGCCTATACTTGATATTTGAGTAAACCGATGTGGAGATAAACCAAAAAGACAATTAAAAAGAACAGTTTTCTTTGTTTTGCTTTAAAAATTCATAACTTTTATTTTACTATTTTAATTATTATTTCATTATTTTTATGAGGCCCATTTTAGAACTCAAAATTTCCCTAATGGGTTGCTCTTTATTCAAATCTTCCACTCCCTCATATTTTTTTGTCAAATCTTCAATATCTTCTTCTCCAAGTGGAGATCAATCTCTCATGAATTTGGACTAAAGGTGGCTCACTTTGTAAGGAAATTATTATGGTTGGTTTCTTTGAGATGTTTCCTAGCATTTCAAGTAATGGAGGAAAATATTCTTTACATAAGAGTTCAATCCTATTAGGCAATGGTTGATTATCACTTCCTCTTCCAATGAACATGCCAAATTTCTATGGTTGTGAGATTGAAGAAGAACCCTTGGATTAATTTTATCCCCGTCAATATTTAGTACCACACAAAACAAGGGTTTTGCCTACAACTGTCTAACATCTAGCTCCTAAATTTACATTAGATCATTCTTTATGATTTACAGTTTCTAATTATTTCTCCTTCTCTTTTGCTTTTTGTTCTTGGGTTGTCTCCTTTTTGTAGTCTTTGACGAAGTTTTGATACTCGTGGCAGAACTTGTATTTGAATGGTAATTGCTCATAGTCTAGTTGTTGAACATGTTGCCAATTATTTAAGGTTATTAACACAACTTTAGAAAAGTGTTTCTCTAGATCCACCTCGACATAGATTCAAGCACGTACAACCATATTTTCTCTATATCTATCATTGTTAATGCAATGCCTTGAAAGTGTTATCAATGCAATGAAGAGCATTGTTACTCAAGTAATGAAGAGGAAGGTGGGAAGTCACACCCAAACATGAACTATTGAAGGAAAATAATTTTGTAGACTAAAATATGGAGTCCATTGATTCAAATGCATCCCATTCATTCTTGAAAATATAGCCTACTATAAAAGATGAGATCGCAATCTTCTTTGTTTTCAAGTAGAAATGCATAAAACCCTTTATGAAAAAAGAAGTGATGTAGTTTTCCTTTGATATGGGGGACCATTGTCATGGGAGAGAGATAATTTCTAGTAAACCAACCACTAAGGCCATGATCTTTGCACCTTGATCAAGTAGGAAGTAAGAGTGATAAATTCTAGTAAACGAACCACTAAGGCCATGACCTTTGCACCTGTATCAAGTAGGAAGTAACTTTACTTAAGGGATTTTCTCCAGTTCCTTCACAAACTTGGTCAGTTGAGACTTGGAGGTCATTACGTAAGAAATAACCATAATGTCAAAGGCTAGAGCATCAACATTTGGAGGGGGCTATTACCCCTCTTCAAAGGATGTGTCCATTGTGCTCAAAGGACAAGATTCAACATGCACTATGATTTCTTAGAGTTTTTATTACAAAATATTACAAATTTGAAGGACATGGGAGTGGGATTTTATCCACTTTACACAATTATCTATTAAACAAAATGACAAGTTAAATTATCATATCACATCAAAACATTATCATTAAGAAAGATAAATATCATTGTATAAATGCATGGTATAAGGGTCATCTAAAATGGTAAAAAGAATGGTAACAATGTGAATAACCAATAATGCTAAAATATACTAAGATATTGCATAAATGCACAACCTCCAAGATATAAAATAGCTAATAAACATTTGAAAAACCAAAATCGCTAAAAATTCCTACATGACATGCATTAACATCCAATAATTATCTTGAGGTTGAGAATGAGAGTTATTGGTCATCAACTAACCCCAAAATTCCCAATAAACATATGTTGATGACAATCTTAAGTTACATGTTAGGCAACCTAAAAAATACTCACGACATACATAAATATTTGAAAAATTGAAAACACTGAAAAATGTTACACAATATTAAGTTTTTTAATGTTCTACGCTGTAACAATCACTTATAACAATTTTTCTTCCAGTAGCAATCAATTATTCAATGTCTTTTCAATCACCCAATAACAGTAACCAATTGTAGATCAAACATAAAATTATATGCACAATAGAAGACAACCAGGAACAATAGATACATAGAGATTTGGTCAAAGACCAAGGAAAAACCCCACAAGGGGGAAAACCCTTTCCAAATTCTTCTTCTATTAGATTATCATCATATGTTCAGTAGAGAGATACATAGTCCAAGTACATCAACAAATTAGTCAAATGTCAAAGCCTTGACTAGCCAAATCAACCAACCAAGTTCCAGTCAAATATGGTCAAACTTTAGTTCTGTAATTTTATGTCAAAGTCAACACTGCCCTAACTAGTCAACACTCAATGGTCAAATTATGCTTCAAACAATTTGGTCAATTAGTCAAAGAGTGTGGCCTTCTTCCCTCAGTTAAAATTAGTCAAAGTAACATCAAAACCCTCGGTCAAAGGAGAGAGAAAGTTTGTAGTTAAACCCTGCTCAAATTTGTAGTCAAAGATGATCAACATGCCTAGAAAACTTCGATCAAAGTGCCAGTTAACTCGGCCTCCAAAAACAAGTCCAAAAGCAAGTCAAACGAAGTAAAATTCTTCCAAGTCAATGTTGGTCAAAACAATCCCAAATAGAAAGTTAATGTTGGTCAACATAAGCGCCTCTCTCTCCTTCACATGTGTGAACTTGAACTTGCAATTTTCAGAGCTAATCGAACCAAGAGAAGATGAAAATGAATGTGTGATGATGCCTCCAAGTGATGTCTATTTATATGTGGTCTTGGGGGTCGAATTTCTCCTCCAGGTCGACTTGTACTTTTTTTATGACATGGTTCTACATTAAAAATAATATTTTTCCATGGGAAAATTAAATTCTTCCAAGGGCTAGAAGGGTCCCTTTAGGGTGAGAAGGGCTTCCCCAAGGAGGGAATTTATCCCTGAGCTACCAAATTTCAACACTCTATCATCTAGGGAGGTATTGCCGATTGCATCATAAGTCTCAACTCAGATGTCTCTACATCATCATCATTGGATCATATCATATCTTGTCTCTGCTCATCTTCTGAACACTCTCGATCTAAAGAACAAGAATCATCATAGGTGAGATAAATCTATCACCATATATCCAAGGACAATATGCGAGATACCACTTACCATGGGAGGTAAGGATCACAACCTTCCTATTTGTCCAATGATAATAGGCGAGATACCACTTACCATGAGAGGTAAGGATCACAACCATCCTATTGTTCGTTGATCTTCCCACCTTGACCCTCAAGAGTCAAGTGTTTGAACCTCTGCATCCTCTACCTTAGGGGAGATACCCAACTTACCAATGGTAAGAATCATACACACCCATGTATCCTAACCCATTGGCTAGATGGATGGAAATCCCAACAAGCCCAACTTTTGGATAGAATGCATAATGGGGTATACTTTGTCAAGTCCCAGACTTTTTAGTAGGGGAGGATACCTCTACTTACCATAAGTGACAAGGATCACACACACCATATGGTGACAATAGGGGAGATACCCAACCTACCACAAAGGGTACGGATCATTGTCCAAAGTTCCCTCAACCCTAGGAGCTCTCTGTCTCCATTCATACCCCAGGAGCTCAAACAAGGGGGAAGAGCACAGCTCAATGTTCTTGGTCAGCATCGACACTTTCCCAAGAGGGTCACATCTAATAGTCCAAGGTGCTCTCCGAAGACCAATAACTTCCCTTTTGGCAAAGGCTTGGTAAGAATATCAGTTATATGTTCATCTGTTGAAATTTGATGGAGTCTTACAACTCCACTTTACACCATATCTTGGATATAGTGATATCTAATCTCAATATGCTTGGACTTGTCATGGAATATAGGATTCTCTGCCAGACGGATCCCACTCTTGTTGTCACAATATATCATTTTCGTATCCAATACCTACTCAAACATATCTCCAAAGATCTTCATCAACCATACTACCTCATAGCTAGCCATGATAGCAACAATATACTCAGCCTCAACGATGCTAAGAGCAAAAAACTTCCGCTTCTTACTCATCCAAGATATCATGGCAGACTCGAAACTAAAACAACACCCTGATGTGCTCTTCATGTCAACAACATTTCCGGCCCAATCAACATCAATGTACCCATGTAGTCTCAAATATCCAGTAATATATCTCAGTCAAAGATTAATAGTCTCATGTAGGTATCTCGGCACATGCTTAACATTGACCTAGTGTGTGTGTATAGGCTCGACCATAAATTGGCTCAGAGTGTTGACAACCAAACATATGTTTGATCTAGTGTTTACTAAGAACATTGGTACCCAAATAAATTGTCGGTACTCAGAGGGGTTTGCTAGATTGTGTCTCACAGCTTCTCCACATAACTTCTTAAGATTCACCTCCATTAGTGTGGCCACGGAATTGCATTCCACCATTCCAAATCTCTCCAATAGTTTGACAACATATTTTCGTTGAGAAAGGAAAATCTCAAAAAGTCTTTGCCACACATTTGAGCCCAGGAAGTAGTTCATCAATCCAAGGTATTTCATCTCAAATTCAGATTCCATCTCCCTCTTACACTCCAGAATAAGTGGCTCTACACCCATCAAGAATAAATCATTAGCATATAATACCAAATTAGAGGCATACCTTGGATGACCTTGAAGTAGAGATTCAAATCAACATTGCTCTTCGTAAATCCAAGCTGCATCAGGTAGCTATGAATGTGGGCATACCAAGCCCTAGGGGCTTGCTTCAATCCATAAAGAACTTTCTTCAGCCTACACACATGAGTCTTCCTATCATGCTCCTCAAAGCCCTGTGGTTGCTCAACATATACTTCTTCCTTGATAATGCCATGTAGAAACACAGTCTTCACATCCATCTGATGAAGTGTCCATCCCTGACTAGCAACAAGAGAAATGATAGATTGAATGGTAGTATAGCAGGAAACTAGTGCAAAAATGTCATCATAGTCCTCTCCCTCTTTCTGGGAGAAACCTCTAGCCACAAATCTCACCTTGTATTTCTCGATAATTCCATATCCATCATTCTTAATCTTGTACAACCATTTAGAAGTCACAACAGACTTTCCATCAGGTCTTGGAACCGCTTCCCACACATTGTTCTTCATAATGGACTCATATTATTCGACCATAGCATCATTCCATACTTGTTCTTTCACTGCTTATTCACAAGTGCGTGGTTCACCCTATATCATGTTGCTCATTGTTACAATGTATCCTTGATATCGACATGGATTCTTTCCTTCCCTAAAAGTTCCTCTTGCAACAAAATTTCTCTCAACATATTGTAAAGTGTCACGAAGCCATATTGGTCTCTTCCTGGTAGGAGGATCACACGGAGGGGGATCCAAAGGGTCCATAGGTTCCCTGGAATCATTAGAAACATCTGGCTCAATGATTGGAGAGTCTTCTTGTACATCCAAGTCATCATCCCTCCTCCTAGCATTGGCAGGGGGAGGAATGTCCCTTGCTTTCCCAAGGGAAAAATCTTCAACAAATGTCACATCCTTACTAGACTCTATATTCCTTTTACTAGGCACATATATTCTATAAGCTTTAGAATTTTCACAATATCCAACAAATGTACCTTTCTTCCTAGAAGCTTCTAACTTGTTACTCTTGTCTTTCGATGCATGAAAGTAAACAAGGCAGCCAAAGATCCTCAAATGTATAACATCAAGCTTCATACCTATGAAAAATTCTTCGAGAATATTGTCACCCAAGGCTTGATGAGGAGTCATATTTTGAACATAGACAAAAGTGTTTGCAGCTTCTCCCCTAGAAACTTTGTAAGCTTTTGACCATGCAACATTGCTTGGGAAACTTCCATGATAGTCTTGTTCTTCCTTTCAGCTACTCCCTTTTGTTTGCGGTTATAAGGTACAATGGTCTTTTTCTTGATTCTTACCTTCTTGAAAAATTCAATGAACTCATTTGAAATGAATTCTCCTCCATTATCAAACTTGAAGACTTTGATCCTCTTTCATGTTTGATTCTCTATTAGTGCCTTGAAGTCCTTGAACATATCGAATGCATGGTCCTCCTGCTTCAAAAATAAAATCCATGTCTTATGGGAGAAATCATCCACAGATAGTATGTAGTATAGGTAGCCACCAAGAGAAGTTATTGGCATGGGTCCAAATAGATTAGAATGAATAAGTTTTGGTATTCCACTGGTCCTACTCCTATTGAAGGGAATGGTCCCTTCACCTTATTTCTACTTGCACATCCCGGAAAAACTCCATCATGATCTGCACAAATATCAGGCATCCTAGAAACCATCCTCCTCATATTATGCAAGACTTCATAATAAAGGTGAGTGAATCTTCGATGCCACAACTCACATTTATAATTACTATCATGAACCAATGCTCATATTGGTCTTCCATTGACTTTATAAAGGCATTCAATTCTTGATCCCAAAGAGAAGGCATCCCTCAAGTGAGATTCCATTGGCCAAGTAAGGAATTTTCCATTTATAAAAGCAAATTTCATTCATTTTCCCTTTGAGGCAGATATGGACATGAGATTCTTTCTCAATCCCGATACATATAGGACATCCTGTAGATGTATAGTTTGACCATAATCCAACTGAAATGAAATAGAACTAGACTCCTTTATAGGATAGGTATAATTTTCCCCAAGAATGATGTTCAATTTTGTCTCCCTCTCAACTAGGTTTGAGAGGACTTCACGATGGTCATTGAAGTGTCTAGAAACCCCGCTATCTACTAATTAGCTATCAAACGAATCCGGAGAAGAGGAACTAGAAAGAGAAGAAATAAGAAAGTATTCAGATTGAGTATTTGCATTATTATCATACCTTGACTTCATTGATCTATTTTGAGGACAATGGCCTTCTTCATGAGCAGTAAGAGAATCTCTTCTTCTTCTATTGTTGAACTTGTTGTTGTTGTAGCCACGATTATTGTTGTTGGATCTTGATGTCCTTGAGTTGATTCATCAAGAAAAGAATATGGTTCAAGTTTGTTGACTTCATACATGCCAACTAACTTATCATATATTTCCTTATACTTTTTCAACTTCGCAACATAAGTGATCAAATGATCTCTCAACAAATCAATAATAATTTTCTTAGCTTTGACCTCACCTTTCTTGTACTTGGACTTGATAGCAGTGGAAACATTCTTTGGAAGCTTAGGTACCTTTCCTTCCACATATTCCAAAAGATCATTCTCCTCCAAAGTCAAATCAACCCTAGCTCTCCAAACAACATAGTTAAATGAGTAATTCAACTTCTCTTCAATTTTAAAGTATGAGGTAGTCATCTTGACCAAGTAAAATGTTCTTCAGTAGTGGATAAGATGTCTTCAAAGGGTGATATCTCTTGTCTCCTTGGGCTTGTCTTCACTTCAACTCTGATAACATGTTAAGTTTGTCAATGTTATATGTTGTAACAATCACTTATAACAATTCTTCTTCCAATAGCAATCAATTATCCAATATATTTTCAATCACCCAATAACAGTAAGCAATTGTAGATAGAACATAAAACCATATGCACAATAGAAGACAACCAAGAACAATAGAGACACAAAGATTTGGTCAAAGACCAAGGAAAAACCCCACAAGGGGGAAAATACTTTCCAAATTCTTCTATTAGATTGTCATCAAATGTTCAACAGAGAGATACATAGTCCAAGTACATCAACAACTTAGTCAAAGGTAAAAGCCTTGACTAGCCAAATCAACCAACCAAGGTCCAGTCAAATATGAATAAGAAAGTCAAATCTGGTAAAAACATTGTTCTGCAATTTTCTGTCAAAGTCAACAACATTCAATGCTTCCCTAACCAATCAATTGTCAAACTATGCTCCAAAAAACTCATACAATCATTCAAAGAGTGTGGCCTTCTCCCCTCAATCAAAATAAGTCAAAGCAACATCAAAACCATTGGTCAAAGGAGAGAGAAAGTTTGTGGTCAAACCCTTCTCAAATATGCAATCAAAGATAGCTAACATGCCTAGAAAACTTTGTTCAAAGTGCAGTCAACTCGGCCTCCAAAAACAGGCCCAAAAGAAAGTCAAACAAAGTCAAATTCTTCCAAGTCAATGTTGATCAAAACAATCCCAAACAAAAAGTCAGTGTTGTTCAACAAAAGTGCCTCTCTCTCCTTTGCATGTGTAAACTTGAACCTACAATTTTCAAAGCTAATCGAACCAAGAAAAGATGAAAATGAATGTGTGATGATGCCTACAAGTGATGCCAAGTGAGGTCTATATATATGTGGTCTTGGGGGTCGAATTCCCCCTCCAGGGCAACTTGTACTTTTTGTGATGACATGGTTCCACATTAAAAATAATATTTTTCAATGGGAAAATTAAACTCTTCCAAGGGCTAGTAGGGTCCCTTTAGGGTGAGAAGGGCCTCCCCAAGGAGGGGATTTCTCCCTAACCTGCCAAATTTCAACACACAACATATGTAAGAATCCAACAATTATCTTCAAGTTGAGAACACAATTTATTAGTCATCAACAAACCCCAAAATGTCTAGTAAACATACTTCAATTATGACAATCCAGAGTTACCAATTACGTGTTAGAGGACTAACATAGTTTAACCAACTCTAATAACAACGAATAAAATAAAAAGATACCAAGATATCCCCTAAATGCATTATTTATAACATAGAAATGGTCAACAAACATTTGAAAAACCAAAGCTACACAACATACATACACATCCAACTATAATCTTAAGAAGAAGAGTTCATAACCATCACTAACTCCAAAATGCCCAATAAACTTACTTCAATAATAATTGTATGAACGATGAATATACATTTTAATCAAGTATATTTTACATATTACAACTAGTAAAACCAAAGCCATTTAGAAAGAAACTAAAACCACATGAGGTTATCTAATAAAGCTCAACTAAATGGTGGATAAGAATTATTTCCCATAAATGATGTAAAACTTACTAAAGTGTTCAAGAACACACAAAAATAGAATTTTGTTATCATGTAGCTAGTCAAGGTTGATCAAATGGATAAATTTATGCTAATATGCTTAATCATTACGTATTGAACTTAGCCAATCATAAATCTATATATATTAAGTAACTAGTAAATTAACAATGATAACATATTAAATGTGCTACTTATGGAGATTGTATAAAATTATTGAGTCCTAATTTGACAAAATGCAAATAATAACAAAGATTAAAATCAAAGGGTAAATACATAATCTAATTGCCTTCAACACTACCATCAATGGAGCCAAAATAGCAAAAGATATGTTTTACGAACAATAATTCAACAACCTCTTATTTGGTTATAAACAAGACTGAGAGCATGATGTCCTAACAAGCTCATGAGAGGGAGAAACAATTTTCCATTCCCATTAGGTTATGTCTTTGAAGAATAAGAATAGCTTGGGATATTATAAGGTACATTTCCAAAACCTTATTTAGCTTGGTTGGCATAATGAAAATACACATTCACTCATGGTAGAATCACCCTAGGAAAATGAAGAAGTTTGATGTTAAGCAAAGTAAAGATTTAAAAATTGATTGATTATTTTTTAAATAACTGTCATAATAATTATCATGTAACTTGTTTTTATGCTAAGTGGTTTAATAAAGTGATACTAAGTTAGGGAAGCTCCATGTGCCTAGTTTATCAAGATTGATATACATTGCTACTGAGGCATTACAAATTTTGCAAGTTTAGAATATATTCCTTTATCCGTGGTATGTATGTTGAAATGTTTAGCATGCATGGACACTAATCAAACAAAATGGGCAATGATTTAACATGTTCTACATCACCCATGCCAAATAGTAGTTACACTATATGTGTTTATTTCTCATTTCTGTAGACAGAGATGAGCCCTCTAGCCCAATGAGTGGGTCTAGCAATTGAAGTGACAATCAACTAGACATATTCCTAGATTATAATTGAAAAGTAGAATGAGAGAGATAACCTACCTCGCTCTGATGCTATTCCAATTTCCTTTGTTGAGAGCCTCGAACTACTTGTGTCATGAACTTGTTCCTGCTTCTCTCAACGCTTATGTACCTACACAAGTGATAAAGAGACAACAAAGCATACCAAAACCAATAGCAAATCCAACAATAACCTACTTAGCTGATCAAGGAATGCCAAACTAACACATACATCAACATATATATTTTGGGAAGATGAACCAACAATTGTATATTATTTAAAGAATAAAGGGAATCTTACAACCATAGCCTTGATGTTGAAAGGCTCTCCTTGAGTGGTAATCCAAGTCCAAGCCAAGAAACTCTCCAAACACTCCTTCTCCAAGTCGAATGAAAAGCCTCTAAGCACAAGCTCAACATAAGTGTGCAAATGGACATAGGCCAACAAACCAACCATTTGGAAATAGGAAAGGAGGAATTTATGGGTTGGCAGAGGGAGTTAATCCTCCTCCAAAGATAGAATTAGGCCCACATCTCAAGGAGGTATCTCATAGGGATAAGACAAAGAGGTTAAGTTTGGATGATTCTACCTCATCTATGCGAAACCACCTTCATCTCGCCGCTTTGGAAGCTTCTAAATCACGAAGATTCTCATCCTCTTTGGGAAAATTACCTTTTTGGAATCATCGTGGGTATGCAAGGGAACAGAGCAATGCCATCGCGGGTCAAACATGGTGCAACAGGCGACCATCGCGGTTTTGAGCTTCATAAGAGCGATGACCCTCATTTTAGGGTTTTAAGAGCTATTTCTTCAGGGAAAGCTCCAGACATTTTCCAAGCAAGGTTAAAGGAGGGATCTGAGCCGTATACATGGATGAGTATATTGTATTATGGCCATGTTTTGGGAACTTCAAGGTATGTCACAGTGAAGTGTAGGAGGCGTGAAAAAATAGTATGTAATAGATGCCCCCTAAAGCATGAAGGAAGAACGAGGAGTGATGGTTGAGATGCTTTACGAGCTTTTGACAAGGATGAGGACACACACTATCAAGAGACCTGCAAATCAAGGATGCATATACATATACATATATGAGATCAAGACATGAATCCATGGCATGGGCAAAACCATCCGGATAATAAAGACTATATGAAAGGATCCATGACATGGGTGCAACCATCCAAGACAAAAGGATCATCTGTAACCTAAGATCCAAGTCATGGACACAACCATCCGATATAGAAGGATAATCATAAATGTAAAGCCCCCACGGTATGGTCACAACCATCCATATAGTAGAAACATGTGTACAATCATGAATAACATATAACTCCATATAGCTTAAGTTATATAAGACAAAACTCAGGGTCTTGCGCTCCATCCCGACCTGATCAAATTACGAATTCTAACATGTGAATGAACATGTCGCAGTCGAACATGCTAGAAATCCACCTAATTATCGGCCATTGATGTGGACCACTAACAGGCACGAGAGGAACCACCCATAATGACAATGGTTCTCAAGGTACGACAATACAATCCATGAATGAGATAACGAATTTAAAGTCGAACACTCATGGAATCACTTGATCGAAGGCGAATAATGAAAACCGTCGTCGGATGCAAAGAACTTTCCATTACGGCATGCAAGTTCTAAGGTACTGAAAGGGAGTTTCTAAGACATCTTCCTGGATAAAGAGTTGAAGTCGACAGGAAACAACCCATTGAAGGAGGGAAAATGTTGAATCCCACATCATTGACACGAAACAAGGTATAAAGTGAAATAATTTTCAAGACTGTACATAGGACCAATTAGACTCAACATAGGACCAAGGGTCATAATGACAACATGGAATAGTCAAATGAGAGGCAAAATGGATCACCCATACCCAGAAGGACAAGTGACTAAGTGAGGATATCCCAAACCCAACACGAGAAATAAATGAGTGTCATGTTCAAGAGCGACATGCTACCAATACAAAGGATGTTTCATCTTCACCTTTCCCCCATTATTTCTAGCGAGTACCTCTTTATTCTTACACAAGCTTGAAGAGAATACCATATGCTTGTCATAGAAGTTCATTCTTTGAATGAATCCATCCTAGTATGTTTTATGAGCTCTAATAAGGAGAAGCTCAGTCTCATCATGGTGACGAGTCTTTCGTTGTAAATTTTTAACAAGTTCACTACAAGAATAAATCGGTATCTTTTTCATATTTAGAGAGTTTGAAAAGAAACGAAAAATAAAACTCCATCACATCCCTTTTCGTAATTTGTCCCTCGAACCCAAAAAGGTAGAAAACAATATTCGAGAGAACCTCTTAGTTATGTTTGACTAAAGCGTTCCTTTTTCGTACAATAGTCTCTCTCAGTCCGGAAAAGGGTTAAACTTATACTAATTAGACTTCATTTCATTTACTTTAATGAGTTTGAAAAGACCAGTCCTCGACAATCTTTTCATATTTCAAGAGTCAGAAAAGCGCTGAAATATGACTCCTCCTCGAGGAATCAGTGGTATAAAAGGATAGCAACTTGTTCAAGTCATGATGGAACTACTCAAAACATGCAATAATCAAGAGGCTGGCTAATAAGACCACTCATCGCAGATGCTCCTCAAGAAAGGATAAAACAACCAAGTGAAATCATATGATCGACCAAAGAGATGGTGATGATGGAATGAAAAAGCCAAGGCGCATATGGAAAAACAGGCTGACAAAAAATGACAATCACAAGATGTAAAAAAGGAATGGTTTTATTTTTACACAAGCTTAAAACATGGGAAACTATGCTTGAGTATACTTGAGGATGATTTCATTTTTTCATAATCTTGAAACAGAGACAAACTATGCTTGGATTTGGTTTCATTTTTACACAAGCTTGAAACGGAAACAAACTATGATTGGATTTGGTTTCATTTTTACACAATATTGAAACAAAGATAAACTATGCTTGAGATAAGTTTGCATGCCCCCAACATAATGACTCAAATCGAGGTACATGCCCCCCAAGCTTCATTTCATTCACCTAAGTGGATGGAATGAAGGTTCACTTACGAGATCAAGTGAAAGACTCGACTGGGATTTTACGAGATCTAATCAAAGACTCGAATTGGAAGGGGATTTGTTTCATTTTTTAACGAGCTTGACACAGGAAAGAACCATGCTCATAACCTGTTTAATTTTTTTAACGAGGTTGACATAGTAAAAAAACTATCCTCATGGTCCTTGTTTCATTTTTTAACAAGCTTGACACAAGTCAAGGAACTCTGCTCTAATCCCTTGTTTCATTTTTTAAGGAGCTTGACACAAGACAAGGAACTCTACTTCATGGTCCTTGTTTCATTTTTTAAGGAGCTTGACACAAGACAAGGAACATTGCTTCAATCTCTTGTTTCATTTTTTAAGGAGCTTGACACAAGACAGGGAACTCTGCTCCAATCCCTTGTTTCATTTTTTAAGGAGCTTGACACAAGACAAGGAACTCTGCTCCATGGTCCTTGTTTCATTTTTTAAGGAGCTTGACACAAGACAAGGAACTTTGCTCCAATCCCTTGTTTCATTTTTTAAGGAGCTTGACACAAGACAAGGAACTCTGCTCCAATCCCTTGTTTCATTTTTTAAGGAGCTTGACACAAGACAAGGAACTCTGCTCCAATCCCTTGTTTCATATTCTAAAGAGCTTGACACAAGATAGGGAACTCTGCTCCAATCCATTGTTTCATTTTTTAAGGAGCTTGACACAAGTTAGGGAACTCTGCTCCATAGTCCTTGTTTCATTTTTTAAGGAGCTTGACACAAGACAGGGAACTTTGCTCCAATCCCTTGTTTCATTTTTTAAGGAGCTTGACACAAGAAAGGGAACTCTGATCCAATCCCTTGTTTCATTTTTAAAGGAGCTTGACACAAGATAGGGAACTCTGCTCCAATCCCTTTGCTCATAAATTAAAAGAGGCCATGGCTTCTAATAGGTTCTCATCAAACGGGAGAAAAACACTCTGGAAGGGATACATGTCCAGGGACCCTGTTAGACTCCGTCTCATGTCGGAGATAGATTCTTCTTCAAAACCCTGTTTTGAAGAAGAAATCATTAATGTGTTGTTTAAATTTGTGTAATTTATGCTCCAGCTCTTCAAAAGGCAGTGATTGCAGCTCCTACCTCTGTAAAAGCACAAAGAAAACAAAGCATACATCAGACTCTACGATTGATGAATTTGGTCAAGTTTTATCTTCATATGGTTTCAATTATCATGGTACAGAGGTTCTCTACAGTGGCACATCCAGTCATTCGTTTCGAAGCTTTGCAGGCCCTTAGAGCAGCAATACACAGTTATACATCCATTATGTCTTTATGTTGGCATCTAATTTCTTCAACTGTATTGGGACTACTTGAGTCATCTTATTTTGACATTGGCGCACATGCAACATCGACAAAATTCTGCAAGGGAACCTCCAGGCAAAATCTGAGACCAGTTGATGACAAAACAATGCCGAGTGCTGTAAAGGAGGGGATGCAACAGAGTCTAGACCTATGGTTCGGGGTTGTAACCGTCCAAGGTGTCATGGAATATCCATTTCTTCATGCACGTGCCTTCTCTGCTGCTGCAAAGTTTTCACCAGTGATTGACAAGGGAAGATGTGAGCAGTTTGTTTATGCTGCCATGACAGTGTTTGTACTTATTTTGTTAGAAGCTTATGGCAGCATGGCAGCACCCAAGGGAGGGAGAGGAATGGATACCTTGTATCAGTCATACATTGAGTGGAGGATTGCCACATTCAAATGGTTACATACTTATTGAAGCAAATGGTGGTCTCAATCAACAGCGCACATCGATTTGTAATGCAGTAGCTGTGGCAGGCCTTTTGAATGCAACTCTTGTTATCCCCAAATTTCATTTTAACAGTATTTGGCAAGATCCTAGCAACTTTGGAGACATTTATGATGAGGGGCATTTTATCAAAAGTCTTAGATATGATGTGATGGTGGTTAGAGAGCTCCCAGAAGATATAATGGCAACGTTTGACTATAATACAAGCAATATTTTTAATTTCAGGGTTACGGCTTGGTCACCTGTCAGTTACTACTTGCAAAAGGTTTTTCCAAGATTACTTGATATTGGGGTAATATGGATATCTCCATTTGCAAATAGACTGTCATCTGAAGTCCCGCCCAATATTCAGCGCCTCCGATGTTTGGCTAATTACGAAGCATTAAAATTTTCTGTGCCCATTACTTCACTTGCAGAAAAGCTAGTAAAACACATGATTGGGGCAAGCTCCAGAAGTAATGGAAAATATATTGCAGTTCATCTTCGATTTGAAGAGGACATGGTAGCTTTCTCATGTTGTGTTTATGATGGAGTGGTGGAAGATGCATTGCATAATGCAAATTTGACACCATTTGATCTTTCTGCAGTGGCTGTGACTATTGGACCTGGTTTAAGCCTATGCTTACGTATTGGTGTGAGAAAAGCAAGACTGATAGCTGGAAAACACAATTTGCCAATGGTTGGAGTCCATCACATGGAGGCGCATGCTTTAGTTGCTAGGTTGACAGAAAAGGAGTTGCAATTTCCATTCCTGGCCCTTTTAATATCTGGTGGTCACAATCTTCTTATCCTAGCGCAAAGTGTTGGTCGATATGTACAACTAGGTACAACAATAGATGATGCAATTGGAGAGGCATATGACAAGACAGCAAGGTGGCTTGGACTCGATATGAGGAGAGGTGGTGGCCCGGCTCTAGAAGAGCTTGCGCTGGAAGGTGACCCACATGCTATTAAGCTTTCGGTACCCATGCAGCAACACAAGGATTGTAATTTCTCATATGCAGGCTTGAAAACACAAGTGCGGAAGGCAATTGAATTCAGAAACATTGATACAAACAATGATCCGATAGTTGCCGCGAGCACTAAAGACCGAAAACTACGGGCAGACATTGCTGCCTTTTTCCAGAGAGTTGTTGTTTTGCGTTTGGAGCAGAGATGTGATCGAGCTGTTGAATGGGCCCAAAGCATTGAACCATCTATTAATTGTTTGGTTGTGTCAGGAGGCGTTGCTTCAAATCATTATGTGCGAATTCAGCTGGATAAGATTGTAAAGAAGCATAACTTGAAGCTTGTTTGCCCACCCCCAAGCCTTTGTACAGATAATGTTGGATCTGCGTCCAAGGTGGCAACTGGGAGAGATATTTGCAGAGGGTAGGAGTAGTTCACCCTCTCTCAAAAGGGGCCGAATTCATCCATCATTAACATCCTCTATCCAAATGTCTTCACAGCACAATTCATGAGAAAGCTCTTCGTACTTTTGACTCTGCAATCTGAATCTGCTATTTACCACTGTAAAGTATCGATTCAGATTCTGGAAAAACTATATCACAGTGACCATATTGTCATTGCAAATGAGCTTGTGAAATTGGTATCGATTGAGCTCTCCTTGAACAAATATGCTTGCGCCAAAAAGAATTCTTTGTAGTCAATAATGGCTTCATTATTCCGCAACATAAACCACCAAATTTGAGCAAAGTCATCTGCACTGCACCTGCTGAAAGGCTCCGATACTCTGTACAGGACTCTGTTCCATGATTTCCGCCAACGACTGATCCTTTGGAGATTTTGTGGGCGATGTGGCTCTTAGAAGGCGGATTATGAGCTTTTGTTGATGCTACCATATAGCATGTGGTTGAAATGTGTTGGAAATCGATGAGTGGCACAGCATAAATCAGAATTAAACACGCAAACCTCTTTCAGTATAGTTGTCATCATCAGCTGAATCGGTGGACTACTAGCTTGAAGGTTATGCAACGTGGCAAACCAAACTAAAGTGAAGATTATCCATTACAGCCAGAGAATGCGATTTGATTCCAATCTTGGTCCTATGGAGATCTGCGCTCCAGTTTTGCCTCATAATTAGCCAAATCATCAACAGAATGTTAGTTTAAAGTTTGTTTTATTAAAATCGCCAATGTATTTCCAGAAATTCGGGAGCAGTTGTAATTTCCAGCATATGCAAAGTGGCAGAGAATGAGGAGCGATTGCCTATGTTTGTCTTCAGTCGGGATTGACACCTGTAAATGCTACTTCATCAGTTATCAAGTAGAAAGAGCGCCACTCTCTCTTCAGGAAGCGCTGATTGTTTTGTTTTAGTTTATTTTGTTAAATAAGGATAAAAGCAAATTCCTGGTCTTGGGGTCGACTTGTTTTCCCCCAGCTGTATTTTGTTTCATATTTTTGTAGTTAGTTAAAACAGCGCCCCTGTTTTGGGCAGCATTGTATAAATTCATTTGTAAGAGAGTCGGAGGAAAGTTTTCTGAGGGCTGAGTGCTGGAAAAGAGCTTTTCATTGTACAGTTTTTGGCAGAGAATTTAATGGAATTTCACAGCTCTGTTTGCTGAGATTCATGTGGTATGTCAATTTAACATTAGTTTTTCCTCTGTTACATATGTAAACCGTTATGTTTCAATTCATTTCATGATCATTTCTAGTTCAGCAAATGAAGTGTTTAGGAAGGAATTCATAGTATTGTATGCTACTCCTATAAATTTGCTCACGTTCAATGTTTTCTTCTGTTTAAGGAGGATTCAAAGTATTATTTTCCCTCCTTAGCTCCTCACCAGTCTTGCCATCCCATTTAAAAATCTAGATTTGGTGTTAAATTGCTTGCCTACCTTGCCTCAGTTGATAATCTATGTAGTCATTATATTTCTCTATTCGAACTGTGATTTTGCCCATGTAGCCCAGAAAAAAAACCCGTCATTAAAAACCCCCAAAAACTTTAAATCAATCCTCCTCATCAGTTTACTAGCCTAATATCTTTGATCCTAATTGGTCAGCTCACCCCATTGAGAAAAAACCTTGAGTCTGACCGGAGAGAGCCTTCTCCTTCCTCGTAGGGCTAGCTACGAGGTGTAATGGTTTGATGTTGCCTTGAAGGTTTACCTTCCTCAGCCTAGGGTGAAATCTCAAGCGCTAACATATTGGCGACCATACTGGGGAAGAACAACTTGTCTGTTGATTGATGTGTTTGTTTCATAAGTCTTAGACGGAGCCTGAAGTTACGCCAGAAGCCTTCGAAAACGCTCCTGTTTTACATCAACGTTAGTAGATAAACGCTGCTTCAGTCAATCTCCGTGAGCTTGTGAATACGACCACTTCGATTGCATTTTACCCCAGTACATATATCAAGTTCAGATCTGATGCTGATGGTGGACAGCAGTCAGACACTTATGCAGGCTGAATCATTCACCTGGCGACTCCAACTCGATCCAGACATTCCAGTGCCTGTTGATATGTTCATGCAATGGTAGGGTATGTGGCAGACCCTGCACTTTGTGAAGCTCTAGATGGCATTAGAGAGTTGTTAGCGGATATTGAAATTAATGAAGAATTTTTCAGTATTTTCCTTCAATGTTTGAAATCTCCGAAGCTTCATCTTGAAGGCAAAACTAGATTTTATGAGTTAGTTGTTGAAAGAGTTGAAAATGAGATTCAGTATCTCGATGAGCAAATTCAGTCTTATGATTTCCAAGACCCTAAAAAGTTCTTGGAAATCCTTCCTCCTTCGCAACAAGAAACAACAGACTTGCCTATAGATGTATACATTGATAATGTGCAGCTGGAAGTATGCATTGCAGAGTTGGGGCAGCCAACAGAGTCCGGTGTCCGTGATCCTATTGCGGCATACATGGACACATTTTTCAGTTTGATTGACAGATCAGGCTGTCTTTTCCATGACCAGGCTCAGTACGTGCATGAAGGGCTGCCAGCAATTGCGTCTGTGACTTCATGGCAGCATTCTCAAGCGGCTTCATTTTCAGGTCTACTTGCATGGTTAATATGGCATTTTAGCATCACCTGATTTCTTGTTTATACAGCAGATTAGAGTAGGTTGTAAATAAATAAGCAGCCATAAGGGCAGCATCTTGTTTTAGTTTGCTTGAAGATTGTTTCAGTTCAGTTTCAGTGTGAAAATAAATCCAGAGTTGTGTTGATGATGACTCCATTGCCCAATGGTGGAGGCACTGTCTGCTCTCCCAAAGTTCTGCGGTTCTTGGCACCTCCAGGAAGCTGCAGCTGCCATCCCAAATGGAGCCAATGTTAGACTCCGTCTCATGTCAGAGATAGATTCTTCTTCAAAACCCTGTTTTGAAGAAGAAATCATTAATGTGTTGTTTAAATTTGTGTAATTTATGCTCCAGCTCTTCAAAAGGCAGTGATTGCAGCTCCTACCTCTGTAAAAGCACAAAGAAAACAAAGCATACATCAGACTCTACGATTGATGAATTTGGTCAAGTTTTATCTTCATATGGTTTCAATTATCATGGTACAGAGGTTCTCTACAGTGGCACATCCAGTCATTCGTTTCGAAGCTTTGCAGGCCCTTAGAGCAGCAATACACAGTTATACATCCATTATGTCTTTATGTTGGCATCTAATTTCTTCAACTGTATTGGGACTACTTGAGTCATCTTATTTTGACATTGGCGCACATGCAACAACGACAAAATTCTGCAAGGGAACCTCCAGGCAAAATCTGAGACCAGTTGATGACAAAACAATGTCGAGTGCTGTAAAGGAGGGGATGCAACAGAGTCTAGACCTATGGTTCGGGGTTGTAACCGTCCAAGGTGTCATGGAATATCCATTTCTTCATGCACGTGCCTTCTCTGCTGCTGCAAAGTTTTCACCAGTGATTGACAAGGGAAGATGTGAGCAGTTTGTTTATGCTGCCATGACAGTGTTTGTACTTATTTTGTTAGAAGCTTATGGCAGCATGGCAGCACCCAAGGGAGGGAGAGGAATGGATACCTTGTATCAGTCATACATTGAGTGGAGGATTGCCACATTCAAATGGTTACATACTTATTGAAGCAAATGGTGGTCTCAATCAACAACGCACATCGATTTGTAATGCAGTAGCTGTGGCAGGCCTTTTGAATGCAACTCTTGTTATCCCCAAATTTCATTTTAACAGTATTTGGCAAGATCCTAGCAACTTTGGAGACATTTATGATGAGGGGCATTTTATCAAAAGTCTTAGATATGATGTGAGGGTGGTTAGAGAGCTCCCAGAAGATATAATGGCAACGTTTGACTACAATACAAGCAATATTTTTAATTTCAGGGTTAAGGCTTGGTCACCTGTCAGTTACTACTTGCAAAAGGTTTTTCCAAGATTACTTGATATTGGGGTAATATGGATATCTCCATTTGCAAATAGACTGTCATCTGAAGTCCCGCCCAATATTCAGCGCCTCCGATGTTTGGCTAATTACGAAGCATTAAAATTTTCTGTGCCCATTACTTCACTTGCAGAAAAGCTAGTAAAACGCATGATTGGGGCAAGCTCCAGAAGTAATGGAAAATATATTGCAGTTCATCTTCGATTTGAAGAGGACATGGTAGCTTTCTCATGCTGTGTTTATGATGGAGTGGTGGAAGATGCATTGCATAATGCAAATTTGACACCATTTGATCTTTCTGCAGTGGCTGTGACTATTGGACCTGGTTTAAGCCTATGCTTACGTATTGGTGTGAGAAAAGCAAGACTGATAGCTGGAAAACACAATTTGCCAATGGTTGGAGTCCATCACATGGAGACGCATGCTTTAGTTGCTAGGTTGACAGAAAAGGAGTTGCAATTTCCATTCCTGGCCCTTTTAATATCTGGTGGTCACAATCTTCTTATCCTAGCGCAAAGTGTTGGTCGATATGTACAACTAGGTACAACAATAGATGATGCAATTGGAGAGGCATATGACAAGACAGCAAGGTGGCTTGGACTCGATATGAGGAGAGGTGGTGGCCCGGCTCTAGAAGAGCTTGCGCTGGAAGGTGACCCACATGCTATTAAGCTTTCGGTACCCATGCAACAACACAAGGATTGTAATTTCTCATATGCAGGCTTGAAAACACAAGTGCAGAAGGCAATTGAATTCAGAAACATTGATACAAACAATGATCCGATAGTTGCCGCGAGCACTAAAGACCGAAAACTACGGGCAGACATTGCTGCCTTTTTCCAGAGAGTTGCTGTTTTGCGTTTGGAGCAGAGATGTGATCGAGCTGTTGAATGGGCCCAAAGCATTGAACCATCTATTAATTGTTTGGTTGTGTCAGGAGGCGTTGCTTCAAATCATTATGTGCGAATTCAGCTGGATAAGATTGTAAAGAAGCATAACTTGAAGCTTGCTTGCCCACCCCCAAGCCTTTGTACAGATAATGTTGGATCTGCGTTTAAGGTGGCAACTGGGAGAGATATTTGCAGAGGGTAGGAGTAGTTCACCCTCTCTCAAAAGGGGCCGAATTCATCCATCATTAACATCCTCTATCCAAATGTCTTCACAGCACAATTCATGAGAAAGCTCTTCGTACTTTTGACTCTGCAATCTGAATCTGCTATTTACCACTGTAAAGTATCGATTCAGATTCTGGAAAAACTATATCACAGTGACCATATTGTCATTGCAAATGAGCTTGTGAAATTGGTATCGATTGAGCTCTCCTTGAACAAATATGCTTGCGCCAAAAAGAATTCTTTGTAGTCAATAATGGCTTCATTATTCCGCAACATAAACCACCAAATTTGAGCAAAGTCATCTGCACTGCACCTGCTAAAAGGCTCCGATACTCTGTACAGGACTCTGTTCCATGATTTCCGCCAACGACTGATCCTTTGGAGATTTTGTGGGCGATGTGGCTCTTAGAAGGCGGATTATGAGCTTTTGTTGATGCTACCATATAGCATGTGGTTGAAATGTGTTGGAAATCGATGAGTGGCACAGCATAAATCAGAATTAAACACGCAAACCTCTTTCAGTATAGTTGTCATCATCAGCTGAATCGGTGGACTACTAGCTTGAAGGTTATGCAACGTGGCAAACCAAACTAAAGTGAAGATTATCCATTACAGCCAGAGAATGCGATTTGATTCCAATCTTGGTCCTATGGAGATCTGCGCTCCAGTTTTGCCTCATAATTAGCCAAATCATCAACAGAATGTTAGTTTAAAGTTTGTTTTATTAAAATCGCCAATGTATTTCCAGAAATTCGGGAGCAGTTGTAATTTCCAGCATATGCAAAGTGGCAGAGAATGAGGAGCGATTGCCTATGTTTGTCTTCAGTCGGGATTGACACCTGTAAATGCTACTTCATCAGTTATCAAGTAGAAAGAGCGCCACTCTCTCTTCAGGAAGCGCTGATTGTTTTGTTTTAGTTTATTTTGTTAAATAAGGATAAAAACAAATTCTTGGTCTTGGGGTCGACTTGTTTTCCCCCAGCTGTATTTTGTTTCATATTTTTGTAGTTAGTTAAAACAGCGCCCCTGTTTTGGGCAGCATTGTATAAATTCATTTGTAAGAGAGTCGGAGGAAAGTTTTCTGAGGGCTGAGTGCTGGAAAAGAGCTTTTCATTGTACAGTTTTTGGCAGAGAATTTAATGGAATTTCACAGCTCTGTTTGCTGAGATTCATGTGGTATGTCAATTTAACATTAGTTTTTCCTCTGTTACATATGTAAACCGTTATGTTTCAATTCATTTCATGATCATTTCTAGTTCAGCAAATGAAGTGTTTAGGAAGGAATTCATAGTATTGTATGCTCCTCCTATAAATTTGCTCACGTTCAATGTTTTCTTCTGTTTAAGGAGGATTCAAAGTATTATTTGCCCTCCTTAGCTCCTCACCAGTCTTGCCATCCCATTTAAAAATATAGATTTGGTGTTAAATTGCTTGCCTACCTTGCCTCAGTTGATAATCTATGTAGTCATTATATTTCTCTGTTCGAACTGTGATTTTTCCCATGCAGCCCAGAAAAAAAACCCGTCATTAAAAACCCCCAAAAACTTTAAATCAATCCTCCTCATCAGTTTACTAGCCTAATATCTTTGATCCTAATTGGTCAGCTCACCCCATTGAGAAAAAACCTTGAGTCTGACCGGAGAGAGCCTTCTCCTTCCTCGTAGGGCTAGCTACGAGGTGTAATGGTTTGATGTTGCCTTGAAGGTTTACCTTCCTCAGCCTAGGGTGAAATCTCAAGCGCTAACAGACCCAATGGAAAAATCGGGCTCCAATGACCCCAATACATGGTGTACGACATCACCTACTAGATCATCAGTAGATGTGGGCATGGAACAGGTGGCCACATAATTAGCCTGAGGCGGGGGTGATACTGATTGCATATGAGAACCATTTAGAGATGACGGTTGATTGGGAGGTGATTCAGGACCAATGAATGTAAGCTAATCAATGATCACAATGCTTCCTTCATGTGGGAAACACATCACTCAAAAGAGAGAAGAGACAAGATCTCCCATGACATAAAATAAGCACGGCCAAGGAGTAGATTAAAATCCAACAGGCCTTGGACAACCATCATGTCTATATAGACAATCTTTCCTCCCAAAGTAATAGGTAACTTAGGAAGGATCTGTAACAGTTGATTGGTTCCACTGTTAAAAGCTAATAGATTCTGGGTGACGAGGACAAGCTGAGGAGAACCTAAATCTTGCCAAGCAGTTGAGCATAGAATGCTAACATATGCACCCTTATCTATGACTTTTCTAGGTATGACCATATGGTAAGCTTGTACTGTAATCTGGAAAGGCACATAGGACGGAAGATGATATCCTTCCAATCGACTCTAATCGAAAGAAGTGACCAAACTACTTGGAGGGGGTGTCGTAGGAACATGAGAGCTACCCTCTTGCTCGATGGGAATAGGAGAAATTCTCTCATGCACCTCGGTAACAAGAGGATTTACCTCTAGTTCATCTGAAACTGAAGAAGCTAGAAGAGCCTGAGCAATATGAGGTTCACTCTCTATTGGAAAGGTACGGTTAACTGAAGGTGGAGCCAAGTCTATTGTTTTCTCAACCAATGGTTGGTTGAGAACGGACTCACGAGACTCACTTTCAGAGAGCGTGGGGCCGACCAAAGATGATTTTTGACCAATCACTGGATCAACTAGTGAAGGATCAGGGGAAAGCTTTTGATATCCAGTCGGAAGATGAGGTTGAGAAGCTGTAAGGTTTTCCAACTCTTTGGAAGCTTCATACATAAGAGGACAAAGATGAATGGGATGATTACCTTCACACAACTTACAAGGAAATTTGACTTTTCCTTTTTTCCCATGAGCTTTACTGTTACTAGTTGAAGGTTTATCACCAGCATGATCACCAGAGGGTGATGACAAAAGTCGATGTGAACTTGCAAACCACACTTTTAAGACCTTAGGAATACTAGGACAATTCCGAAGAAGGTGGTCACCATTACATAACATGCAAGTGAATTTTACTTTCTGGGGCTGGTTGGAAGATTTTTCTTCATTAGTTGCATCCGTAACAATAGTTGTTTGGTTATCCCCTTGCTTACTTTTCTTCTTCTTCTTCGGACTCTTCTTCTTCTACTTAGCTTACTAATTACTAGAATCCAGACTTTCACCAAGCGAAGAGGATGAATGGGGTGAAGAAATAGGCGAAGAAGGCAACGAGCGAACATTAGGATCAACATGATGTTGATGTTGTTTAGGTGGAGGAGAACTTGGTTGAAAATCAATTTGGACACTCGGAACAACCGAGGTCGAAAATAACCAAGCTGCTAGACCAATGGTCAATCCAGGAAGGGGCAATGTCACCATATAAGGGGCACTGATATTTCCAAAAGAAGGAAAAGGACTAGGATTCCCGTCAGAGGGGTTTCCTTGACTACTAGACTAAGAAAATGTTGCCATTGGTATCAACCTAAGATCTACTAAGGAGTATCTCCACAGGAAGGATATTGTTCCGCGATCAATCAATTTTAGAGTTTGAAACAAAAACTTTGCCTTTTCATGTTTTAAGAGTCGATAAAAGGACGAAAATGCGACTCTAGTCACTTTTGTTGGTTTAACGAGCTTGAAGGGACAAGTGCCCAATGATATTTTCAAATTTAATGAGTCAGAAAAGATCGAAACCATTGCTCAGGTGAATCTAAGTAAAAGGAGTACCAAGTAACCATGAACTGCAATATACACCTCAGCAAATAAATTTACCAAAGACTTGACATACGTGGAGGAAATCTCCCTGAATGTTGTGTTTGGTGTATCATGTTTACAGGGTCACAGACTCGACTTCCTATGGATAAAGGTTTGCAATCTATGAGGGTCTCCCTTTATATACTCGATGGTATAGGGAGCACAAGTCCGTGCGAACGCTGTCTAATGCAATAGCGAACGACACTTGCTAAGTTTTGAAGACGCTGGAACACGTCTCTAGCCTAGACCACTAAGTACGAAGCATTAATGTCTCAAATGCTCCTTAGATTAATTGATAGATTTTAAAGTTGATCTTGAAATTATGTTTCAATTTCAAGGCTCAAAACGATGTCCCCTGAACACCTAAGATGCAACTATATGAGAAAAGGAAAACTTTTCATTCCTATGAAAGCTAGACTCATCAAGGAATGACATTTCAATCAATAATGCATCACGCAAATATGTCTTCCACTAAATTTCATTTTCGTCTTCCAAATGCAAAATGTGAATGAAATATAATCTTTCTTTTCACTAAATGCAATGCCAAAGGTAAAAAATATTTTCACTTTTCACTATCCTAAATGCAACTTTCCGAAAGCAAAATGGTTTTGACTTTACAAAAATGCACTTATATGAATTACGTTTTTCTTTTCATTTTGAATGATTTGATGCACCTAATACAATTTTTAGCTTTCGATCACTGAAAAACGTGATCTATTTTCAATGATGAATCTCAAAAAATAACTTTTCAATGCAACTAATATAATGCATTTTCACGAAAAGTAAGTTTCGAAATACAAGCTAAAACATATGCAATGACGCAACGACACCAACAAGCAGCACGTGATGACCAATTGACTAAAAACCCTAGAATTTAGTCAGATTTCACTTCGAAGCTAATGAGATAAGTTTTGCAAATTAATCAAGGCAATCAATCGAAACATTGACAAATCCAAGCATACAGTATGGGAAAAGACCTTAGGGGCCAAGACACACTGGATTCTTACGACGAAACCTAAAAAATTCTCACATTCAAGGATCATTGCTACTTTATATACCCAAACCCTTGATCATCGCTACCTTATATACCCAAACCCGTGATTATCACTACTTTGCATAGGCAAACCCGCGATGGCATCACTACTTTGTATAGAAAAAGTAGTGATGATTTTAGCACAACCAAAAAATGAAGATTTTTTTTCATCGCGACTGTAAAGGTAAAAATCGCGATCATCGCGATTGTAAAGGTAAAAACGCAATGCCATCACGGTTGTAAATGGTAAACCCGCAATGGGCGAGGAATATGGGAAAAAACTAAAAAGATTCCAAGAAACAATCCAGAATTAGCACTCTAAGGTAGTAATCAGTGATGGTATAAACCCCGACTGATGCAAAAAATCCAAAAAATCGACGGTTGGTCAAACTAGTTAAAAGATCAGGGTGAAAGATTGGATGGAAAGGGTCTTAGGGTCTTAAATGGAGTTTCCATTTTGTTGACAAGGTTAATCCTTTCTGCGGACATAGACGATCCCTCTAGCCCAATAAGTGGGTCTAGCAACTGAAGTGACAATCAACTAGACATCTTCCTAGATTATAATTGAAAAGTAGAACGAGAGAGATAACCTACCTCGCTCTAATGCTATTCTGATTCCCTTTATTGAGAGCCTTGAACCGCTTGTGTCACGAAATTTTTCCTGCTTCTCTCAGCGCTTACGTACCTGCACAAGTGATCAAGAGACAACAAAGCATACCAAAACCAATAGCAAATCCAACAATAACCTACTTAGTTGATCAAGGAATGCCAAGGGAAGATGAACCAACAGTTGTATATTATTTAAAGAATAAAGGGAAGCTTACAACCATAGCCTTGATGTTGAAAGGCTCTCCTTGAGTGGTAATCCAAGTCCAAGCCAAGAAACTCTCCAAACACTCCTTCTCCAAGTCTAATGAATAGCCTCTAAGCACAAGCTCAACATAGGGGTGCAAATGAACATAGACCAACAAACCAACCATTTGGGAATGGGGGAGGAGGAATTTATATGCTGGGAGAGGGAGTTAGTACTCCTCCAAAGATAGGATTAGGCCCACATCTCAAGGAGGTAGCTCATAGGGATAAGACAAAGAGATCAATTTAGGAGGATTCGACCTCATCTATGCAAAACCACCTCCAGCTCGCCACTCTGGAAGCTTCTAAATCATGAAGCTTCTCATCTTCTTTGGGAAAATTACCTTTTTTGGATCATCACGGGTATGCAAGGGAACAGAGCGATGCCATCGCAGGTCAAACACAATGCAATAGGCGACCATCGCACTTTTGAGCTTCATAAGAGTGATGACCCTCATTTTATGGTTTTAAGAACTATTTCTTCAGGGAAAGCTCCAGACATTTTCCAAGAAAGGTTAAAGGAGGGATCTGAGTTGTATACATGGATGAGTATACTGTAAAATGGCCATGTTTCGGGCACTTTGGGGTATGTCATAGGGAAGTACAAGAGGCGTGAAAAAATACAGTGTAAAGAAGATGAGAAGCTTCGTGATCTAGAATTTTCCAGAGTGGAAAGCTGGAGGTGGTTTCGCATAGATGAGGTCGAATCCTCCTAACTTAACCTCTTTGTCTTATCCCTATGAGCTACCTCATTGAGATTTGGGCCTAATCCTATTTTTGGTAAAATTAACTTTTCTGGATCATCGCAGGTATGCAAGGGAATAGAGTAATTCCATAGTGGGTCAAACACGGTGCAACAGGGGACCAACATGGTTTTGAGCTTCATAAGAGCAATGACCCTTTCAAGCTTGTGTAAAAATAAAACCATTCCTTTTTTACATCTCGTGATTGCCATTTTTTATCATCCTGTATTTCCAGATGCGCCTTGGTTTTTTAATTCCATCGTCACCATCTCTTTGGCCAATCATATGCTTTCACTTGTTTGTTTTACCCTTTCCTAAGGAACATCTGTGATGAGTGGTCTTATTAGCCAACCTCTTGACTATTGCATGTTTTGAGCAGTTCCATCATGACCGGAACCAGTTTCTATCCTTTTATACCACTCGTTCCACCAAGAGGAGTCATATTTCAACTCTTTTCTAACTCTTGAAATATGAAAAGATCACTGAGTACTTGTCTTTTCGAACTTGTTAAAATAAATGAAATGACGTCTACTCAGTGTAAGTTTAACACGTTTTTGGACTGAGATAGACTACTGTACGAAAAATGAATGCCTTAGTCAAACATGGCTAAGATGTTCTCTCGAATATCGTTTTCTACCTTTTCGGGTTCGAGGGACAAATTACGAAAAGGGACATGATGGAGTTTTCTTTTTCGTTTCTTTTTCCAACTCTCTAAATATGAAAAAGACAGCGAGTTATTCTTGCGTCGAACTCGTTAAAAATTTATGAAAAAAGACTCGTCACCATGATGAGACTGAACTTCTCCTTTTGAGGGCTCGTAAAACTTACTAGGATGGATTCATTCGAATAATGAACTTATATGACAAGCATATGGTATCCTCTTCAAGCTTGTGTAAAAATAAAGAGGTACTCGCTAGAAATAACGGGGGAAAAGTGAAGATGAAACATCCTTTATAGTGGTAGCATGTCGCTCTTGAACATGACACTCATTTGTTTCTCATGTCGGGTTTGGGATATCCTCATTTAGTCACTTTTCCTTTTGGGTTTGGGTGATCCATTTTGCCTCTCATTTTACTATTCCACCTTGTCATTATGACCCTTGGTCCTATGTTGAGTCTAATGCTACCACACTCCAGATTCGTGTCGCCAATATGTTCAAGAGAAGTCCAATTTGAAGTTATTTACCTATACATTGATTGAGTCATTGTTACAGTCTTGAAAATTATTTCACTTATTCCTTGTTTCGTGTAGATGATGGGGATTCAACATTTTCCCTCCTTCAATGGGTTATTTCCTATTGACTTCAACTCTTTATCCAGAAAGATGTTCACATCAATGGCTGGTAATCAAGTGGTTTTTTAGCATGTTCGACTGCGGCACGTTCATTCACATGTTAGAATTCATACTTTGATCAGGTTGGGATGGAGCGCAAGACCTTGAGTTTTGTCTGATATAACTCAAACTGCGTGGAGTTATATTTTATTCATGATTGTACACATGTTTTTACTATACGAATGGTTGTGACCATACTGTGGGGACTTTATATTTATGATTATCCTTTTATATCGGATCGATGCGTCCATGCCTTGGATCTTATATTACAGATGATCCTTCTATATTGGATGGTTGCGCCCATGCCATGGATCCTTTCATATAGTCCTTATTATCTGGATGGTTGTGCCCATGCTGTGGATTCATGTCTTGATTTCAGATATGTATATGTATATGCGTCCTTGATTTGCAGGTCTCCTGACAGTGTGTGTCCTCGTCCTTGCCAAAATCTCGTAAAGCATCTCAGCCATCACTCCTCATTCCGCCTTCATGCTTTAGGGGGAATCTGTTACACAATATTTTGTCACGCCTCCTGCACTTCCTTGTGACATACCCCAAAGTGCGCGAAACATGGACATTATACAATATACTCATCCATGGTATGTATGTTGAAATGTTTAACATGCATGGACTCTAATAAAACAAAAGGGGCAATGACTTAACATGTTCTACATCACCCACGCCAAATAATAGTTACACTATAGTGTTTATTTCTCGTTTCTTTTTCAAAGTTAGGCTAAGCCTGGGTCAAGGCAAACCCACATATTGGATGGAAGAACAATATGCACAACTACATGATATTGTCGCCATGTTTGTACGAGAATTAGTCAAGCCCGGACACCCCTTGGGATAGTTTTTATCCTCCACAATTTTCTTCCAACCTCAACCTCTCCATGTGAGGTTTGAGCCTTAGCCTTGATGGGCACTAAATTCCCCATAGACCAATTGGTCTAAACCTCATGGGTTGTGTTCATCTCTTATTCTTTGTCAACATAACAAAAAAAAAAAAAAAACTTTGGTCAACATACTTAGTGGTTGATTGATTATAATTTTAAGTTGTGGACTCAAGAAGCTTTAACAATATTCGGGTCCTTTTGGTCAACATAATTAGTGGTTGATTGATTATAATTTTAATTTGTGGACTCAAGAAGCTTTAACAATATTCTTGACCCGAATAAGCTCAAATATTTTTTGGGTAAAAATCTTAAATTTCATGGTGACAAATAAAGAGTGAGTTGTCTTTAACAACAATCACATCATAGCATATCATAATGTAGCATAATAATTAGCATTAGGTAGTTTAATAAAATAAAGCAACTTAAGTGATCACATTGAGAGGTATTATCTATAGTTTAATATGGAGATGTGTAATTATATGCTTTATGTAGAGTGGATACATGGCATTTAATAATGATAAAAAATAGTAACAAAGCTATTTCAATGTTGACTTTGAGTTAAATATGTCAATGTTAATTTTAAGCAAAAACCAAATATCTATTAAAGGTCAACAATGCAAAGACAATATCTTTTGAAATATTTTGATCATTCACACACAATGTTGGTTTTAATTGAAAACATAATATATAAAGTGTCAACAACATCCTCCCAATTTCAAAATATGAAATCACCAAACATCTTTTAGAATATTATGATCTCTCTATGTATAGAAAAATAGTTTTCATCAAGTCAATTGTAGAAGCTATTTCAATCTATTGGCATTGTATGGCTCCTATTCCAAAAGGTATTTGGAAAAAATCAAGAAGATATGTTCCAAATATATGTGGAAGGGAAGTTGGGATTATAAGGGATCCCATTTGACATACTGTAAGGTTATTTATTCACCTAATGATCAAGGTAGTCAGGGCATCAAGAACATCTTCCATTTTGGCTAAATCCCTAGCTGCTAAGTCCTTTTGGAATTTGTTGATCAGACAACCTATGGAGAAGGATTCTAATTGAAAAATATATTGACCCTAGCATGTCATAGACTGGACTAGGAGTAGAAAAAGTATTTATAATGTATCCAATCAGTGAAAAGTTTTGACATTATCTTTTCCAATTTAGGTCAATCCCTTGCTTGGAAAGTTGGTTCAAGGGTTCAAGTCAAAGCAGCTATTGATGCATTTCTTGGATGTGGTAAAGCATTTTCCTCCCAGAAGATTTAATCCTCCATCTACAGGAATAGGGAAAATGCACATTAAACAAATTTGATAATCCTCTACTTAGCTCAATTTGAATCCAAGGTTTGTATCAAACTCAAGCCTTGAGCTTACAAGGTAATTGTACTTAGTCTTAAGATAGATATTTAACAAAGTTCAAGAAGGTGCATGTGAGACTTAGGGATGAATACAATGAAATTGCTTGGTCATATAACAAAAATGGAGACTTCTTTGCCACTAAACACAGATACCTAGCTATTCAAATACCCGAGATTAAGGAAATCTATTGGTGGTGGAAGAAGTTATGGAATGTTAAATCCCCTCCAAAGTGCACTCTATTCCTTTGGCTTGTTCTCAATAAGAAGGTTTTAACTTGGGATAAACTTTAAAATAGAAATACAAAAGGTCCAATCATTTGCATCCTTTGTATAAGTAATGAAGAAACTTCGTTATATTTATTTTTAAAATGTCCTCACTCAAGACAAAAATGGAAAGAGGTTGAATGTCATATCTCACTTTTTCATTTGTGGGATAAAACAACATTAGAAGATTGTTTTCAAGAGTACTTTACTAGAAGAGAACTAAAGGAATATAGAGCACTTCCTTGATTACTTAGGGAATGTCATGCTTCTTGAGGATGTCCAAGTTCCCACTTTCAAAGTGTCATTAAAATCTCTTTCATTGTTTTCTTCTTATAATCCTAGTATAAAGCCAAAACATATTCATGTGATTGGAGAGGTGATTCTGAACAAGGATTATGTAGGGATCTTCTTTGATGGAGCCTACCAAAGTCAATAACACTTTTGCAATCTATGCTTCATGTTATTTATTGTTAGGGATCGACGTTTCACTAGTAAGGAAAATCTAAGTATTAAGACCAATAATCAAGGTGAATTTAAAACATTATTCTCTTGAATGGAGAGAAAATTGTTATGCAATTACAAGTATTTGGAGACTTTTCTATGACCATTAACGAATGAACAATGAAACCCATGTCCATAGTACTAGTCTTTCATTGTTTGTTTTACATTTGAAGGATATCACTAGTCCTTCTTAGATGATTAGTTTACTCATATATGTAGATAACAATTTTGGTCGATTCAGTATCTAAGGATGCTTTGCACTTGCTTGTCTTACATGAATTTACTCAAGGACATGTTTCTCTAGGGTCTTGCAACCTTTTAGACCTTTGATCGTGTTTGGCTATCAATCTCTAATGTCTTTGATGACATATTTTAATTGGAATTCAATTATATATTTATGGTCATGGGGCAAGTTATGAAAAAAACAACATCCTACCAATTTCAAAATACAACATCCTGTATCTGTGTGGATGGGGGTGGTGGTAAACAACATCCTACCAATTTCAAAATACAAGGCGCACATCATCTTGTGTGTGTGTGTGGGTGGGTGTGGTGGTAAACAATATATGTCATAACTCTCATGCAACCCTATGAGTACAATATATTAATACTAGGGGAATTTCTAAATATTGTAGTCTTGATATAAGATTGTTGAACATGAAGTTGTAAGAGCTAGTTTTTCCATGGAGAGAATTTATGGTTTGTTTTCATTCATTTATGTAGAAATTATTTATATGGTTTATAGGGTACATGTTTGACTAAGGCAAAGGTGACAAGTTAAAAACCAAAGAAACCCAAATTATATAGGCAATATAATTGGTGAATACATGATGAGTTAGGAAACTATAATCCACATTATTCTATGCAATATAAATATATTACAGCGCATAGATTATTAACTCTACAACAGTTGCAGTAGAAAGTTGGAAAATAAAAGAGACTCATCATTGATCAATGTATCGAGACAATATATGAAATGTAAGACACCAGAAAATAGTGAATTATGCTCTTCTATTAGCGTCTAATAGGATCAGCTAAAGAGAGTGTTCATGACATGAATATGTTTCAACGATGTGAAGTTGCATTAAAGCCCATTGACTCAAAATTATTGGCCTCTTAGACAATCATTATTTCAAATATGTTAAGGTTTTCAAATTACTTACACTGTTATATTTTGTCACGCCAAACTACTTAGAAGGCTTATATCCCCAACAAAGCACACAAGTGAAGAAAGGATTAACACACTTAAGTATGCATAAAGATATAATATGCAATGCTTTTTATAACTTCAAAGGCTCCACCAAATAAGGGAAATACCAACATAATATATAGTTATCACCAGGTTAGATTGATCTAAACTCTAGATCTATTTGTTGAAGAATGTAACTAGTGTTGGTCTTCATAATTATATTTGAAATGTATTTGTCAAAAGAAAGAAAAAGAAATTTTATTATTAAATAAATTGACTTATTAAAGCATGAGTTTCATGCTTGGGTCAATTGTTTTTAGGTCAAAGCCTCCATTGAAGGCTTCTAGGGTTTATGTCAAGTGTCCTTGTCCATGTCATATTGTAAATAACCCTTCTTGGGATTTATTTGTCAAAGAAGAAATTTATTTTATTGTAAAATAGGTCAATTAGGCCTCCTCCACCAAGTCGGCCAAAACTAGGCCGCAGAATCACTATATAAAGGCAGCAGCTCGACCTCATTTATCACTCACTCACAACAAGTTCGATCTGCAACTTTTGGGTCCAGAAAAAGTGTGAATTTCAAGGTAGAATAAGAAGAAGAATAACATAGGAGAAGGATGACTCTCAAATAAGAAGTAGAAATTCTCTCTCTTTTTCCCACACGTAAGAAGCTGCTGGAAGGGCCGAAATTCTAAAATTGTTGGGAAAGCCGAAATTCTGAAGTTGTTGGTGAAGTTGGGGACAAATTTTTTGGGTTGATGCTAGGTTGCAGCAACTAGACAAGAAGAGACTATTGAAGTGAGCGAAAACATATTGGAAGGTCGACTTGATGGAGAATGAAGGTTTGTTGGTATAGGGTCTTGGTCCATCTCATTTGAATTAATGAAGGAAGAGTTCTTGACTAGGTTTTCCCCTATATATGGGTTTTTCCTTGGTTGTGTGCCTACATATGGTGTTCTTGATCTTCGTGTTTTGGTTTTGATAATTGCTTGATGAACTAAAATAAAATAAGAGCATAAGAAATATTATAATAATAATCACAAATAATTATCAACAAGAGAAAATCTTTCTTCCTTTCTGATTTAACATGGTATCAAAGCTAAGGTGAAGAAGAAGGGAAAAGGCACGTCAAAGATCTATTAAGGAAAAAGATATCAAAGAAAAGTCATTAAGGAAAAGAGTCATATAAAGAGATAAGACTACTCTACATGAACCATGACAAACTCAATGAAGGGAGAAAACAAATTAGAAAGAGCCTCCAACTATAGGGCTTGGAAAAAGAGGATAGACCTCATTCTCAAAAAGAACAAAGTTTTATATCTCATTCAAGGACATATATGAATCAAGTAATGTAGAGAAAGCAAATTTCAGAGAAATCGAAATTATGGCTATGAACCTAATATTGGATGGAGTTAAGGATAACCTAATTCCATACATATCCAACATAAATTCCGCTCAAGAAATGTATGAGGCTCTCTCCAAGTTATTCACAATCAAGAACGTTGGTTAAATAGCAAGCTTCAAGAATGAATTAAGAACTATTAAGATGACAAATGATGATATTGTTTCATCATATTTTATAAGGATATCTAGAATCAGAGATGAATTCCGAGCAATAGATGAATTTGTCCCAGAAAATGAGCTCATAATTACTACGCTTCTAGAACTACCAAAATCTTGGAGTGCCTTTGCATCATGACTTAACAATTGGAAGGATACTCCAACATTTGAACAAATGTGGAATCCATGTAGTTAAGAAGAAGCCAGAATATCATTAGTAAACAACAAGGAGGAGGAGGAAGAAGAAAACATTGCAAATGCCTATTTTGGTCATCACAAGAAGAGAAGCTTCAAGAAGTTCAAAGGACCAAAAAAGAAAATGGACTTATCCAAGATTGAATGTTACAACTGTCACAAGATGGGTCACTACAAAAGCCAATATCCAAGAAATAAGAAGATAGAGAGGGAACATGTGAGGTGTTGATGAAGATCCACCTAAAAGGAACAAGACCGAAGAATCAGAATTCAATGACTTATACTACTAAGTCCTCTCTCTCTCTCACATAACCCTCTCAGTCCTTTATTGTTGTTTTGAATCGTTTTTCTTTATGTTTTGATTTCTAGAGATTATAGGCCTAATATATATTGCTAGAACATTTTTCATTTTTATAAAGTTGTAGTTATCCCTCAAGATTGGATTAAGAGGGAGTCCTCACTATTTTACCAAAGATAAGTATCTTACTCCTTGTCTTATCTTTTATGTTTGGTTTCCCTCTCCTATCAAGATGTGTTTGTATTGTATGCTAATAACCTTTTCTTTATATTTTCCTTGGTTAGAAAAGCCTACAGAATACACAAAAGTTATGGAAGAGACTTCAGAAGATAAACTTGAAGCATGGAAGAAGTTATCTTGCAAAGGGAGCCCTCCAAAAATTGATGTCATACAAGGTTTGTTTAGGAACTCGAGGTATGTCTTAAACTATAAGCTTTGTTATAAAGTTCTCTTCATGCAAAATGTACAATCATTCTTCTTTTTAAATTTGCTTTACATTACTAATATCGTTATGTCTAGGTTTTTGAATCATAGAAATTCTTGTTAGGGTGATTAATTATTAGATTGAATCTACCCTCATTATATTATCATTCTTGTGGAACCCTAAAAGGGTTCACTGTAAAAACCCTAACCTAAAGGTATGTGGATGTTAATATTGAAACCCTAGTCTACTTAAGGTTGATGAAATCTAGAATTCCTACTCTTTTGATGTTTTCAAATTGTTATAGAAAATATAAACCATAACCCTTTAGGGTTTGCTGTTAATATCTAAGTCATGTGTTGAAACCCTAAATCTTTAGGGTTTGGTAATTTAGGGCTTATGAACTAAACATGTATAATATCTATAGCAAGGTCCTATGAATGAATCCCTAGGTATTTATTCATTTGTATGATCGAAACCCTAACTTGATTAAAATTGTTATATGTCAACTCTGATGTATTGATATTAGCGTGTATTGCTAAGTATGGTGACCTAATTATTGGTACTCAAAGATTGTGATTCTAGGGTTTATAACAAAACCCAAGTAATTGATATTCTAAGATATGATAATATTGCTTTTCGATATGATTTAGTTTTGATAATAAAATCTAGGGTTTGCAAACAAACCCTAGTAATGTCTAACATCATTGAAACCTTGGATACATGGTAGATTGTTATTAATTGTTAATATCTAAGGCTTTGTGTCTCAAAGTTGGAATCTAGGGTTTACAGTAGATCATAATAGAGATTGGCATATCTCTGAAAGTAATATTGAGGTCCTAGATAGAATGAGACTAATTAAGTTGCGTTATATTGTAATTAAAGGGTCTACGACAATAACCCTATAAAGAAGTATGTATCTCTTGCAGATCATGAACCTAACTAGGTATTTGATGTCTAAAGTCTAATTGCTTCCATTATATTGACATGATTATGATATAGTTAACTTCATGCTTTCGTATTTGGTTGTGCGTGTTGTTTAAGTTACGCAGGTACACAATCTTCAAGACATTGGAGATGTTCGTTAGTAACGTTGACTTGATAATATTGGTAAACATGATCAAGAAAGAAGATGATCAAGATGACTTGACATTGTAAAAAGGAATGAAGCCATGACAGGTTCTCTAGTGTTGATCTCCCCAAATTAAGAGGGAGGACATATTATGATAGCCATGATGGATACCTTGAAGAAGAAACTGAAGAATGAATAAAAGTACTACAATGTATTGAGGATGTCTTGGTGTTCTTGAAAAAATGAAAAACTTTTCTCTAAGTTGCATATGAATAACTCGATATAAGTGGCATCAGAATGACTAAGGACCCTGAAGGTTTGTGTTTACTTGTTTGTATATTTGAAAGTTTATTGTTGATTGGGGTTTGTGTTTGCGTTTGTATAAGTAAATCTCTCCATGAAGAAGGATGAACACTTGGAAAGCATGCTTGGACAAATGGATATATCTAGTTTATTAGAGAGAGATGAAGCATCTAATGGTGGATGCTTGGGAGGACATCTGGCTAGCCTATGTGTGTTTAATGTCTAGACCCTGAAGAGGCAGGGTGGCATTGGTCTTGGAGCTCTGACCTTGGATACGCACCTAGATCCCTAGGTTTATGGTTAACTAGTAAGCTTGATGGTACCTAGACTGGTTGAAAGCTTTAGTCCATCTTAGTCCCACCCAGATAGATTACACTAGTCAGGAATCTATTCTCTAACACTAAGTGTGTTGAACTCTTTGTGGTTCATTTTGGAGATCTACCATGTACCTCTATAGATATAGGTAATTATGAATACCTCCCTAGTTAAGGAGTGTTGAAGAATGTAACTAGTGTCTGCCTTCATAATTATATTTGAAATGTATTTTATCAAATGAAAGAAAAATAAATTTTATTATTAAATAAATTGACTTATTAAAGCATAGGTTTCATGCTTGGGTCAATTGTTTCTAGGTCAAAGACTCCATTGAAGGTTTCTAGGGTTTATGTCAAGTGCCCTTGTCCATGTCATATTGTAAAGAACCCTTCTTGGGATTTATTTGTCAAAGAAGAAATTTATTTTATTGTAGAATAGGTCAATTAGGCCTCCTCCACCAAGTCGGCCTAAACTGAGTAGCATAATCACTATATAAAGGAAGCAACTTGATCTCATTTATCACTCACTCACAAGAAGTTCGATCTGCAACTTTTGAGCCCAAAAAAATTGTGAATTTCAAGGAAGAAGAGGAAGAAGAATAGTGAAGGATGAGGTATCTCACAAACATAAGTCGAAATTCTCTCTTTTTCCCACACATGTGAAGCTGCTGGAAGGGCTGAAATTTTGCAATTGCTGGGAAGGCGAAAATTCTAAAGTTGTTGGTGAAGTTGGGGCTAAGATTTCTAGATTGATGCTAGGTTGCAACTGTTGGACAAGAAGAGACTATTAAAGTGAGCTAAAGCATATTGGAAGGCTGACTTGGTGGAGGAGGAAGGTTTGTTGGTATAGGGTCTTGGTCCATCTCATTTGAATTACTAAAGAAAGAGTTATTGACTAGGTTTTCCCCTATATAGGAGTTTTGCTCATGATGTGTGCCTACATCTAGTGTTATTGATCTTTGTGTTTTAGTTTTAGTAATTGCTTGATAAACTAAGATAAAATAAAAACATAAGAAAGATTATAATAATAATCACAAGTAATTATCAACAAGAGAACATCTTTCTGCCTTGTTGATTTTCTAACACTATCAAGCAACAAAAGGGATCAATTTTATAAAAGTGCATCTTTTTAAAGGAAGATGAAGGATTTAATTTAAAAATATTTAATCCCTTTAATGCTAGATAGATCCAAAATTGAGATGGATCTAAACTAATTGATTAAATTATATATATGTTAACTAATTACATATTGGTGATTGCCTAGCTTGCATGTCTCCTGAAATATATTATTACAAATATGCCTCATTTTTTTTCAAATATATTATTGCATATTGATTAATATATCAAATTACTCCTCAATCTTCTGCATACATATGTGCAAAATTGCAGAGTTTTCACTGATGCTAATGAAGATAAAGATGCTGATGAATATATCATCCATGAACATTAATATTATATTTTGATTATTAAGTGCACATTAATTTCTCATTTTAAAGAGCACTTCTTTTACTTCAATAAAATCATTTTTGTTTGTGATTAATTGCAAAGTTTTCACTCATGCTAATCAAGATAAAGATGTCAATGAATATATCATCCATGAACATTAATATTATATTTTGATTATTAAGTGCACATTAATTTCTCATTTTAAAGAACACTTCTTTTACTTCAATAAAATCATTTTTGTTTGTGATTCGCTTAAAGGTTGATAAGTTTAGACAACATACCTCAAAACATTTTGGTAGATTAGGTCTTTGTGGATAACCTGTGTGTCTTTTTGAAGTAAGCAATAAACACCCCGCAACGCAACATTAATGGCAATGTACGCTGGAATAACGACAATTGATCTGAAAATATTCCACAATCACAGTATATATGCTAGCTTATGTGTTCCATTAATGTTGCACTGCAGGGTATTTAATATTTGTCATTTTCTTCATGACAATTAACCATTTCATCCACGACATTCCCTCCAACAATACCTATGCTAGCTTGTGTTCATTAATGTTCCACGGGATACTTATTATTTGCTACATTTATCATACCTATGGTTGATGGTCCATAGACTGATTATCATGTTATTGAACACAGCCATACCTATGGCTGATGGTCCATAAACTCTTTCTCATGTTATTGCACAGACATAGTTGTACTCTACAGTTTACATATACCTAGAAAGTTACAAGTTGTTGCCCATAGCTTCACAATCCCCTACTCTTTTTGGTTTATATATTGATAAACTGGAAGAGTGGCTAAATCTGCAAGGTGGAGACTATGTTCAGTTGGGGGAGTTTGTGATAAAGCTTTTTTTATATGTTGATGATCTTGTATTGATTTCTAAATCGGCCCATGGATTGCAGATACACATATATACCCTTGAGCATTTTTGTATAGTGGGAATGCAAGTCAACACTAGCAAGACCAAAATAATGATTTTCTCTAATAAAAGGGAGCAGAGCCAACATACGCTCTTCTTTGAAGGCAACACTCTTGAAGAAGTAAATGAGTACAAGTACCTCGAGATTGATTTCAACAACAAACTTAATTAGGAGGACTGCAAAAAGAAGGGAATTTTAAGAGGGTGGAAAACATTATATGCTCTTCAAAACAAATGTATATAGTCAGATTTATGGAATTGGAAAACGATTAAAGTGCTTTTTGGATTCCTAGTTTGTCCAACAATGCTATATAGGTGTGAATTGTGGGCCAACAACACCCTCATCTCAAAATGTAAACAAATTGAGAAAATCCAAAACCACTTGATCATGGGCAATTCAAAATAAAAAAGTTTGGTATCTTATGATATAATGTTGAGTGAAATAGGAGCAACTCCCAATGAAGCAATTGCTATGGTGCTACTCATAAGCTATCTAAAAATAATTGAGCAAATGGGAGTAGGTAGATGGCCTAATGTTATCTTCAATGAAGGCATGAGTGAAAGAAAGAAAACATGGACGAGACAAAACTACACATGGATGCAAAAATGGAATATCTACCTCAATGCTTGTCCCACAAATAACAAGGAAATAAATAATTTTGCTATGGAGAAGTTTCGTAAACGGGTATGGGAAAAAGAGTTGGGTAGAAAGAAGTACTATATTGAGGAATTCAATCCTACGTGTGATCTACAACAAAAGGAGTTCATTGGAGTTAACGTTTTGTGGAGGGCAAAGGTTCTTATTGCTCAATTAAGAACCAACTCACATCAACTTCGGTGTGAAACACGATAGTGGAAAAGGCCTAAAGAAGCTTGGGAAGAACATGTGCGTACATTTTGCATGTTTGGGGCAGTGGAACCGAAAAAACATTTCATTTTGGAATGTGATGTGTTTAAAGACATCAGAGAAAGTTATTGGAATTTGTTAGCATCGGTTTCTTGGCATCATTTCAATAGAGTTTTACACTGGACGGAATGAATGTGGTCTTAAATCCTAAGAATTTCAACTCCTCACCAACCATAATCATTGACTGCAAAAGCACAACTTGCCAATGTTGAAAATTATACATATATATTGAATTTCCGTCATCCACCTCCCTTGAAGGGGTGCATTGTGCCTTCATTTTAATTTAGCTTGGAAGGTTTTGGTTTTACTCTCCCACAAAAGAGAGTCAATTATAGATGCCATCATGTTGGTAACCGTTACTATTCACAAGTCAAACCAATAGTCCATGAATTGATTCATTGTACCAACTGCAATGTTAATTGCTTGTATTTCTCACTAATCTTTGTGGTCATATAACTGCATCATTCGGCTAACATTTGCAACTTGTACTAAGAGATCCATTTTAACATAAGTTCAGATTTCAATATTTTTTGGGCTAGCATATATTTGTGGGGTTAACCTGTTTTTTAAGAAACCACAACCTAAGGGCATCTAAGTTGTCAAAATTAGGCCACACCAACACTAACATCACTAGATTTTATTTTGTGTGCCTTCCCAACTACCATGAATTTTGAATATTGACCACCTCACAAAATGAAACTCTCAAAATCTAATCAAGCTATCAAGATTTCACTTAACCTTAATTAGCGCCAAAAAAGATCAAAAAAATTAAAAATATAATTTCATGGCACTTAATTCAAATGGATCTATGTTGTTTCTTTTACTACATTTTTATTATATTACGGTCATTTTTTTAATATTATATTACGGTCATTTTTTTAATTATTTATCATTATCTTGTACTACGTGTTGTACATATTTTTATTATATTATATTAGGGTCATTTTTTTTATTTATCATGATCTTGTACTATTTATCGAATTCATATATATATTTTTTAATTTAATATGGATTTCATATTTTTTTTAATTTAACTTGGACTTTATATTTTTTAAATTTTAATATATTAACATTACAAATGTGACACATCTACCTAGGTTACGGAAGCACCTTTTAGTGAAATTATATTAACATAAGAATTTTCCCTAAAACTATCACACATGAAGCTCTGCAACTCCATTAGACCAGTACCTTTAGAACAAGTCACAGCATAGCAAACCAATAACACCCCATCATTATCAAATTTGATTTTATAATTTAAAAAAGAATAACAAATGAAATGATGAAAATGCCTATACATTTAAGACCCTATTTGGATGGAACTAGAGCTTTCTCTGTAATGTCTGCAGAAAATGAAGCACTTCATTATATGCTGGATCTGCACGGCTAACAGGTTTGCACGAATTGATATGATCTGTACCGTCGAGTACCTGCGTCATTGAAAAGAACATTTGAAATCTGTTAATATAGATTTTTGAACATGCATCAGCCTTTCTGAATATGCAACGTTCTCCCTGCTCCTTCCGTCATAGATATTTATAATATAGAAGACTCGTGACTACCTTGCAAGAAAGCCAAAATGCTTATTAATCTTTTCATATAAAAGATACATTGTGAAGCTTGATTCGTTTTCCCAAACAAACAGACCAAAAGGAAATTAATCTGGTTGGATCATTCTCATTCAAGCTACATTGGATTCAAAACAAATGCTTCAAAGTACAGGTTTCTAAACAAATGTTGCAGCTCTCTCTAGATCAAAACAAGGCCTTCACTAACCAAATTTGCTGTTAATTAATTCAGGCAGTCTGTAAGCATCAATAGCAAACCCTCTCTTCTATTCAGTCATTTTTGAACCAATGATTATTGCCCGTCTTGCGTATCAGGCAAAAAAACTTACCGTGAATTCTAAAACTTCACTTTAATTTCTGTATTTAGATCAAAAGAAACCATATTCTGAGTATGAAACCATAACAGAGATTATAAAAGAAACCATATTCCGAGTATTATACCATAATTTTAAACATTTGTTATTTTGTTATTATATATATATATATATAGGCGTGGTCTACCAAGGTGGAGGAATTGCCCAGATGGCTAAAAGTAGCATGAAACCGAACAAAAAAATTTCAAAAAATCTTGCAGTGGTAGTGTTTGAATCATGTTTTTGATGGTGGAAATGAATTCAACACAAAACCTTTGGACAACCAAAATCTTGAAGTTTAACAACTATAACCTAGATTTACACAAAAACCCTGCCAAATTTTATCAAACTATTACTGAAATTTCAATGATTTTCAAGACAAAAAAGCAGCCTGGTTAGACTACTGCATATATATATATATATATGATATAATAAATATAGAATATGTACTCACTTTCCTTCATAAAATTTTACCCATTGCTTTGATTTGAATTTGGTTATAGTTGTATGGTCACAAGTTCACAACTGTCAGCCCCTTTCTGCCCGATTCGACCACAGCCCTACCATCTGACATGTTCAGCCCTTAGATTTTGCCATGGTATCCCTTGACGTGCAACCCATCATCAATGTGAATATACAGATTTCAGTCTTCCCACGGCATTCAATTACCTACCATCTGACATGTTCAGCCCTTAGATTTTGCCATGGTATCCCTTGACGTGCAACCCATCATCAATGTGAATACACAGATTTCAGTCTTTCCACGGCATTCAATTATTCACAGGGAGGGTGGCTACACTACAGGCACAGTTCCGATTAACCAATTGTTATAGAACCAATATCTGGCATCTCAACAACATATAATATTCCTGTCGCTCATGTGGCTCAACTGTCTCAGCAACTCATACTATTCTGGATTTTATTCTTCTAGCTTTCACAGACAGGTGGTATCTGTAGGGCTTCTAGATAAATGAATCTTGGCAACTTTGTCAAAGGCAGGGCAGATTATCTTGAATTTGAGCCGGACCATACCCTAGACATACCTTAAAACCGCTGGGAACCTATTGGGTACATACTACAGCCATGACAGCTGCATGTCCCTATCAAATCTGACTTGACCTATGAGTCGGTTGCCATCAAGGACAACCCCTGTACCATAATGCCAACATTTCCCTGGCCTCTGGCCTAATCTTTGGTCTCTTGTCTCTTATGCACTATGATCTCTATTTTCTTGTATTTGAATGATAATTGCTTAATGAACAATAAAGAAAAACTAAGAAGAACACTAAACATCTTCACAAGTAATTATCATGACTAAAAATTCAATCTTGCAACTGAATTTCAACAACATTGAGGCCCTAGATGCAATTGGCACAAGCTCAATGAGACCATGCATATCCTATTCGCTATCAAGGGAAAGTTGCAGTTCCATGAATGAAGAAGATTTTGATTTCACCTAGTCTTTAATGGGATACTTCACCATAATTTGGTTGAGGGTTGGATACACATATCCCTATGAGCAAGTTGTGAATCGTGTTCCCTTTCATAAAGACTTTCTCAGATGTATCGGATTTGCAAAGTACACGTTATTGTCATACTTGGCTCAAACAATCAATTATGGCACTTCGTCCACTACCAACAAATTTTTCACACTAGCCTTGAGTACTAGGAGAGTTTCATTTGATTGTTCCAAGCGTCTTCCTGAGTCACATGATGAGGTCCCCTCAACCCTAGATATTCTCTCGAGCACATCCTCTGGTAATGCATAGACCCTGTCTCTTTGGTAGAAGCAAGGTATCAAGTTTCCCCACTTGTTATGGAAGTATCTTAGCTCTTTGTGGATCCAGAGGCTGCTTCTCATCTTTCATCTCCTGCCTCTATTTCTACTCCTATAGTGACTGTGGAGTAGAGCACTATCACATTGTATTGATGGAGATAGTCATTTACTTTTGCTTCGCTTTAATGTTTCTACTGCAGCTTCTATCCTTGCTCTTCTAGCTTCTAGGTATCATGTTTGCAATCCCATTGCTTATTACTATTATGCACTTATTGTTGATGTATATGTTTATTTAATGGTCATTGTACATGGTACATACTTTTATATTAAGCAATAAACCAGCCCACGTGACTTTTGGTGTTGCAGCTCCCAGGATATTATTGGTCTTCCTACCCTCTTATGAGACTTGAGATCTATTAGAATCACATCAATCATTTTTGAATAATGGATTGAAGTGACTATTCTCTTGCACACACAGCTGTCTAGACCATGATTTTCCTTGTGTGAGAATCTGATATGGCATCATAGCTATAGTGACAAAGAGCTGAGGAAAGTGCTGGTAAAGGTCCAGGTATTGCATTGATTGGCAGTCCAGGGGATCTGCTTGAACACAAATTTTACAGGAGAATAACTTTATCATGGGATTTCCTCAGCTGGAAATTATAACCAGCGTTGAGGTATTTGAATAATTGCTCTTAATATATATATATATCTCAGACCAACCTTGAAGAATTCCAATATGCGTTTTGGGAATTAGTATTTATAAAGCCTTTTAAAAGATATTTTAAAATTCATGGAGAAAGAAAATATATGAGTTCTATAGGATAAAATGGCAAGCAGATTCAAGGAAAATTATTTAGCAGTCACAAACAGATTTAGGGCACTGAGGCTCTATTCATAGGCAGAGAATCTGCCTATGAATCTGTTGCTGACATAATGTTAGGGTGTCAACATGGTACAGCAGCAATCTGCAGCTATTACAATTGCAAAAGCACATGAATTGCAGAAGAAAAGCAGAGTCTGAGAGATACAAGTGCAGAATTGCTGCAGAGAAGAGTCTCAATTAGTGCGAAGACCTGTCACACATTGTTACACATGCAGAAGACATAGTTGGGCACAGGAGAAATGCACCAGAACAGGCATATCTGTCGCACACACACAGAATTGTTACAAGCAGATCAAGGAGACAGTTTAGATGAAGGAGCGACTTTATAAACTGAAATAAAGCTGTAGTGAAAGAATTATATACAAGGGCCAGCATGTGAGGGTCAAACAATAAACAGACACGTAAGACCAAACCGAAAAGCGAACCACACTTCAGCTGTGCCATCCAACCATTTACAGACGTTATACAATTATTATATTTGATCTTTAGCTGATCATAGGAATGTTATTAGTAAATCAGTTTGTGGCTCTATTGTAAGTGCACCTGTAAGCTTTATTACCTTGAAGCTAAGTCACATGACATTTGGACGCAGGATACAGGGATTAGGGTATCCAAGAGGAACATGTAGACCCACCAAAAAATGACATGGAGAGGCATGTAAATATATCCATATATATCAAGTAAGATCTTCTAGATGTAAACTATATTTAAGTTTTGAAATGTTCCTAACATCTGCTGGTTCATTCAAAACTTAAAGCACAGCTTACATCCAGAAAATCTTCCATAATTACAACTGTGAAAATTCTCTCTCTCTCTCTCTCTCTCTCTCTCTCTATATATATATATATATATCCATGTGTGTGAGAGAGTGATTGTAGACATAAAAATCTAAATTTTCTGAATATTTAGAAATAGAAGTGCATCAATCACACATTGGGACACATGTTTTGAATTTTTGTGGGGTCCTGAGTGTCCAGCATTCTGGGACACGTGATGACTTAGTATGAGACATGCATGAGACACTTGTCTTAGCAAAGGACACATGCCCCACGAGTGTCAGACACACTGGTATCATATGTCCTGTGTATCCACATGTCCAACACGCAACACACATAGTTAGGAGCACATGTCCTATTTCCTAGCATTGAAATGTGAAAAGTCCATTACATATTTCCTAGCATTGAAATGTGAAAATTCTATTACATACCACAAGTTCACCAAATCCAGGGTATGCAGATTCTATTGGTACAACTTCCATTCGCAAGGCCCATCCTCCATATCCCTCGACTAAAGGAGTTACTTTAGTCTACAGATCAAGTATTCAGGACAAGCATCAGTGCTTAATTTAAAATAATTTCATTATCCAGGAACACTAATCCAGTGATCTTTTATAAATAAATATAAAAGTACAAAACCAACTCTACCTCACTAAAACTTAGAACCTGAAGACCACCTTTTTTATGAAGCTGACGGACAAAATGGTTAAGCTCCTCCAACCTCGGAGATCCACTCCTTAACTCTCCTATCTACACAATTCCAATCAGTACAATACATAATCATTATACAGATAATTTGCATGGACGTTTACATGGCATGCATGTCCTACATACTTATAAAGAAAATGAACAACATAAAAGAAGTCCAAAGGCAAAGCTAACCGAAGGAGCTGGGCGAAGAACAAGGCCCATCCGCCATGGCACATCTGCAAGCTTACTTCCAAAATGTGGACAGCTGTAAAATACCTGAAAAGAGAAAGCTTACAATTTCTTTAATAAGTCTTAACTTGGACAACAGAAATGATAAGAAATTAGATACTGCACATTTTAACTAGGCACCCGTGCTAATTCACATCAGCAGGCACCAGCCTTGATTGACATGTTTTATTTGATGCTACTTACAACTCCAAAGGTGTTATTTACAAGTTTTGTGAGTTTCTCTTTTCCTGCTTGAAATAGCATTTGCTTGACAACGAGGCCTCCCATGCTGCATTCCAATGACTTGAACCATCAACAATGCAACAAATAAACAAGTAGACTTAATCACTGAACTAAGAAAGCAGTCAAAAGTACATCGTAAACTCAAAGCATACATAGACAGCTCATCTAAAAAGCATAGGATCTTGATGATAAATGTTCAACGTGCTCTCAAAGCTAGATAATATCCAAATGCCTTAATTAAGTGCTTTGTTTATCTTCACAAAATGCTCCAAATATTTTACCCCTGCTCGATCTTAATAAATTGCAACAAAATTGCATAGCAAAATTCTTTATGGCCTTTCCTATATCACGTCCAGCTGTCCCTGTGGTTATGTTATTTTGTATACTAAAAAATTAGGTCAGCTTTGTAACATTGTGATTCAAAACAAAACAAGAGTATATGAAGCATAAGAGTTTTGGAAATCTGCTTGGGTATTAACATTCTTTTTGAGGGTGTTGCCCCTCAAGATGCACGTGCATTTTGAGACATTCCTTCCACAGTACTAAGGTGATGTGGATGCGAGCATGCTTTCTCTTCCTCTTCATTCTTGTCAAATGGAACAGTTTCACTCATAAGAAGAGCACAGGAGTGGCCATATTAGGTATCATATGGATAAGCTAGGAATTCACTAGAAAGTAATAGCAGAAGCAAACATTAGAGTTTCTGTTTCAGACCTGTATAACCAGATTATGTTTAACGTCGACAGTACCTAAAAGGATGGCCAGTTCAGATTCCTGCAGTTTTTCTGTAGTTTTGAGGACAGAATCTACATGGAGAATGTCTATTGTCAAAACAACTGGCTATTAAAATAATGTTGGTACTTGAACAAATGAATGCAGAACATTAAAGGTACAGCCAATAATTGGATAAAGATCCAAGCTTAGCACCAAGCATAATGACTACAGGATAGTGGGAAGTTTGGTCTTTGTAAATGAATGGTGACCACCAAGGAGTCTATCCAACTTTAAAAAGGTCCATCTTTCGGGGGTTTACAGTCTATTTACCCAGCAGTATCAGAGATATTTTTCCAGGAGTTAGACCCGGCATTTTCAAGCAGCACAGACAAGATCATTTGATGGGCATAAGTGATGGTACCATGATTGCTGGAATATTGTCTGAATTGGGTATCTCCAGACTGCTATTGCTATCTTTTAGGCTTCATTTGGCTGCAAAATGGTTGCAGTTTTCATTAAATCATATTCAGCATATTAACCAGTGATTTAGCATAACAAGGTGCAGCCTTTTTAGCCAATCCCTGTGAAGTCAGATTGCTATCTGAGGAGATATGTCAGCACATAGTGTGCTGCTTTATCAAGACCAACACAGTATTTACACCATAAGACTCGACACAATATCAGAAGGGCCTACATCAGCAACTATCCAATATTTTGGGGACTTTTTTAATATGTAACTAACATAATACAGCATACAAGGTGTTATTTGTAGGGCAAGGTTGTGACTATTCTGAACCATAATAAGGGCACAATCTGGCTATCCTTGGGCCTGTTCGTGACAGCGTAAGAGAACACGCACCTGCTCTTTCCTTCAACCTGTTTCTTATTTCCATTGGCCACCTTACATGTGCAGTGTTTAAAGGTTGAAATCAACATGCATGCCAAGTGGCAATCTTAACTCTTTCCAGTCACTGAAATAGGAGAAACAGCCCCTGTAAAAAGGGTCATAGCGGTTTCTTAGTATGCATATTTATGAGTGCTAGAACCATAAATATGCACAGTAAGGAACACCCTGCCTAAAGCAAAGTCATGTGGTATATAGCACTTGGTTCTAGGTCAAACACATTCACTTAAAAAGCACTCCACCTCGTTTATTGTTTATAATGTTAATGGAAAGATGGAGAAAAGTGGCAAAACAAAGCCCTTGACATGGTGGTCAAACAATCATCTTTAAAGGAGCACACAGCACTGGGAAATACAAGTCAAATGCGTGATCTATGGGTGATTGTAACCAGCATCACCAACTGTTTGCACATATACCAAGTTGGTTACAATATATATGGGAACTCATCATTCAAGGCAGGGATTAATCTCAACAAACTCTTGCATCTTGTTCTATGAGATCTTCATGAGATCCATTTTATGAGGAGTTGGTTAACCTTCTCAGAGGGCAACTTTCATAAGATGAAGACATCTGGAACAGCCACAGCAACCTTACTTACTGGTCAAGGAAGCCTATTTCAAGAGGGTGTTTTACATAGGAGTGTGACAAAAGGCATGAAGACCCATTCAAACTCTTCTCTCACATGTTTTATTGATTGTGTGGAACGTTCAGCTTTAAGTTATTTCTTGGAGAAAATAGTAAATCTAAAAACCACTAATAGTCTTTTATTATTTGATAGTAGATTAGTTGAAGAACTCTAATTAAGGATTAGCACTCTCATTTGCATTTGTATGATTCATGCTTGGATTTGATAAGCGAAGCCCCCCAAGCCCAGTTAAACAGCTCTTAGGAGGAAGAAGTCAAGGGGCAAGAACATATGCGCAGTTTTCATCCTTCTCTTCTATTTTAAACGGAAGATTAGGGTTTATGCAATGGTAACCATTCTACTGGCTGTTGGAAATAATCTCTGGTAGAGGGCAGTTCTGCATAATGAGAAAAGATTTACAGTAGAGATTGTAAACCCTCCCTAGTCCTGGATGTAACCTTAAGTGCTGGGGAATTTTCTGCTGTAATTTCAGATTTGTCAAGGCACATGTTATGCCTCACCTGATCTTAAGGGTTGTAATTGAAGATATGATGTGTTTTACGTCGTTGTTCATACTATAGAAGGTTGGCCTACTTTGTCTTTTTTACTTCTGATTTCATGTTATCGCTGTTCCTTCACTGCTTATGGTTGCACAATATTTTCTTGGCTGTCAGTAAAGGCATAACATATGTATGTTAAAATCCACAGGTATAGATTGAAAATCTTGGGCAGAAGCTTGTAATTGCACAGTTTATCCAAGTAATAGGAGTCCAACCAAAGTAGTTTGGAATATCACACCCTAGGAAGCCTGCAGTGGCAAACCTGCAGTGAAAAAATTGCACATATTTGGGAGTACAATATATATGCTTATTCCTAAGAGTAGTGCAGATCAAAACTTACTTATAGAGAGAACAAAATCATAATATTGGGTTATGGTGAACAATTAAAGGCATATCCACTGAGGGACTTGGAGGATCAACAACTTGCCAAGAACTGCTGTCAGTTTCTCTAAGCCCAGCCAAACGATTAATGTGCCAACAAATTTTTAAACTCAGAAATTTATTTTTAAAACCCAGAAAATTCAAATCTGAAATCTACACAAAATTAACACAGCTGAGCTTCTAACAAATTATGCACAGCAAAAACAAGAAATCCAAGCACATCAACTTTTACACAGCTTTTACCTTGACAAAGCCCAGTGTGGGGAAAAACCAGCAAAGAGAGATTTTATTAGGCTTCAGAGAAAATACTCAGGAAATAATTACAACAACAGATCCAGAGAATATACAGCCAGGAACAGCCACAAAAATAAGCTTCACTCCTCTGCAATGGTATGGCCTGAAGTAAGGCCTCTCTCCAGCAAAGTACGGCCCCTTTTCTTCAGCAGATCTTGGCCCAGGGTTTGGCCTCTCTTCCAGCAGGAAACTCAGCCCCAATACTCAACCTCTCTCTCTTGCAAACACATCCTATAGTTCAACCCCTCTCTTGTTGCTCAATACAGCGGCCCCTCTTTCTCTGAACAAGACGACCCCTTCTCTCAGCGCTTGACCTTCCTTCTTCTCACCCAAATCGGCCCTCTTCTCTCTCACTCGATGTGATCTCATATGTGTCCTTCACCCAGTTATTCGAGCAATTTATAATTTCTCTCATAACCATATTCCCCCTTGAGATCTTCAAAGAAAAGATCGAAGGCTACAATTTGATCTTATCACTTTCTTTGATTTTCTTAAATGGAAATATTAATATCCAAAGCTTATAACTTTGGAAATTAATACTAAAAAAGGTAATAATAACTAATTAAATTAATTATCATGTTTTTCCTACATGTGGACTTAGGAGAATTATAAATGCTGAAATAAGTACATTTTCCAGGTACCTTCTACACACCTGGACACAAGACCTATGAAGATACACTTATCCAAGCTACAATTTTAACACTCCCTCTTAGCAAGGAAGTTGTTCTACACCACCCCCAACTTTCCCATGAAGAATACAAGCTTGCCTTTCATCAAGGCCTTCATGAGGATGTTTGTAACGTGCTCATCTGTAGGTACAGATTGCAGCTTCACTGTGCCTCTTTGCACAGAGTCTTGGATGAAGTGGTACTTAATCTTTGTGTTTCAACCTGTCATGAAACACTGGATTTTCAAAGAGCTTGATGCAACTCTTATTGTCACAATGTATCACGGCTATCTCTAATTCCTGATCAAACAGCCCCATCAGTAACTTCCAGAGCCAAATGGCCTCACATGATGCCAAACTTGCTCCCATTTACTCTGCCTCAGTAGAACTCAATGCAACTGACTTCTATTTCCAGTTGAACCAAGAAAAAGGTCCAAACCACGGGCTAAAACAACAACCTGAAGTACTTTTCCTGTCAATTGTGTTGCCTAGCTAGTAAGCATGTAAATAACCCACTATCTTCACTCCATCTCCCTGGAAATAACTGAACCCTTACTCCATAGTACCACGCAGATACCTAAGTATATGTTTTGTTGCCACCCAGTGCACTCACTTTGGCTCAATCATAAATTGATTGCATATATTAACAACAAAACATATATCCATTCTAGTGTTGACCAAATACCAGTGCTATCAAAACTGAACCTGAATCAGCCAGTCCAATAGGTTTGGGCCCAAAACCGGTTCAGTTAGGGCTTCGGAACCAGAATAGGCCCGTTCGGTGTTGAACCAGCTTATCTCACTGAACCGGCCAATTCAGGACCGGTTTATATCCATTCTAGTGTTGACCAGACACGAGTGTTATCAAAACCGGACCAGAATCAGATGGTCCAACAAGTTTGGGCCCAAAACAGGTTCAGTTAGGGCTTTGGAACCAGAATAGGCCGATTCAGTATCAAACCAACTTATCTCACTGAACCGGCCAATTCAGGACCAGTTTTGTTGGTTTGTACCTGCCCGGGCCCACTTCTAATTCTCCCCTAGGCCCTCAACGTAATATTCAAGCCTATGGCTCTAGAATTGCTATGCAATTCTAATTTCATGGTATTGCTATGTAAAAGTGGCATTTTTCTTTATCTTTCATTTTCATCCTTTTACTTAATTTTTTTAACATTACCATAAAATGACCCAGGATGTTTGAGAGTCATTCCAACCTCACTGGATTTCATATGGAGAAAGTAGAATTTTAGATTTCACTCAAAATCCACCAAACTTAATAATTTTTCAGGATTTCAAGATTGGGGGGATTGCAATGTTTCCATTGGATTTTCTCATGTACAAGGGTGTGGAACTAGTATTTAATAAAGAGCACCAAACCCTCTGTGTAATTTGATGTTAGTGGCATCGGTTGCTGAACTCCTCTATTATGACTCTACTAAAAATGTACCCATCATTCAAACAAATCCTTGACATGACATGCTATGTTTTTTCTATCTTATTTTAATGCTTAGAGGGTTATATTGATGACAAAGATCCCAATATAGTCAATGATTTTGATGATATGTAGGCATTTGCTGTAGCATTATTTTTATTGGATGTTAGAGGCCATCTAGAGCCTATTTGTTGATGCATCTTTGGTTCAAAGATGGATTTCACTCGATGCTATTTTGGTTATGTGCACCCTTACATGCTATATAAATGAGAACTTTTGCCTATTCATGTATAAATGGTTTGGATTCATATGGATGTACATGTATATATATGTTTTTCTTTAAAATTTGAATATTTTGCGTGTTTGGTCAACTAGTTTTTTGGTCCAATTCCAATTGGTTCCCGGTCCACAAGGTTTTTCAGTTTGATCACCAACTCAGTTCTGATAACAATGTCAGATACATGAGAGCCAATTAGCAACCTATATAAAGTGGGGTCCACTACCTCTGACTTCGAAGCATTTATTTTCTTCCAATTGCTAACCATTGGCGTAGCCATAGGACCGCAGTCATGCATCCTGAATCACTTCAAGATCTCCATAGCACACTCCCCCTGTCCAAAGAAGATCTACCCATCTCTCTACAACAACTCTAACCCAAAAAAGTAGTGCATCAGCCCCATATCCTTCATCTCGAACTCCAAAGCAAGATCCTTCTTGCAATCTAGAATGAGCTTATCTGAACCTATAAAAAACAAGTCATCTACATATAACACAAGGAGTGGCTCTCCCTTGACAAATATGTAGTAGAGGTTTGAGTCAGCATCACTCTTGGTGAAGCCCATCCTCCGCAAATAGTTGTCTATACTAGAATACCACGCACATGGTGCTTGCTTAAGTCCATACAACGCTTTCTTCAATCTGCATAAATGAGAATCCCTCCCATGCAGTTCAAAGCCCTATGACTGCTCTATATAGACCTCCTCCTCAATCATACCATTAAGAAATGTTGTCTTGACGTCCATCTAATGGCTCTTCCAACCATCTCTACAGCAATGGAAATAACAGCCCTGATGGAGGAATACTTGGCTACAAGGGCAAATGTCTCATCATAGTCAACTCCCTCTCTCTGAGAAAACCCCTAAGCCACGAACCGAGTTTTGAACATCTCAACACTGCCATTAGCAGCGTGTTTGATCTTATAAATGTTGGAAAAAGTAACTATGTTCGGTCTTCAATAATGTACTTGAGTCATTATGTAATGTACTCGTCAAAATAATACAGAAAAGATTTTTTATTATTGTGACAATGACTTATTAAAGCATGGGTTTCATGCTTGGGTCATCATTATATAAGTCCAAGTCCCCAATGTGGACTCCTAGGAATAATATTGAGATTATAGAGTCATTGTATATTCGAATTGACCCTTCTTAGGCTTTCGAATCATGTAAAAAGGTTTTGTATCAGGTCAAATATGAATTATGTTTCCTCCACATCATGTCAGCCTAAGGACCCACATTCGACCCACTAGAAGCCTATATATTGAACGAGGTCAAAGTCATTTGAACCACTCACCCTCAAGCAAGTTTGATATCTCAAGAAGAGCTGGAGAAGTGTGAAGTCTGTTGTCAGGAGGACGAAAGAAGTGCGAGTTTGGGGGAGTCTCTAGAGAAGAAGAAAAACTTACTTTTGGCGTATCTCTCTCTTTGTTTCGTGGTCTGGGTTGGGAGATCGAAGTGTCCTAAGGTTTTGTTGTTGTCGTAAGCTACATGTTGTCGGAACTTGCTGCCTAGTCAAAGTTGTTGGAAGGGGTCGAAGATCTTGGAGGCTGACATGGTGTGGAGGGAAACTCTGGTCTTGGTCTAGGGTAAAGACTCAAGAGTCTCAAAGAATACTATTGAAAGGAAGAATTATCTTGACTAGGTTTTCCCCTCGAGGGAGGTTTTGCCCTAGCATGTGCCTATATCTTGTGTCTCTTGTTTTGTGAACTTCATATATGTATAATTGATTGATGAAAAATAAGATAATAAAGAGTTAAAAGAATCCAACACACTCACAAGTAATTATCAAGAAAGGAGAATCAAACCCTAATATAATATCCTTAATTTTCCAACATTGTATCAAAGCTAAGGTCAAGAGAAGTCAAAGATCACTTTGTTGGCATGGATTCTCCCTCTATGGTGAACTACTTAAGATTGGGTTTCAACATTATTGGAAGATGGATCAAGAAGATCATCTACTACTTATTCAACAAGGTCAAGAGTCAAGGATTCTTGGTTGCCCTTACAGGTTCTCTTACTGATGACAATGCATGGATCATTGATAGTGGAGCATCAGGACACATGACAGGTGAAAGCAAGCAACTACCCACACTATCAAAGGAGTCATCCTCTCATACAGTGGAATTGGGTGAAAACAAAAGCTATGTTGTTAAAGGTCTGGGATCTACATCATTGAAGTTGGATTTGAAAAAAGAATTTACTTTCTATTTCTTGTTTAGAAGATAAAGGGGAAATGATTTCTTTTGTTGATGGAAAAGTATTGGTTTGGGGAAAGAACTCTAGTATTGACAAAGCTAGGTTTATTGGAGTTCGTGAAGGAAGTCTTTACAAAGTTATCACTCCATCTCCTCAAGCATTGTTGCATATGGAAATAAGTCCCATTGAACTATGGCATCGAAGGTATGGCCATCTTCATTATAGGGTCATCCCTACTCTTAGTCAAATGGTTCATGGTATTCCTGATATGAAGTTAGACCATGAAGGTGTGTGCAAGGGGTGTTCTTTGGGGAAGTATACTAGAAATCCATTTCAACATAGTGAATCTAGATCTAAAGAAATATTAGATCTCATCCATTCCGATGTATGCGGGCCCATGTCTGACAAGACACTTGGAGGTCATCTCTACTATGTAACATTAATTGATGACCATTATCATCTTCATTAGAGGGTCATCCCTACTCTTAGTCAAATGGTTCATGGTATTCCCAATATGAAGTTAGACCATGAAGGTGTGTACAAGGGGTATTCTTTGGGGAAGCATACTAGAAAGCCATTTCAACATAGTGAATATAAATCTAAAGAAATATTAGATCTCATCCATTCCGATGCATGCGAGCCCATGTCTGACAAGACACTTGGAGGTCATCTCTACTATGTAACATTAATTGATGACCATTCGAGGAAGACATGGCTCTATCTACTCAAAACTAAAGATGAAGTATTTGATAAGTTCAAGGAGTTCAGGGCTGAGGTGGAAACCCTAACCGAAAAGAAGATAAAGACTCTAAGGTCTGATAATGGAGGGGTGTACACCTCTAAAGAGTTAATTGCATATTGTAAGGATGCAAGTATTAAAAGGGAGGTCATTGTTCCCTACTATACCGAACAAAAATGGATTGCTCGAAAGGAAGAATAGGTCAATCGAAGAAGGCATTCAAACTATGCTCATTGATAAAGACCTACCGAAATTCTTATGGGGTGATAAAGCGATGACTATCGTGTACGTTCAAAATAGAAGTCCTCATAAGAGTCTTGATAATACTACACCCAAAGAAGTATTCACGGGAAAGAAGCAGAGTGTGGATCATTTCCGCATATTTGGAAGTCTAGCATATGTCCATGTTCTGAAAGACAAGTGAAAGAAGTTGTACTCTACAAGCATCGAAATCCATAAGCTATAGGATGGGTTCTTTGACCGGACCAATTGGTTCCTAGTAAACCACTGCTTCTTTATCTGCCTTTACTTATGGCTGACAATGATCGACAATGACTGGCGTATGATCTTTGAATGGTGCAACGTATGTAATGCATTTTCATTTCTTCCTTCCATCCATCCATCCATTCGAGGTGGAAACTAGGGTTCCGTATCGGTAAGTTAGTTTCCTTCTTCTCGGGTACTGACTCTCATGGATTGACCGGTGAAAGGGGGTATGGATTGAACGTGTATAATGTGATGTGCACCCCTTGCTATTCGTCCGCCCGTTGGACCACCCTGCCTCGGTAGCTGTTGGCCATCCCAACAATTATCCTACAAATTTTCCAATGGTTGTAGTGCCTAGAATTTGCAAGACTCGGCAATGTGAAGACGGATCTTATGAATATTCGTCATCGTCTCGCGCATATGAGAGTATTTTCCAAAGGTTGTTAAAGCTCTGTGTGTGCCATATAGCCATGAGCACCCGACCATGATGCATTAGTATTTGGCTTGTACTCTGGCTTGTGATTGACAATGTAGCTACAATTTCTCGACCTACGCTGGGTTCAGGCCCTGCTCCGAGGCTTGCAGGGTCGATTCATCAGAAGCGTTACTCGATTCGGTCTCCAACTAATTTTTAGAGTACAAATGATTGCCTACACTTGTGTTCACAAGCGATAAACATGCAAGTGGAGCTAATCTCAAATTTCTTCATGGATATCTCAAGAGGTGGTATCAATGGTCTGTTGTCCACACTATTTCTTGCTGGAATATCTCCTTTTCTGCTACGTTTCTGCTTAAAATACTTGTGGATGCCATGGTTTCTCCATGGAGTGTTGAAAAAATAGGGAAAAAAGCATATAGAATTTACATAAAGGAGGGAAGAAACATTGAAGTAAGCAGGGATGTCATATTTGATGAGAATCAAGCTTACAAGAAATCAAAGGATATTCCTATTGATTATGATGACGAAGAAGTTCTCGTATTTGAAGAAGATGAAGTTCAGCATGAGAACTCTACTGCAAAATTACGAAGAAGAAGGACCAACTGAGCCTATTCAATCGATGGTTATCCCAACTGTTGAGAATTCAATAGGGCAATGAATATGTTATTTCTCTTAACTTGATAATTGTTTGTGTTACCTTTTACTTATTAGCTTCGAGAAATACATCAAACAGCTACCAAAATAGTAAGAACAGAGACACAGTATATAGGCTACAAGCCAAGGCAAAAACCCCTCCTCTTGAAGGGAAAACCCAAAAATATCTTCTTTATCTTTCAAATCCTTTAATTGACGAATACCATGACCTAGACTCAGACAAATACCCTCCAAGATCAAGTCTACCACGGCCTCCTGCTACAATATCTTCGACCTCCGAATAGATCTGAAATTCTGCTCCCAGCAACTACTGCAACTATTGTTGCGTCTCTAGGAGACTTCGATCTCCCTCTAATAGCCTTCCTCTTGACTTCGCTTGCCTTAACTGGAGTCCTAGGGCTAGTAAGTTTCCCTAAGAGACCTTCACTTGCCTTCCCTTCTCTTTTGCTTCCAAAATCGAACCCCAGAAGATCCAGCGCAGAAACCCTAACTTCGATCTTCCCAGAAGAATAGATAAGGCCCAGAAATAATTTGACTTCCTCTTCTTCGCACTTCCTTCTTCGACCTCTCCTTCTTCTTCTTCGCATAAGAGATGAGAGAGTGTGTTTTAAATGGAGGACGAGTTCCTCTTATATATCAGCTTCTTCAAGAGTGGACGTGGCTCTTCATGTAGGCTAACTTGACAGCTCATTAGGCCGACTTGATCTTGGAGGTATTTTGACACTTTAAAGACAAAATAATTTTTTCTTTACAATTTACAATGTGCCCATAGGGTCTCCAATATATGACAATGACTCTTATACCTAGGACAAACCCTAGAAGCACTCAATGGGTGCTTGACCTACAAAATAACAGAACTTGACCATTAAACCCATGCTCCAATAATAATAATAATAATTTCTTTTTCATTTTACATTTACAAGAATACATTTTACACTTATGAAGACCGAACCTAGTTACACATTTTTCAACACTCCCTCTTAACTAGGGAACTATTCATAAGAGGTACATGGTCATTCTCAATCTGAAGAGATCTCATAAGAAGAATGTTCAGTCTTCAATAATGTACTTGAGTCATTATGTAATGTACTTGTCAAAAGAATAAAGAAAAGAATTTTTATTATTGTAACAATGACTTATTAAAGCATGGGTTTCATGCTTGGCTCATCATTATATTAGTCAAAATCCCCGTTGTGGAATCTTAGGATTAATATTGACTTTATAGAATCATTATATATTTGAAGTGACCCTTCTTGGGATTTCGAATCATGAAAAAAGGTTTTGTATCAAGTCCAATATGAATTATGTGTCCTCCACATAATGTCGACCAAAGGAAGATCAAGTCAGCCTAAGGACCCCCATTCGACCCACTAGAAGCCTATATATTGAAGGAGGTTGAAGTCATTTGAACCACTCACTCTCAAGCAAGTTTCATATCTCAAGAAGAGCTGGAGAAGTGCGAAGTCTATTGTCGAGAGGACGAAAGAAGTGCGAGTTTGGGGGAGTCTCTAGAGAAGAAGAAAATCGAACTTTTGGTGTCTCTCTCTCTCTATTTCATGGTATAGGTTTAGAGATCGAAGTCTCCTAAGGTTTCCCTATTGTTGTAAGTTGCATGTTGCCAGAAGTTGCTGCCTAGTCAAAGTTGCTGGAAGGGGTCAAAGATCATGAAGGGTGACGTCGTGTGGAGGGAAGGTTTGATCTTGGTATAGGGTAAAGAGTCTCAAAGAATACTCTTGAACGGAAGAATTATCATGACTTGGTTTTCCCCTCGAGGGGGGTTTTTCCCTGGCATGTGCCTATATCTTGTGTCTCTTGTTTTGTGATCTTCATATATGTATAATTGCTTGTTGAAAGATAAAATAATAAAGAAGTAAAAGAAACCAACACACTCACAAGTAATTATCAAGAAAGGAGAATCAAACCCTAATATAATATCCTTGATTTTCCAACATGGTATCAAAGCTAAGATCAAGAGAAGTCAAAGATCACTCTGCTGGCATGGATTCTCCCTCTATGGTCAACTACATAAGATTGGGTTTCAACTCTACTGGAAGATGGATCAAGAAGATCATCTACTACTTATTCAACAAGGTCAAGAGTCAAGGATTTTTGGTTGCCCTTACAGGTTCTCTTACTGATGACAATGCATGGATCATTGATAGTGGAGCATCGAGACAGATGACAAGCGAAAGCAAGCAACTACACACACTATCAAAGGAGTCATCCTCTCATGCAAGGGAATTGGGTGACAATAAAAGCTATGTTGTTAGAGGTCTGGGATCTACATCATTGAAGCTCGATAATGGATCGAAGTTGCATATCAACAACATTCTCTATGTTTCAGGTTTGAAAAAGAATTTACTTTCTATTCTTATTTAGAAGATAAAAGGGAAAGGATTTCTTTCGTTGATGGAAAAGTACTGGTTTGGAGAAAGAACTCTAGTATTGACAAAGCTAGGGTTATTGGAGTTCGTGAAGGAAGTTTTAACTTTTTACCGGGTTATCACTCCATCTCCTCAAGCACTGGGGCATATGGAAATAAGTCCCATTGAACTATGGCATCAAAGGTATGACCATCTTCATTATAGGGTCATCCCTACTCTTATTCAATTGGTTCATGGTATTTCTGATACGAAGTTAGACCATGAAGGTATGTGCAAGGGGTGTTCTTTCGGGAAGCATACTAGAAAGCCATTTCATCATAGTGAATCTAGATCCAAAGAAATATTAGATCTCATCCATTCCGATGTATGCAAGCCCATGTCTAACAAGACACTTGGAGGTCATCTCTACTATGTAACATTCATTGATGACCATTCGAGGAAGACATGGCTCTATCTACTAAAAACTAAAGATGAAGTATTTGATAAGTTCATGGAGTTTAGGGCTAAGGTGGAATCCCTAACCGAAAAGAAGATAAAGACTCTAAGGTCTGACAATGGAGGGGAATACACCTCTAAAGAGTTAATTGCATATTGTAAGGATGCAATTATTAAGAGGGAGCCCATTGTTCCCTACTATCCCGAACAAAATGGATTGGCTGAAAGGAAGAATAGCTCAATCGAAGAAGGCATTTGAACTATGCTCCTTGATCAAGATTTACCGAAATTCTTATGGGGTGAAGCAAAATGATTGTTGTGTACGTTCAAAATAGAAGTCCTCATAAGAGTCTTGATAATACTACACCCGAAGAGGTATTCACAGGGAAGAAGCCGAGTGTGGATCATTTCTACATATTTCGAAGTCCAGCGTATATCCATGTTCCGAAAGACAAGCGAAAGAAGTTGGACTCTACAAGCATCAAGGGAATATTCATTGGTTATAATCTTTCTCAAAAGCATATAGAATCTTGTTAAAATTGGCAACCAAGGCCAAACTCCATGTGGGTCATCTTATTTATGGTAGTTGATATTTTTCTTGGATTCCTCTCATGGAGATATGAATTTATTTGTGTTATGGGACAATTCATCAAGGTCGGCCAGCAACCAAATTGCCCCCACTTGTGCTCAACGTTTTAGTATAAAAAGAGGTGGCTTGCTAGTCATTTTCACACACTCTTCTTATGATCTCTTCCTCTCCACTTGTCTTTGGGTTTTGGTGGGAGGAGAGATCCTAAGAGATATGCTACCCTAAGAAGAGTTTCCCTAGATGTTGTCATGGGCAAGAAGGATCTACGCAGCTCCTAGAAGATGATGCCCCAACTCTACGCATACCCTAGATCTAGGACGCAGACAAGGTGAAGCCCTAAACACAGACCTAAATGCAGTCATGGTGGAGACCTTAATGTTGCACATGCTGCCTTATCTAGGCCCTTAAAGAGATCCCTAATATGCTGGTCTTATGTGTCATGTTGGTGCCATGGATGCAGTCCATGGAGCGAACTTATTCGTTGTTTAGGAGTGTTGTTAGAGACTATTTAGGAGGGCTGTTAGAGGTTGTTTAGGAGGGTTGTTAGGGACTGTTTAGGAGGGTTGTTAGAGGCTATTTAGGAGGGTTGTTAGAAGCAGTTAAGGAAGACTGTTAGAGGACTTGGTTGTTGTCCTAGAGAAGCTCTTTGCTGCCTAAATATGAAAGAAGCCTAAACAACCATAGCCTAGCTGCTTTGCTAGGTTGCAAGCCATAGCAAGCAGCTAAGGCTGATAAGTGTAAATAGTTTGCAGCATATTGGATGTTGTATGTGCAACATAATGATATATATTACAAGAAGCATGGATGAGGGTATGTTGGATGCAACATGGTGTTAGAGATAGCATGTTTAGTTGCAACAATGATTAGTGCAGCATGATGAATGGTGCAGCATAGTGCAAAATGATAGTGGTGCAGCATATAGGTGACAGTAAGGATGGGTGCAGTGTAGTGCAGTATGGTGCAGCACAATGGTACAACATGGTGATGATGGGCATGTAGATATAGCAGCAGCACAATGCATTGCAGCAGCTTGTTGATGATGAGTACAACATGATGATGTGGTATTGCTCAGTAATTGGAAGCAGCATAGTGATGAAGAGCAGCTTAGTGATTGGGTGCAGCACAGTGATGAGTGCAGCATGATGATGAGGTGCAGCACAGTGATGGGTGTTGCATGGTGATGGAGTCACCTTGGAGGATCAGTTGAAGTAGTATGCCTTCACTTGAGTTCAGATCAGCTGCCTCATGTGCCATCTTCTTAGAGAAGATCTCTGCTCTTATTTAGATAAGTCAAAATGTTGACTTCTGATGTATATGTACTATCTCTCTCTCTGTTGAACTATTGAAGAACATATAAGAAGAATTGATCAAGGGTTTCCCCACATTGGGGTTTGTCCCTGACTGGCACCACATCTTGTGTCCTCTTGTCTTGGCTTGTCTTCTGCGATTTATGTTTATGTTCTATCTGCATTTTACTATCATGCTAAATGTGATTACTAATCTGCAATTGATATTGAACTAATATGGAAAAATGAAGTAAATTTGCTATCAGCATGGAACATACCTAAAATTAACATGGTATCAAAGCTAAAGCGAAGACAAAGCCCAAGCAAGAGTGAAAGAGCAATCACCGAAGACAGTTGGAAAGGACAAAAAGACTCAATGGGTTCCTCGTCCCTCTTCAAACTCACCAAGGGTGAAGTCGAAGCAGAGAATATTATCTGAATGGTGCAACGGAAGCATCTGATGGCCTACGTAAAGATCACTTCAATGGGAAGTCCGGATCTAAGGGTGGAAGGAAAGGCAGATGCCTTGCTTGCAATAAGTTCGACCATTATGCGAAAGAGTGTCTGAATGGGAGGGACACATCACTTGATGATGATAGCAACCATTCCTGGGACATCTTCAATGATCGGAGGAATGACAGGTAATGCAAGTCATCAAGGAAATGGTCGACTCTTCAAAGAAAGCAAGGAACTCCAGGTATGAAGAATCAAATGTTGTTTCTGATAAGCTAAAGAAGTATTATCTTAAATTGGCCCTCTCCACTACTTCTCCTCTAGACTCTTTGGGAATCTGGCTTATTGACAGTAGTGCTTCAAGGCACTTCATCGAATAGAAGGAGGCTCTCTCTAATTTGATAAATAAGGAAACAATCGTGGAGATTATACTTGGAGTCAATGCCACCTATCCCGAAAAGGGTGTAGGGAATGCTACCCTTCAATTGAATAAGGGTAGCACAATTCATTAACAAGAAGTTCTTTATGTACCTGATCTCAAGAAGAACCTGGTGTCCATTTCGGCAATGGAAGTCAAAGGTTTCAAGGTGGCATTCATCAATGGAAAGCACCGAAGGTCTACTTATTATGGAGCCCTACCTGATGTGAGTCAGATGGTGACAGGGATGCCTGAATTCAAGAAGAGCATGAAGGTACATGTCCGAGATGTACCGAAGGAAAATCTTACAAGGGGACCATTCCCCTCATGTAGCAAGTCCAGAGGTTTGGAATAACCCGAGGGGTTTGAGATTCATGATCAGGAATCTCATGAATGCAGGAAGAAGAAAGCTCTTTATGATTTAGAGCTAACACCCCAGGCTTGATATGAGAGGTTTGATAGTTGTCCGATGAAGCTGAGATTCACTAGGAGTGAAGCCGATCCACACCATTGCTTAAAGGTTGTGGATGATAGACCTCTCATACTGGTACCTTATGAGGACGACCTCTTTCTGATAGGTGCAGACCCTCTCATTTGCAAAAGTAAGAGGGAGTTGGATTCCAGATTTGGAATGATGAACTGCAAGCCTGTGACTACCTCAATGGAGCTTAACTTTCAGAAGTTATGTGGTAGTGATGCCGGACCTGATTTGGGAAATGCCTCTGAGTTCCATAAACTCATATTAGCATTGATCTTCTTGGTGAACTCCCATCCCGATATATGTTTTGCAGTTAGCATGTTGAGCTCATATATATTGGTGCCAAGAATCTTCTAAGATATCTTCGGGGCACAATCTCTCATGGATTGAGATACACTGTCAGAAATGTGAAGTTGCATGATTATTTTGATGCTGAATAGGCGGGCAATGTGGAGGATCACGAGCACTTCTAAGTGCTGGTTCTCTTTGGGTTTTGCTTCAATATCGTGGATGAGCAGGAAGCAGAAGTCGGTTGCTTGGAGCACCAATGAGGCCAGATAGATAGCTACGAGTATGACCTCGTGTGAAGCTGTTTGGTTGTGGAAGCTCTTCAATGAGCTGTTTGGACACATATTGGATATCATCGTGATCTTCTGTGACAACCAGAGGGGGATTTGATTGTTAAGGGATCCTGTGTTCTATGATCGCTCAAAGCATATAGACATCAGGTACCACTTTACCTGGGATATGGTACATCGAGGAGCAAGAAGGCTCCATCGCATTGAGACTGATGTGCAGGTCATCGATATTCTGTCAAAGCCCCTAAGAAATGTCAAATTCTTGACTTTCCGAGAATGACTATAAGTCATGGAGAGACTCTCTTCTAAGGGTCTTGTATGATATGGACATTGAGCTCTGGGAGCTCCAAGGGCTTGAGGGTACATCGTGGAGCGATAAGCAACCATAGGGTGAGTGGCTCAGCCTTCCCCTAGTGGTTTGCTATTTAGGCAGGATGAGTGGTTCATCCTTCTCCTATTGAGACACAGTCATAGGGTGAGTGGTTCAGCCTTCCCCTAGTGATTTGTTGTGTACAAGGTGAGTGGTTCAGCCTTCCCCTGGAATACCCTTGGCGACATGTAGGCAGGGTGAGTGGTCCATCCTTCTCCTACCGAGACATCCTACCCATGCAGTCTGGGACTCATGAGAAGTACCTCTCATCTAGCCAATGAGTAGGGAAATGACAATAGGGACCATAGTAGTACCGATGGACGCATCGTGTTACTACCGTACTCCCTATGCTAGGATGATATTGATTTGGGATCAATTGGAACTAACTTCGGGTCAGTAAGAGTGATATAACTCACTCTCTTTTGGAACTGATTTCGGATCAGTAAGAGTGGTATGATACACTCTCTTTATTTGGAATTGATTTCGGATCAGTAAGAGTGGTATGAGACACTCTCTTTTATATGGGACTGACTTCGGGTCAGTAGAGGATGATATGATACATTCTCGATCATTTATTCTTCTTCATAGTTTAGTAGAGCAGAGCAAGGCACTGATGACAAAGATAGTACAGTTTAGCAGATGGATCAATAGATGGATTTCTCCCTAGTTGAGAGGGAGAGTTAAAATTGGAAACTAGGGCCAAACTCCATGTGGGTCATCTTATTTATGGCTGCTGATATTTCTCTTGGATTCCTCTCGTCGAGCGGTGTAGGATTGAGCTAAAGATCATCCGATTCCGACATGTATTCATGGAAATATGAATTTATTTGTGTTATGGGACAATTCGTCAAGGTCGGCCAGCAACCAAATTGCCCCCACTTGTGCTCAACGTTTTAGTATAAAAAGAGGTCGCTTGCTAGTCATTTGCATTGTTTTACAAAACGGCCGAATCGACTCCGACTCGGCCGAGTTGAACCGAGTCAAAGGCCTGGGGAGTGACTCGGCCAACTACCCGGTTCGGTTGACCGAGTCATATGTGACTCGGTCAACCCAGCCGGGTAGCTGGCCGAGTCACTGTTGGGACGGCTGGGCAGCGTAAATGATAAAAAAATTCATAACAGAGACTTATATATTGCAAATTAGACGTATTGGAGCATGTTCTCACCACTGTTAGCTTCAGAATGCTGAGATATTATAACAACCTTTTGTATTGATCATGATGTTAGAACAGACCAGAGAAAATGTTCAAACAATGATCATGAACGAATGTCCTTAAGTTAATTAATTGACAACCGCCTGATGTATATAGGAATTGGATGCCTCTTAATGTGTACTGTGTGTAGAAATTTCACTTAGACGTTTTATGACAGCAAGAAGGACAAGTGAAATCACAATATAATGAGATAGATAATTGCTATTGTTAACAGTGATTTTTCAATTTGACAAATTAATGCATCTGAAAGATAACTCACAAAGAGAGAAATAATGCTATCTACTATCGCATAAGTCAACTAACAATGAGCTTCAGAGACAAAAGGAAAACACCAGGCCTAAGATATGGTACAGTGAACATTGAATCAGCCTGGATATGAATGTTGGACTCCAATTTGGCAATGTGACCCCTTCAGAATGCAACGCTGAGCCTGCAATTACAAATTTATTGGCCCTGTACTGTATACATTAAGGAAGAGACCCTGTAGATGCTGGTGGCTGAGGGGGACAAGGCTGAACAAGGCTGCAGAAAAGAGAAATAAGCCTTTTAGACCTGTGATAATGCCCAATAAGCCAGTGGCCAGGGTAAGGAAAGATAATCAGGGCTGTAAATCAACAGGGATAGTCACAAATGACAAATTCTCAATGTAAACTCACACCAATCCCTCAAAAATTCATCTCTAGGCCTGTAAAGAAAATATCAGTGTATATGATTAACAACAATAAATCTATTAAACCCCCAGCGTCAAGGGTAAATGTCCCCTTTAAAGCTTGTAATAGGGTTTGATACCCTCGGTGCCTGCAGCTAGGTTTCTTTTGGCAAATGTGGGCCAGATGGATACAAAGTTGTCTTCCATCTATATTATAATGTTGTGTGTTTGGAAACATGAATGAAAATCTTTAAAATTATGTTTAAAATATTTAAAATTATGTTTTTTAATAAAAAAATAAATATTTAATGTATTTTTTACAACGACCGAGTCATTGAAATCGAGCCGGCCGAGTCATTACCGTTTCGGAGTCGGAGTCGGAGTCGGAGTCGATCCTCGGCCGAGTCGGAGTCGGAGTCGGAGTCGTAAAACATTGGTCATTTGCACACACTCTCCTTGTGATCTCTTCCTCTCCACTTGTCTTTGGGTTTTGGTGGGAGGAGAGATCCTAAGAGATACGCTGCCCTAAGAAGAGTTGCCCTAGATGCTGTCATGGGTAAGAAGGATCCACATAGCTCCTAGAACATGATGCCCTAGCTCTACGCATGCCCTAGATCTAAGACGCCGACCAAGTGAAGCCCTAAACGTAGACAAGGTGAAGCCCTAAACGCAGTCAAGGTGAAGCCCTAAACACAGACCTAAATGCAGTTATGGTGGAGACCTTAATGTTGCACACGTTGCCTTATCTAGGCCCTTAAAGAGATCCCTAATACGTTGGTCTTATGTGTCATGTTGGTGCCCTAGACGCAATCCATGGAGGGAACTTATTCGTTGTTTAGGAGGGTTGTTAGAGACTGTTTAGGAGGGTTGTTAGAGGTTGTTTAGGAGCGTTGTTAGGGACTATTTAGGAGGGTTGTTAGGGACTGTTTAGGAAGGCTGTTAGAAGCAGTGAAGGAAGGCTGTTAGAGGGCTTGGTTGTTGTCCTAGTGTTAAATTATGGTATGTTCTATGCTTAGAGCAATTTACTTATTTTTCTTCTTATTTTCCACAGATTAGCAATCACATATACATTAATTAAAGTGCAGAGAGAACATTAAATGATCAACAGAAAACAAGCCAAGACAAGAGACACAAGATGTGGCGACTAGCCAAGGACAAACACCAATGCGGGGAAACCCTTTGATCAAATCTTCTTTTATCTTCAATAGTTCAAGAGAGAGAAATAGTACAAAATCTAAATTCTGTAATTTTGTATCAACAGCAACAAACCCTAGATCAGCAAAGTCAAACTTGGTCAAACTAGTTGAAATTGACCTCTAAAATACTTGGTCAATTTCCGGTCAACTTGTCCTCGGACAGCGTGAAGAAACAACCCTAAAAGTTCAGTCAATTTGCAGATTTCTGAAGTCAACTTGCAGTGCTAAACTAGGGCAGTCAACACTGGTCAAATCACCTAATTTTTGTGCCAAAAATTGCGCCCTACTTAGGAGAAGCAACCACACCCAATCAGCACTTCTGGATGGTCAACGTTTGGTCGACGCTAGTCAAAGAGATAACATGTTGTCCTAGCATCCTTCTTTTTGTGTCTTCTTTGCCCTAGGATGTCTTCCTTTCAACCACACGTGAGAGAGAGAGAGAGGCTCCTTTTATGCGTAGGAGAGAGAGAGAAGATGAGTGAAAATGAATTGTCCAGATGAAGAGGAGGCTCCTTATATTTATATGCAAACGTTGAGTGTGAATAGACGTGGTTGTTGGGCTTCTGAGCCTACATAAGTTTGCTGGCCGACCTTAACAACTTGTCCATAATCAAAATAAATTCATATCTCCATAAATATATATAGGAATCGGATGATCTTTAGATCAATCCTACACAGCTCGATGAGAGGAATCTAGGAAAAATATCAAAAGCCATAAATAAGGTGATCCACATGGAGTTTGGCCCCAGTTGCCAATTTTAACACTCCCTCTCAACTAGGGAAAACTTCATCTGCAATCCATCGGACCGTTGCTGCTATCCATCCATCAAATGCACTATCCTGTACAGCTTGACCCCACTCTGCTCTACTCTTCTCTGCTTTGCTCTGCTTTGTTCTACTCTGCTCAAACTATGAAGAAGAAGAAATGATCGAGGATGTATCATACCATCCTCCACTGACCCGAAGTCAGTCTCAGAGTGTGAAAAACTCTCACTAATCCCAAATCAGTATCATTGATCCCAAACCAATGGAGGTCATCCTAGCATAGGGAGTACAGTAGATACAGCGATGCGTCCATCGATAGTACTACTATGGTCCCTATCCTCATTTCCCTGCTCATTGATCAAATGAGAGGTACTTCCCATGAGTCCCAAACTGCATGGATAGCATGCCTCGACAAGAGAACTAATCATCCTGTCCACAAGAAAACGAATCATCCTATCCAGTGGATGCCACAGAGAACTAATCATCCTAGCCTACAGGAGAACTAATCATCCTGCTCCACAGTCGCCACGGAGAACGAATTAGCCTGGCCCATAGAAGAACTAATCATCATGTTCCACAGTCGCCACAGGGTGTCACAGGGGAAGGTTGAACCTTTACCCTGTACATAGTGCACCACCAAGGGATGGTGAGTTGCCCTATGATCACATGTCGCTCCAAGAAGTACCTTGTGCCCCCTTGGAGCTCCCAGAGCTCAATACGTCATACTCGACCCTCATAAGAGGGTCTCTGAACGACACCAAGTCGTTCTCGGAAAGTCGGGAATTTGACCTTTCCTAGGGGCTTTGTCAAAATGTCGATGACCTGTTCATCTGTACCGATATGTTGGAGCCTTATTGCTCCTTGTTGCACCATATCTCAAGTATAGTGGTACCTGATATCGATATGCTTGGAGCGATCATGAAATACGGGATTCTCTGATAAACGGATCCCGCTCTGGTTGTCACACAGGATTACGGTGGTATCCAATGTAAAACCAAACAGCTCACTAAAGAGCTTTCGCAACCAGACTGTCTCACAGGAGACCATGCTAGCAACTACGTACACTGCCTCGGCAACGCTTAAAGCCACCGACTTCTGCTTCCTGCTCATCCAGGATATCGAGGCAGATCCCAAAGAGAAACAGTACCCGGAAGTGCTCTTTTGGTCCACCACACTGCCTGCCCAATCAGCATCAGTATACCCAAGTAGTCTCACATTTCCGGCAGTGTATCTCAACCCATGAGTGATTGTGCCACGAAGATATCTCAACAGATTCTTGGCACCAATCCAATGTGAGTGGTGAGGCTCAACCATATGTTGACTCAATGTGTTGACTGCAAAGCATATATCCAGACGGGAGTTCACCAAGAACATTAATGCTCCGATGAGTTGACGATACTCGGTAGCATTTCGTAAAACAGGTCCGGCAGCACTATCGCTTAACTTCTTGAAGTCAAGCTCCATCGAGGTAGTTATGGGCTTGCAGTCCACCATGCTGAATCTCTCCAATATCTTCACCACATATTTTCCTTGAGATAGAAAAATCTCCCCTGGTTTCTGCCAGAGTTCCAGTCCTAGGAAATAGTGCATAAGTCCTAGGTATTTCATCTCGAACTCAGAAGCCAGCTCCCTCTTACATTCATGAATGAGAGAGTCTGCACCTATTACAAAGAGGTCGTCAACATATAGCACCAGTATGAGAGGCTTGTCATCTACAACCTTAAAGTAAAGGTTAGGGTCGGCTTCACTCCTAGTGAATCCCAGCTTCATCAAGTAGCTATCGATCCCCTCATACCATGCTCGGGGCGCTTGCTTTAGCCCATAGAGGGCCTTCTTCAACCTGCACATATGAGATTCTCAATCATAAATTTCAAATCCTTCGGGTTGCTCCACATAGACCTCCTCTTTGATCAAACCATGTAAGAACGCAGTCTTGACATCCATCTGATGTAGGTTCCATCCTTGCGAAGCAGCAAGGGCTATGATCGAGCGGATGGTGGTATATCAAGCAACAGGTGCAAATATCTCGTCATAGTCTATACCTTCCTTCTGAGAGAAGCCACGAGCGACAAAACAAGCCTTATACTTTTCCGCACTTCCATCAACTGCATGCTTTATCTTGTAAAGCCATTTTGAAGTGACTACTTTGTCCTGGGGTCTGGCGACCACATCCCAAACATCGTTTTTCATAATGGACTCATATTCCTCGGTCATAGCATCCTTCCATACTTGATGCTTGACAACATCTGGAATGATGAAGGCTCATTTTGGATGATCGTGCTCATGATGGTCAGGTATCCCTGATACCTATTCGGCTTCTTACTTTCACGGAAAGTTTCTCTGGGTGCAATGTGTTCTTCAGCATCATCAAGTGTCCCCCTAAGCCATGAAGGCCTCTTCCTAGAAGAGGAAGGCTCTTGCGAAGGAGGATCCATAGGTTCTTCCACATCGGGCATCGTCTCATCTTCCTTTCCCTTCGGTTCCCCGGTGTCATCTTCTTTAGATCCCCTTAAAGTAGGAAGATTTTCTACTTTGCTAAGAGCCATATCTTCGTCAAAGGTGACATCATGACTAATCTCGACTTCCCTTTGACCAGCTACATAGATTCTATAGCCCTTAGTATTTTCGCTATAGCCCCCGAAGATTCCTTTCTTTCCGAATGCACCCAATTTATTCCTTTTCTCCTTCGGCACATGAAAATATACAGGGCTTCCAAAAATTCTAAAATGAGATACGTCAGGTTTCTTACTGGTGAACATTTCTTCAGGAGTCTTGGAACCCAATGCTTGATGAGGGCATCGGTTTTGTACATATACGGCGGTATTTGCAGCTTCAGCCCATAGAAACTTCGGAAGTCTTTGATCATGGAGCATAGCACGGACAACTTCCACAATTGTATGATTCTTCCTTTCTGCCACACCATTCTGCTCAGGAGTATATGGTGTAGTAGTCTCCCTCTTAATGCCAGCCTCTTTGCAAAAGTCATGAAACTCATTGGATTCATATTCAGTCCCATTATCATTCCTTAAGGTCTTGATCTTCCTTTCAGTTTGATTCTCGATCAAGGCTTTGAAGTGCCGAAACCAGGAGAACACTTCATCCTTCTTTTTCAAGAAGTATGTCCAAGTCTTGCGAGAATAATCATTTGTAAAAGTGAGGTAATATAAATATCCTCCATAGTTCGGACAGAAGAGATGTGTCACAAGACATGACACCTAGCAGACTTCCTCCGACCTAATATAATGAATCAAATCAAAACCCAAGAGTAAAAGCATCTTTAAAGTTATTTTTCCATACACGTACCTTGCCATCGCTAAAGGCCACCTTGTAGCCTTTGTCTTCCATTGCCGAAATGGACACCAGGTTTTTTCTGAGATCAGGTACATATAATACATCTTGTAAGTGGATGGTATTACCCAGATTCAATTGAAGAGTGACATTTCCTACGCCTTTCACGGGATATTTTGAATTATCTCCAAGAACAATTTCCAGGTTGGTTTCCTTCTCTATCAGATTATAGAGAGCTTCTTTGTAACCAGTGAAGGGCCTTGAGGCACCACTATCAATAAGCCAATTTCCCAGCGAGTCCAGGGGAGCAGCAGTAGATAGAGCTACTAGTAGATAATATTCATCTTGCTTATTGTTAATAGTGTTAGATTCATACCTGGAATTTCTTGCCTTCCTGAATGGTTGTCCTCTTCCTTGATTTCCGGCATTTCTTTTACCTCTTCCATTTGCCCTGCCATTCCTTTGATTGCCTTTAGAGGGATTTCGATCATCGTCCCAGTGTGAGTCCCTTTTATCAGGACACTCCCTTGCATAGTGACCATTTTTATTGCAATTGTAACATTGTCCTTTTCTTCCACCCTTTGGTCCAGCCTTTCCTTTGAATTTAGCCCCGGAATTGTTTCTTCTTTCAGCTTGAGAAGAAAAGGCAGAGGGATGACCTTTAAGTATGGGCATTTCTTGCTCTTCCATCCTCGTTTCTTCTTGAATGCATCTGCCCATTAATTCCTCAAATCTAGGAATTACGTTATTGTAAAGAAGAGTAGTCCTGAATATATACCATTCAGATGGTAGTCCTCCAAGAGTTGTGAGTGTCATTTCCCTGTCAAGATTTACTTCCCCAATAGATAGGAGATCGTTCTTGATATCGGTGATCCTTAAGAAATATGCTTGCATACTCTCATCTTTGCCCTTCTTAATTTCCTTCAGCTTATTTCTAAGAAACAAGACTTGATTTGCATCATTAACTTTAAATAAACTCACCAGTCTATCGTAGATTTCCTTGGAGGTGTTCAATTCGAAAACATAGGCCACCAAGCGCTTATCGATAGAGTCTCAGATGATCTTCCTTGCTTTGACTTCTCCCTTGGTCCATTTGTTCCTAGCAGCAGCGGATGCATTTGATGGAGGCTCAACAATTCCGCCTCTCACATGGTCCAACACTTCATGTTCTTCTAATGTTAGATCGAGAGACATCTTCCATCCGTGATAGTCAGACTTCTCACGGAGTTTGTCTTCAGCAGGGAAGTGTGTTGAGGACCCCATGATTTATTTCAGATAGCCTTGCCAACCTTCTCTTCGGTGATTGCTCTTGCTCTTGCTCTTGCTTGGGCTTTGTCTTCACCTCAGCTCTGATACCATGTTAAATTATGGTATGTTCTATGCTTAGAGCAGTTTACTTATTTTTCTTCTTATTATCCATAGATTATCAATCACATATACACTAAATAAAGCACAGATAGAAGATTAAATGATCAACAAAAAACAAGCCAAGACAAGAGACACAAGATGTGGTGGCTAGCTAGGGACAAACCCCAATGCAGGGAAACCCTTTGATCAAATCTTCTTTTATCTTCAATAGTTCAGCAGAGAGAAATATTACAAAATTTGAATTCTATGATTTTATATCAGCAGCAGCAAACCCTAGATCAGCAAAGTCAAACTTGGTCAAACTAGTTGAAATTGACCTCTAAAATACTTGGTCAAACCAGAGGTCAGATCACCTCGATTTTCGTGCCAACAATTGCGTCCTGCCTAGGAGAGGCAACCACACCCAATCCGACTTCTGGATGGTCAACGTTTGGTCAATGTTGGTCAAAGAGATGACCTATTGTCCTAGCGTCCTTCTTTCTGCGTTTTCCTTGCCCTAGGACATCTTCCTTTCAGCCACATGTGTGAGAGAGAGAGAGGCTCCTTTTTTGCGTAGGGGAGAGAGAGAGAAGATGAGTGAAAATGAATTGTCCAAATGAGGAGGAGGCTCCTTGTATTTATATGCAAACGTTGAGTGTGAATAGACGTGACTGTTGGGCTTCTGAGCCTACATAAGTTTGCTGGTCGACCTTCACAATTTGTCCATAATCAAAATAAATTCATATCTCCATAAATATATATCAAAATCGGATGATATTTAGATCAATCCTACACTTCTCGATGAGAGGAATCTAGGAAAAATATCAGAAGCCATAAATAAGGTGATCCACATGGAGTTTGGCCCTAGTTGCCAATTTTAACACCTAGAAAATCTCTTTGTTGCCTGAATATGAAAAAAGTCTAAACAACCATAGCCTAGTTGCTTTGCTAGGCTACAAGCCATAGCGAGCAGCTGAGGTTGATAAGTGTAAATAGTTTGCAGCATATTGGATATTGTATGTGCAACATAATGATATATATTACAGCAAGCATGGATGAGGTTATGTTGGATGCAACATGGTGTTAGAGATAGCATGTTTAGTTGCAACAATGATTAGTGCAGCATGATGAATGGTGCAGCACAGTGCACAATGATAGTGGTGCAGCATATAGGTGACAATAAGGATGGGTGCAGCGTAGTGCAGTATGGTGCAGCACAATGGTATAGCATGGTGATGATGGGCATGTAGATGTAGCAACAGCACGATGCATTGCAGCAGCTTGTTGATGATGAGTACAACATGATGATGTGGTACTGCTTAGTAATGGGAAGCAGCATAGTGATGAAGAGCAGCTCAGTGATTGGGTGCAGCACAGTGACGGGTGCAGCATGATAATGAGGTGCAACACAGTGATGGGTGTTAAATGGTGATAGAGTCACCTTGGAGGATCAGTTGAAGCAGTATGTCTTCCCCTGAGTTCAAATTAGCTGCCTCATGTGCCATCTTCTTAGAGAAGATCTCTACTCTTGTTTAGATAAGTCAAAATGTTGACTTCTGATGTATATGTACTATCTCTCTCTCTATTGAACTATTGAAAAACATATAAGAAGAATTAATCAAGGGTTCCCCACATTGGGGTTTGTCCCTCGCTGGCACCACATCTTGTGTCCTCTTGTCTTGGCTTGTCTTCTGCGATTTATGTTTATGTTCTATCTACATTTTACTATCATGCTAAATGTGATTGCTAATCTAGAATTGATATTGAGCTAATATGGAAAAATGAAGTAAATTTGCTATCAGCATAGAACATACCTAAATTTAACAAATCTACATAAAGGAGGGAAGATACATTGAAGTAAGCACGAATGTCATACTTGATGAGAATCAAGCTTACAAGAAATCAATGGATATTCCTATTGTTTTTGATGATTAAGAAGTTCCCGCATTTGAAGAAGATGAAGTTCATCATGAGAACTCCACTGCAAATGATGAAGAAGAAGGACCAAGTGAGCCTATTCAATCGATGGTTATCCCAACCACAAGGAAGAGGCCAAATTGGTTGAAAGCTACATTAGAAGATGTCGAAGGACATGAAGCTGCGAAAGGGTCCTCCAAGGAAAGTAAGAAACCAAAAAGGTAATATGTTATGCTGCATATATGACAAAGTTGATTAAAGTCGAACCCTCTACATTTCAGGAAGCTAACCATGAAGAGGCTTGGAAGAAAGCTATGCAGGAAGAATATCAATCCATCATGAAGAATGGGTTTTGGGAAATCGTTCCTAGACCTAGTGACAAATCGGTTGTCACATCGAAGTGGATCTATAAGATCAAACATGTTGTTGATGGAAGTATAGACAAGTACAAAGCAAGGTTTGTCGCAAGGGGTTTCTCTCAAAAGAAAGGCATTGACTATGAAGAAACCTTTGCACCTACAGCAGGGCACACTACCATTAGATCGTTGGTTTCACTAGCTACTACAATAGGGTGGAATATCCATCAAATGGATGTTAAGACCACATTTCTAAATGGGAAGGAAGTGTACATCGAACAACCTGAAGAATTTGAAGTAAATAGCAGGGACTCTCATGTTTGCAGACTCAAGAAGGCCCTATATGGCTTGAAACAACTACCAAGAGCATATGTTAAAATTGCCAACTAGGGCCAAACTCCATGTGGGTCATCTTATTATGGCAGCAGATATTTTTCTCGGACTCCTCTCAACAAGAGGTGTAGGATTGATCTAAAGATCATCCAATTCCGATAAGTATTCATGGAGTTGTGAATTTATTCGTGTTATAAGACAATTCGTCAAGGTCGGCTAGCAACCAAATAAACCCCACATGTGCTCAACGTTTTAGTATAAAAGGAGATGACTTGATAGTCATTTCTACACACACTTCTATCTTGATTTCTCTCCACTTGGTACCGGAGGACAAGTGGTTCCCTTAGGCTTTGATCTTTGGCCTAAGGAAAAGTGTCCAAAAGAATTTAATTTTTCTCCTAAAGTGACTTTATAATTTTATAAAGTTAAATCTAATTTAAAAGTGACTTTAAGTGATAAAGTTACTAAGTCTAATTTTAAAGTGACTTTTATAAAGTCAATGAAAAATTAGAAAGGAAAAGTGACTTTGGAAATAAATGACTAAGTGGGTCTTTATTAAAGTGGGGTGAATTAAAAAATAAAAAATGAGATTTAAATGAACATTTAATCTCAGCCTTAGATCTCAATCTATTTCAGCCATTGGATTTAGGGATCACCCAAAAGTCACTTGGGGTTAGATTAAAGGAGGAAAAGGAGGAAAAGGTCATTCATTCTTTCATGAGCAGATTGAGAGAAGGAGAGCAAGAGAGCAAGGGAGATTTCTGAACAGTGAGCTGCAGAGTTTTAGCAGAGCGGAGTTTCAGCTGAAGAATGGGTTTTGGGAAATCGTTCCTAGACCTAGTGACAAATCGGTTGTCACATCGAAGTGGATCTATAAGATCAAACATGTTGTTGACGGAAGTATAGACAAGTACAAAGCAAGGTTTGTCGCAAGGGGTTTCTCTCAAAAGAAAGGCATTGACTATGAAGAAACCTTTGCACCTACAGCAGGGCACACTACCATTAGATCGTTGGTTTCACTAGCTACTACAATAGGGTGGAATATCCATCAAATGGATGTTAAGACCACATTTCTAAATGGGAAGGAAGTGTACATCGAACAACCTGAAGAATTTGAAGTAAATAGCAGGGACTCTCATGTTTGCAGACTCAAGAAGGCCCTATATGGCTTGAAACAACTACCAAGAGCATATGTTAAAATTGCCAACTAGGGCCAAACTCCATGTGGGTCATCTTATTTATGGCAGCAGATATTTTTCTCGGACTCCTCTCAACAAGAGGTGTAGGATTGATCTAAAGATCATCCGATTCCGATAAGTATTCATGGAGTTGTGAATTTATTCGTGTTATAAGACAATTCGTCAAGGTCGGCTAGCAACCAAATAAACCCCACATGTGCTCAACGTTTTAGTATAAAAGGAGATGACTTGATAGTCATTTCTACACACACTTCTATCTTGATTTCTCTCCACTTGTCTTGGTTTTTAGTGGAAGAGAAATCTAGGAGTGGAAGCCCTAGACGTTGGAGGAAAAGAGGCTGCCCTAGCCGCAACAAAAAAGGCAGCCCTAGACATTGTTCTAAGACAGCCCTAACACTATCCTAAAGGCAGACCTAAACGTTGTTATAAGGCAACCCTAATGTTGTCCTAAAGGCATCCATAAACGTTGTTCTAAGGCAGCCCTAAATGTTGTCCTAAATGTTGAAATTTGGTACCGGAGGACAGGTGGTTCCCTTAGGCTTTGATCTTTGGCCTAAGGAAAAGTGTCCAAAAGAATTTAATTTTTCTCCTAAAGTGACTTTATAATTTTATAAAATTAAATCTAATTTAAAAGTGACTTTAAGTGATAAAGTTACTAAGTCTAATTTTAAAGTGACTTTTATAAAGTCAATGAAAAATTAGAAAGGAAAAGTGACTTTGGAAATAAATGACTAAGTGGGTCTTTATTAAAGTGGGGTGAATTAAAAAATAAAAAATGAGATTTAAATGAACATTTAATCTCAGCCTTAGATCTCAATCTATTTCAGCCATTGGATTTAGGGATCACCCAAAAGTCACTTGGGGTTAGATTAAAGGAGAAAAAGGAGGAAAAGGTCATTCATTCTTTCATGAGCAGATTGAGAGAAGGAGAGCAAGAGAGCAAGGGAGATTTCTGAACAGTGAGCTGCAGAGTTTTAGCAGAGCGGAGTTTCAGCAGAGCGGAGTTTCAGCAGGGCAGAGTTTCAGCAACTCTGTACAGCGGAGTTTCAGTAGGGCGGAGTTTCAGCAAGTCTGTACAGCAGAGTTTCAGCAGGGCGGAGTTTCAGCAAGGCGGAGTTTCAGCAAGGCTGAGTTTCAGCAAGGCTGCGATAAGTTGTAAAAGTTTGCTTGCTGATTTTTGTTGAATATTTCTCTTACTGTAAAAAGGCATTTTCCAGAAATAAAGAAGAGCTCTCAAACTGGTTTTCCCCAAGAGTTGTAGGGGGTTTTTCCAGGGTCACATTGACCAAAAATCTCAGTGTTTAAATGTGTTTAATTGGTTGTTTATTACTGCTGATTTTTTATTTCTGCAATTTCCAGCATTCTGTAAAATTTCCAGAATTTGTGTTTTCAACAAATTTATTTTTCCAGCGTGTTAAATGTATGGTTATGGGAAAGGGCATTTAACTATATGGGAAAAATAAGGAGAAACTGAAAACCGGGGTGGGAAATGAGAAATTTCTACATAGTATCAGAGCTTAAGTGCTGAAGGACAGTTTGGGACAGCAAAAGGAAAAATTACAGCTGCTGATTTTTCACTCAGAAAATTCCAGCAAGCTGATTTTTTTCATAAACAGCAGTTTTATCTTTACTACAGCAGTGCTATTTTTCAGTTTTAGGACAGCAGGATGTCATTGGGATTGAGGGTGGAGGATAGGCTGGATGGGCATACAAATTACAGCGTTTGGAAGGAGAGAATGCAGAGTATCTTTGAGGAGGCAAAAGTCTGGGATATCATGGTATATACCACACAGAACCCTGTTGTTGTGCCTACTGATACTACTCAGTTGACAGCTTATAATAAAAAGAACAACAAGGGTAAGAGGCTGATTCTAGACGGAATCAAAGACCATTGCATTCCTCATGTGAGAGGAAATAGCAATGCCCATGAGATGTGGACAGCATTGTCCAATCTCTACCAGAGTACCAATGAAAACCGAAACATGGTCCTGAAGGAGAAGCTGAAAAACATTAAGATGGGTAATGATAGTGCAGCTAGATATCTCACAAAGATTACTAATGTGAGAGATGAGTTGGCAGCGATTGGAGAGGCCATTCCACCCACTGAGTTGGTGCGGATTGCAGTGAATGGCCTCCCCCGTTCATGGTTGAACTTTGCTGATTGGGTTTGTGCACGTGAGACCCTTCCCACATGGGAGAGGTTTTGGGATGATTGCATTCAGACAGAGATCAGGAAAGGTCAGCTTGGGGCAGCCAAGCCAGTTGAGCAGGATGAGGATGTAGCACTGGTGGCAGGAGGCAAGAAAGGCAAAGGGAAGAAGCAGGCTTCCACAAGCAGTGGTGGGGGCAAAGGCAAAGGTAAAGGTAAACAGGGGAACACACAGAAGGACTATTCCAAGTTGAAGTGTTGGAATTGTCAAAAGATGGGACACTATGCAGTTGTGTGTCCGGAGAAGAAGAAGAAGAAGGGGAAGAACCAGGACGTGGCAGCTTCAGCAGAGATTGAGGACTTTGCAGGTTGTTTTGACCGAGAGTTTGCGTTCACTACGTGTGAGTCCTCTAGTGCAGGATCACCTGCCACACAGGTTCAAAGGGAGCATGCTTTTCCCTCGATTAGCGGAGCATCTTCAAGTATCTGGTATGTGGACAGTGGGGCTTCACGTCACATGGCAGGAGTCCGTGAGTACTTCTCGGAGCTTTCAAAGAGTGGCACTGATATAGAGGTTACTCGATGATGACAGAGTTGTTAGAGCAGTCGAGGTGGGGACACTGACATTTCAGAGGGAGTCCAAACCTCCCTTGAAAGTGTCAGATGTTCTTTATGTGCCAGGGATGAGGAAGAACCTCATATCCGTCTCAGCTTTGGAGGACAGAGGATATGAGGTACTGTTCAGGGGAGGACAGGTGTTGATGTATCCCAGGGGCACTCCAGCTGATTCAGCTAGAGTGATAGGTGTATGCCATGCAAAGGTGTACAAGTTTGCATTCCAGCCCCTTTTGGCATTGAGCAGTAGTACCGACAGCAGAGCTAGCAGTTCTGAATTGTGTGAGAATTGGCACCGCAGGATGGGACATATGTATCATGGAGCCTTGAGGACATTGCGGGAGATCACTACAGGTGTGCCAGATTTCAGTACTGATCACTTTGATACTTGCAGAGGTTGTGCGATGGGCAAGTTTGCCAAATTCCCTTTTCCCAGCAGTGACAGCAGAGCGACTGGGATACTTGATTTGATTCATTCCGATGTGAGCAGTCGGATGTCTCATGTTTCCTTGAGTGGATATGAGTACTATGTTTTATTCATTGATGATCACTCCAGGAGGACCTGGATTTATTTTTTGAAGGCCAAGAGTGAGGTCTTCAAGCGGTTTCAGGAGTTCAGAGCTCTTGTGGAGACACAGACAGGTCGAAAGATCAAGTCCCTGAGGTCGGACAATGGAGGAGAGTACACCCTTGGAGAGTTTGTTGACTATTGTGCGGAGGCAGGCATTAGGAGGGAGTTCACTGTTCCTTACAACCCCCAGCAGAACGGGGTTGCAGAGAGGAAGAACAGATCTATCATAGGGGCTGCCAAAGCCATGTTACATGATCAGGGGTTGCCATTGTTCTTGTGGGCAGAGGCCTGCAACACAGCTGTTTACTTGCAGAACAGGAGTCCGCATCATGCCTTGGGGCACATGACTCCGGAGGAGGCTTTCTCTGGGAAGAAGCCTGATATTGGTCATCTTCATATCTTTGGATGCATTACATCCTCCTATATACCCAAGGAGAAGAGGACCAAACTAGAGCCCACCGCAGAGAAGGGTATCTTTGTGGGCTACAGTGAGACCTCAAAGGCCTTTCGGATTTACATTCCTGCACAGAGGAGAGTTGTTGTCAGACGGGATGTGAAGTTCGAGGAGGACAGGGCCTTTAGGAGGTCACGGGAGTTAGAGTATCTGGATCAGCCAGACCCTCAGCAGCAGTTGAGTCAGTCGCAGGGATCCAGTGGGCAGGGATCAGGAGGATCAGGAGGTACATCTATGAGGATGTCAGGTCCGTCAGTGAGCAGTGGCTCACCGAGCCAGAGGGGTGGTGCTCCGGGCAGCATGCAGAGCAGTTCACTAGGGAGTCCACTGATGGACAGTTCACACGGTACCTCAGCGTCTACAGGGTCAGGTGCAAGCAGGAGGACAGCAGACAGACAGTCAGGAGTTCAGGCTCCTGATGATGATGAGGAGGAGGAGTTTCATTCTCCAGTGGGAGAAGTGCGCTCAGGGAAGAGGAAGCCCAAGTGGCTTCAGGACACCTTGAGAGATGCCTCATCTGTTGCTGAGCTGAAGAGGCCGGTCAGAGAGAGTAGACCACCTGAGAGGTTTTGTAGCTATATGGCAATGGTTACCAGCATCCTTGACTCTGAGCCCTCTAGCTATGAGGAGGCAGCTAGCCAGCAAGTTTGGAGAGAGGCCATGCACGAGGAGTATTCTTCTATCATGAAGAATGATGTTTGGGAGGTGGTGCCGAAGCCTGAGGGCAAATCCGTGGTTACTTCCAGATGGCTTTACAAGGTAAAGCATGCTGCAGATGGCAGCATTGAGAAATTCAAAGCAAGGTTTGTGGCTAGAGGGTTCTCCTAGGTAGAGGGAGTTGATTATGAGGAGACCTTCACTCCCGTGGCTCGATATACTTCGATCTGCTCCATTATATCGATAGCAGCAGAGATGGGTTGGAAGATCCACCAGATGGATGTGAAGACTGCATTTCTCAATGGCTTCATACAGGAGGAGGTGTACATTGAGCAGCCACAGGGCTTTGAGGTGCATGGGAAGGAGTCCCATGTGTGCAGACTGAAGAAGGCCCTTTATGGCCTGAAGCAAGCTCCCAGAGCTTGGTACTCCAGGATAGATACATATTTGCAGGGGATGGGTTTCACAAAGAGTGAGGCAGATCCGAACCTTTACTTTATCGTGATTGGTGAGGAGCCTCTCATTCTGGTGCTGTATGTGGATGACTTGGTCATTACAGGTGCAGAGAGACTCAGAGCACTGCAAGAGAGATCTTGCGACGGAGTTTGAGATGAAGGACATCGGCTTGATGCATTACTTTTTGGGCTTGGAGGTGTGGCAGGAGGAGGGGCATTTCTTCCTGGGGCAGGGGAAGTATATTGTGGACATCCTTAGCAGATTCCACATGGAGGATTGTAGACCCATGTCGACACCGATGATCAACAACTGGAAGAAGCTTCATGCTTCGGATTCCGAGTTGGTGGATCCCACATTGTACAGGCAACTGATTGGTTCCTTGATGTATTTGGTCAACACTAGACCAGATATCTGTTTTGCAGTCAAGACGATAAGTCAGTTTATGTGTGAGCCTAGGAAGGTTCACTGGGTGGCTGCAAAACACATTTTGCGGTACTTGCAAGGGACAGTGGATTATGGTCTGGACTACAGGCAGGGAGATGGAGTGAGATTGGTAGGATACACTGATTCTGATTGGGCAGGTTGTGCTTCTGACAGGAAGAGCACTTCAGGGTGCTGTTTTGGGTTGGGTTCAACAATAGTATCATGGTTCAGCTGGAAGCAGCAGTCAGTAGCACTGAGTTTAGCGGAAGCAGAGTATACGGCAGCCAGTCTAGCTAGTTGTGAGGCTATCTGGCTTCGCAAGATGTTGTTTGGCTTATTTGGTCCGCCGTTGAGACCTTCAGTGATTTACTGTGATAATCAGAGTTGCATTAAACTCACGGAGAAATCCAGTATTTCATGATAGGTCAAAGCATATCGGGATCAGATATCATTTCATCAGAGACTATGTTCAAAAGGGAGCTGTGAAGCTTGAGTATATTTCCACTGATGAGCAGGTTGCAGATATTCTTACCAAAGCCTTACCACGGGGCAAGCATGTCTACTTCAGAGACAAGATGGGTGTGGTGAAGAACACCTTCCTCAGTAAGAGGGAGTGTTGAAATTTGGTACCGGAGGACAAGTGGTTCCCTTAGGCTTTGATCTTTGGCCTAGGGAAAAGTGTCCAAAAGAGTTTAATTTTTCTCCTAAAGTGACTTTATAATTTTATAAAGTTAAATCTAATTTAAAAGTGACTTTAAGTGATAAAGTTGCTAAGTCTAATTTTAAAGTGACTTTTATAAAGTCAATGAAAAATTAGAAAGGAAAAGTGACTTTGGAAATAAATGACTAAGTGGCTCTTTATCAAAGTGGGGTGAACTAAAAAATAAAAAGTGAGATTTAAATGAGCATTTAATCTCAGCCTTAGATCTCAATCTATTTCAGCCATTGGATTTAGGGATCACCCAAAAGTCACTTGGGGTTAGATTAAAGGAGGAAAAGGTCATTCATTCTTTCATGAGCAGATTGAGAGAAGGAGAGCAAGAGAGCAAGGGAGATTTCTGGACAGTGAGCTACGAAGTTTCAGCAGCAAGTTTCAGCAGAGCGGAGTTTCAACAGAGCGGAGTTTCAGCAGCGGAGTTTCAGCAGGGCGGAGTTTCAGCAAGTCTGTACAGCGGAGTTTCAGCAGGGCGGAGTTTCAGCAAGGTTGAGATAAGTTGTAAAAGTTTGCTTGCTGATTTTTGCTGAATATTTCTCTTACTGTAAAAAGGCATTTTCCAGAAATAAAGAAGAGCTCTCAAACTGGTTTTCCCCAAGAGTTGTAGGGGGTTTTTCCAGGGTCACATTGACCAAAAATCTCAGTGTTTAAATGTGTTTTAATGGTTGTTTATTACTGCTGATTTTTATTTCTGCAATTTCCAGCATTCTGTAGAATTTTCAGAATTTGTGTTTTCAGCAAATTTATTTTTTCCAGCTTGTTAAATGTATGGTTATGGGAAAAGGCATTTAACTATATGGGAGAAATAAGGAGAAACTGAAAACCGAGGTGGGAAATGAGAAATTTCTACACTAAAAGCAGCCCTAAACGTTGTTCCAAGGCTAGATAGTGCTGCAAAGTTGCATAGGCAGCAAGGCTAGATAGTGCTGCAAAGTTGCATGGGCAGCAAGTGTAACAACCCATCTCAAATCACGAGCAGCATAGCAATATTAGCATGCATGTGAGGCATGCATATGGTAGCCACATATGCATGCACAGCAAGGCTAGATAGTGCTGCAAAGTTGCATGGGCAGCAAGTGTAACAACCCATCTCAAATCACGAGCAGCATAGCAATATTAGCATGCATGTGAGGCATGCATATGGTAGCCACATATGCATGCATCATATACATTGCACTAGTATATATATAAATATATATACACATCGACTATATATCGACTATTCATGGAGAATGTCTAAATTTGAGATAAATGAATTAATTATCAAAGGTGTAAATTAAATGCCTAATTCTCGTAAATGGAAGAATACACACTCAGTAAGAAATATAGTTGAGGTTATTCATATGTTACATATATAACCCAAAATGTGTACTAATAAACTAAACCCATATACCTTATGATTAAACTTGACATTTTATAAAACATAAAGTAAATTGTAATATTTAAAATCATCATGGTCTTATACTATTTTATAAAATAAAGTACCAACTGTCATAATTAATATGACACCATTCGATATGGTGAGGATCTGATTCAATTAAAAGTAGATATCATGACAAAGCAGCCACCGCCTAACCAAATCTTATCCTTCCATAAAGGCGGTGAGCAGATGCGGAGAGAGGGAGGAACCTCTGCTATTTAAAGGAGGGACTGTGAGTGGGAAAAAGGAACCGGGGGCTGTTGAAGGACGAAGGAGAGTGCTGAAGGAGAGGAAATTATCCATATTGCTTGTAATTCGGAACTATTGAGCCTTACTTGTTTTGAAGTCTCTGGGCACGGGGGAACGGTATGCTCCGGTTGAGAGGCATACTGTATTGAGTATCCAGGTATACTCGGTTCGGCTGGGTGGTTTGGTCATTCGGTAACGGAGAAGTTCTACAGCAGATCAGCGCAACAGCAGTGGCAGATCAGGTAAGTACTCCATCAAATAGATTAATACTGTTTCACAGCTTCATTAATCTTTACAGTTCGGTAAGAACTTCTTTAACTTAGGACAGTCTTTACAGCAAGGCTAGATAGTGCTGCAAAGTTGCATGGGCAGCAAGGCTACATAGGTGCTGCAAAGATACATGGACAGCAAAGCTACATAAGTGTTGCAAAGATGCATGGACATCAAGGCTAGATAGTTCTGCAAAGATGCATGGATAGCAAGGCTACATAAGTGCTGCAAAGATGCATGGACAGCAAGGCTAGATAGTGCTGCAAAGATACAAGGACAGCAAGGCTACATAAGTGCCGCAAAGATGCATGGACAACAAGGCTAGATAGTGCTGCAAAGATGCATAGGCAGCAAGGCTACATAAGTGCTGCAAAGATGGCTAGATAGTGTTGCAAAGATGCATGGACAGCAATAACATTCTGACATGGCACCAAAGGTACATGGTGCTACAAACTCATTGGATAGCACAATGATGGGATAGCGCAATGATCAATGACATTATGACATTGTGTAGCAGAGATACATGGGACATCTAGTATTTATTGCAGCAAGTTCATGGTGCTGCAATAGTATGGTACATGGGACAGCAACAACAACAAGGTGCAGCAAGCATAGTGCTGCAAGCACATTGGAAAAGCAGTATGGTACTTGGTGCAACAAACACATGGGTGACAGCATGATGCTACAGTAGCACAAGGTACAACAGTGCTAAACACTGGGACAACAATGCAACATAAGGTCCAGCAGTATGATGTGTACAACATGGTCATAAGGTCCACCATTGTGATGATGGGTGCAGCATGGTGCAGTGAGGTGTAGCGTGACGACGGGATGCAGCACAATGATAGGTGAAGGAGTCACCTTGGAAAATCAGTTGAAGCAACATGTCTTCAACTGATCTCATGTATCATCTTCTTAGAGATGATCTATTCTCTTATCTAGATAAGTCGAAGTGTTGACTTCTGTTGCAAATGTACTATCTCTCCCTCTCTCTCTCTCTGCTCAACTATTGAAGAACATATAAGAAGAATTGATCAAGGGTTTCCCCACATTGGGGTTTGTCCCTGGCTAGCGCCACATCTTGTGTCCTCTTGTCTTGGCTTGTCTTCTGCGATTTATGTTTATGTTCTATGTGCAGTTTATTTTAATGCTGATGTGATTGCTAATCTAGAAAAGATATTGAGCTAACTATGAAAATTGAAATAAATTGCTCTAAGCATAAAACATACCTAAAATTAACATGGTATTAGAGTTGAGGTGAAGACAAAGCCCAAGCAAGAGTGAAAAAGCAATCACCGAAGACAGTAGGGAAAGGACAAAAGGATCAATGGATTCCTCATCCCTCTTCAAATTCGCCAAGGGTGAAGTCGAAGCAGAGAATATTATCCAAATGGTGCAACGGAAGCTTCTAATGGCCCACCTAAAGATCACTTCAATGGGAAGTTTGGATCTAAGGGTGGAAGGAAAGGCAGATGCCTTGGTAGTAATAAGTCCGGCCATTATGCGAAGGAGTGTTTGAATGGTAAGGACACATCACTTTATGAAGATAACAATCATTCTAGGGACATCTTCAATGATCAAAGGAATGACAGGTAAAGCAGGTCATCAAGGAAACGGGCGACTCTTCAAGAAAGCAAGGAACCCCAGGTATGAAGAATCAAATGTTGTTTTTGATATGATAAAGAAGCGTTATCTTGTATTGGCCCTCTCCTTTAGATTCTTTGGGAATCTGGCTTATTGATTGTAGTGCTTCAAGGCACTTCATCGAATAGAAGGGTGATCTCTCTAATTTAGTAGAGATGGAAACAATCGTGGGATTATACTTGGAGCCAATGCCACCTATCCGAGAAAGGGTGTAGGGAATGTTACCCCTAGATTGAATGAGAGTAACTCGATTCATTTACGAGAATCTCTTTATGTACCTAATTGCAAGAAGAACCTGGTGTCCATTTCGATAATGCAAGTCAAAGGTTTCAAGGTGGCACTCATCGATGAAAAGATACGTGTTTGAAAATAGAATTTTTGAAGATGTTTTTACTCATGGGTTCAGGGTTGGAAATTTGTATCAAGTTGCAAGATGGTCCATTGGAGTCCATGTCAGTTTTCACATCTCATCTATAGCACTAGAGGTCTACTTATTATGGGGCACTACCCGATGTGAGTCAGATGGTGACAGGGATGCCTAAATTCAAGAAGAGCATTAAGGAACATGTCCGAGATGTACCAAAGGAAAATCTTACAAGGGGACCATTCCCCTCATATAGCAGGTCCACAGGTTTGGAACAACCCGAGGAGTTTAAGATTCGTGATCTGGAATCTCATGTATACAGGTGGAAGAACGCCCTCTATGGCTTGAACCAAAACACCTTGGGCGTAGTATGAGAGGATTGATAGTTGTCTGATGAAGTTGAGATTCACTAGGAGTAAAACTGATCCAAACCATTGCTCGAAGGTTGTGGATGATAGACCCCTCATACCAGCACCTTCTGAGGACGACCTATTTCTGATAGGTGCATACCCTCTCATTTGCAGAAGTAAGAGGGAGTTGGCTTCTGAATGTGGAATGGTAAACTGCAAGCCCGTGACTACCTTGTGGATCTTAACTTTCAGAATTTACATGGTAGTGATGTCGAACCAGATTTGGGAAATGCCTTTGAGTTTCATAAACTCATTCGCATTCATGTTCTTGGTGAACTCCTATCTGGATATATGTTTTGCAGTTAGCATGGTGAGCTCATGTTTGATTGAGCCTCACTGGATGGGTGCCAAGAATCTTCTGAGATATCTTCGGGGCGCAATCTCTCATGGATTAAGATATACTGCCGAAAATATGAAGCTGCATGATTATTCGAATGCCGACTAGGCAGGCAATGTGGAGGATCACTAGAGCACTTCTCAGTGTTGGTTCTTCTTGGATTATGCTTCGATATCATGGATGCGCAGGAAGCAGAAGTTGGTTGCTATAAACACCGCTAAGACCGAATACATAGCTACGAGTATGATCTCATATGAAGTTGCCTGGTTGTGGAAGCTCTTCAATGAGCTGTTTGTACACATGATGAATACCACTGTGATCCTCTGTAACAACCAAGGGGGGATTCGATTGTTGAGGAATCCCATATTCAATGATTGCTCTAGCAGATAGACATCAAGTACTACCTTATCTGGGATATGGTAAGTCGATGAGCGAGGAGGCTTCATCACATTGAGACTAATGTACAGGTCGCAGACTTTCTGTCAAAGCCCTGGGAAAGGTCAAATCTGTGACTTTCCCGAACGACTTGGAGTTGTTGAGAGACCTTCTTATAAGGGTCCTGCATGTTGGAGTCGTTGAGGGACCTTCTTACTGGAACAACACGCGACCATAGGGCGACTCACCTTCCCATAATGGTGCGTTGTGTACAGGGTCAATGGCTCAGCGTTGCCTATGATATCCCATGGCCACTGTGGAACAGAATGATTAGTTCTCTAGTGGCCTGGGATAATTAGTTCTCCTGTGGCAACTGTCAGGATGATTAGTTCTCTCGTGGCGACTGTGGGACAGGGTGATTAGTTCTCTTGTGGGTCAGGATGATTAGTTCTCCCGTGGCGACTGTCGGACAGGGTGATTCGTTCTCCTGTGGACAGGATGATTCGTTCTCCTGTGGACAGGATGATTAGTTCTCCTGTCGAGGCATCCTACCCATGCAGTCTGGGACTCATGGGAAGTACCTCTCATTTGATCAATGAATAGAGAAATGGGGATAGGGACCATTAGTAGTATTATTGATGGACGCATTGTTGTATCTACCATACTCCCTATGCTAGGATGACCTCCATTGATCTGGGATCAATATGAGTGGTTTGAGACACTCTCTTGTGATATTGATCTGGGATCAATGAAACTGACTACGGGTCAGTAAAAGTGGCATGACACACCCTCTTCATATGGAACTGACTTCGGGTCAGTAGAGAATGGTATGAGACATTCTCGATCAATTCTTCTTCTTCATGGTTCAATGGAGTAGAGATCAGCAGAGCAGAGCAAAGTAGAGTAGAGTAGTGCATGGCACTGATGGCAGAGATAGTACAATCGAACAAATGGATCAGCGGATGGAGTTCTCCCTAGTTGAGAGCGAGTGTTAAAATTGGCAACTAGGGCCAAACTCCATGTGGGTCATCTTATTTATGGCAGCTGATATTTTTCTTGGACTCCTCTTATCGAGAGGTGAAGGATTGATCTAAAGATCATCCAATTCCGATAAGTATTCATGGACTTGTGAATTTATTTGTGTTATAAGACAATTCGTCAAGGTCAGCCAGCAACCAAATAAACCCCACATGTGCTCAACGTTTTAGTATGAAAGAAGATGACTTGATAATCATTTCTACACACACTTCTATCTTGATTTGTCTCCACTTGTCTTGGGTTTTAGTGGAAGAGAAATCTAGGAGTGGAAGCCCAAGACGTTGGAGGAAAAGAGGTTGCCCTAGCCGCAGCAAAGAAGGCAGCCCTAAACATTGTTCCAAGGCAGCCCTAACGCTATCCTAAAGGCAGCCCTAAACGTTGTTCTAAGGCAGCCCTAACACTATCCTAAAGGCAACCCTAAACATTGTTCTAAGGCAGCCCTAATGTTGTCCTAAAGGCAGCCCTAAACATTGTTCTAAGGCAGCCCTAAATGTTGTCCTCAAGGCAGCCCTAAACATTGTTCCAAGGCTAGATAGTGCTACAAAGATGCATGGACAGCAAGGCTACATAAGTGCTGCAAAGATGCATGGACAACAATGCAAGATAGTGCTGCAAAGATGCATGGATAGCAAGGCCAGATAGTGCTGCAAAGATGCATGGACAGCAAGGATACATAAGTGTTGCAAAGATGCATTGACAGCAAGGATACATAAGTGTTGCAAAGATGCATGGACAACAAGGCTAGATAGTGCTGCAAAGATGCATGGACAGCAAGGCTACATAAGTGCTGCAAAGATGCATGGACGGTGTTGACCACTACATGTCAACGACCCATAGCAATACACCCCCTTTTCGCAAAAGGGATAGCGCCTGATCGATGTGTTCCTGTCATCGAGCTATCATCATCAGCTTGAGAATCATCTTATAATGTAAACCCAGTCTGCATGTGTATAATGCAAATAATTTCAGCAGATCCATGTCGTGTATGTAATCACCTAGGTAAACCTACTTTTCTGGTGACGATCTACATTCCGGGAGGTTTTTTGTCTCACCGATCCATTCTTGGATGGTCGGCAGAGTTCTCCTTCAGCCTTACCCCAAAGCCGGAGTGGATTTTGTCACTGTGATCTTAGGGGAGTCCAAGTGTTCTAGATGGAGTCTATGTAAAAGTGATTTGGGAATAATCCTAACTATTTGGTTTGGTTCTTTTATTACAAATTGTTTGATCTGCTAGATTATATTTGTGTCGCAGATCTGGGTAGTCTGTGAGGGTCCTTTTCAGATGGGTGTTCCCCCTTGAGATGTAAAAATGTAAAATCATGATGTAAAGTGTCTTGAGGGTTAGAAAAATAATTTATCCCCTCATAGGTCCTAGGTCCTAGGTAAATTTAAATTTTCTAGAGGTAAAATTTGTGGGTCCTTTAAAAAATTAGATCTTAACAGATCCAGGACTAAGGGTAATTGATTATTTTGCTAAATTTTATGCCTTGGGTCCCTGAGGTTAAATCAAAGTCAAAATTTTGAGGAAATTAATGCAAAATTTTAATTTTTGAATTTATTAAAATGCATTTAATTGAAAAATTCGAAATTTCCTCAATATTTAAAATTTCGACGGATGAGATTAAAAGCAATTTTGATCTTCATCAACAATCGAGATCACTTTGACAACGATCACTCCAACTAGCCGTTGGAAGATTTGTCTTTAAATAGGAGGTCATTAATCAGATGGATCCGATCTTTTGATCGTGTACTAAGCGAAAAGCTCTCTCTTGTAATCTTTTTATGAGCAATAAAGAACGACTTTGGGGTTAAATTTCGTCAGTGTTACTCTTCATGGAAATGCTGTAAGATGGATTATTTTCGTGCGTAATTTCTTTTTTGCCATTAATAATAGCTTCTGAAGAGCAATGTGAGTACAGGTATCTTGCTCAGTCGCTCAGGTTTGAATGATAATTTAAGTTTTGAATATAATAACACATATCTCTATTAAATCTGAATTTTATTATCGTTTTCTCACTCTATGTTGACGGCTGAATTGAGTTTCGCAGGAAAATCCTTGATTATTAGATCATCGGGCGTTCAAGGAAGTTCTCGCTGAACCAACCAACTCTCGATCCGTATTTTCTGAGGAGCCCAACTATAATTTAATCCCGAGCTTATCATAAGATATATTTTTTATGGGTGATGCATGAAGGGTTTTGAGCTTAGTACCTCCTCTAAAATTCAAAAAATTTAAATTTTTTTGTGCTAAATCGATAGATCTGGCTGTTGAGAGCCTCAGATCATTAGATCTGGGAGCGGAGTCAAACTCACACTCCCTAGATCTGATAGATTTGCTATTTATGTACATAGATCTGTAACTTTCTTTAGTTTTCTAACTTGGGTTTTTTTTGGGTCATTGTATATATCGTTTGGGTGTTTCTTGTTGTCCTATAGCTACAGATCTGAAGCTGAAAGCTGTGCAGAGTCCAAAATTAGGCCCTGGAGGGTAAGATCTGGATCTCTGGAGGTCCATCAGCATCATTTTTTGCAGGCAATTTATTTATTTTCAGATCTAGAAATTTCATAAGGGTTTAAAAGAAATATGAAGCAAAGCGATTTAAAAATTTAATTAAGATTTTTGGAAAAAAATTTAGAGGTTCTATTGGAAGTTCTGGGCCACCATTTTGCAGGTTGATTGGCTGCCTGGGGTTTCCTGAGCAAAAAAAATTCGAATTTGTTTCTACTATTGTTTTTTGGAGAGTTTCGAAATTATTTTTATTTTAAGAGTTTTAAATCTGAATTTTTTTATGAGATCTGGAAAATCTTGGGTTTCTTCCTGCATTTTTTTTTGTCTATCCTCCGAGCAGTGACCTTCAAAACCCTCTGCCGCTGCCATAGCTTATCTGCCCCTCAGATCCGTGATTTCTCCTCCAGAAATTAAATCCATTCTCTTCCATGTTGCCCTATTCTCCCATCGCGTTTCTTCTCCATTCACCATCAGATCTTTTCTTTGGTTCCATTTTCCCTCACCTTTGATGCGTTATTCCCATGGCTCCCTTTTGCTCAATCTTGCATCTGTTGTTCATTCCCTCAATGCTAGCCATCCACGCTACTTTCTCCAGTTCTGTGTTAACCCTTCCGCAGCTCCTTCTTTTACCCTCGGTCTCCTCCTCCGTCCCTCCTCATTCCTTAGCTTCAGTCCACTCTCAACAAATCCGCACTACCATTCCTCTCGACCAGCTCCCTGCTAGCTGCATTTCAGACCTGCAAACACAAGATCAAAGCGACATTTTCCCTCACGCAGCTATTCCACATCACCTAAAACGCATCGATCTACCCTCTCCAGGCTAACCCTTACCTTTCATCCACGCTATCTGCTCTATATCGTCCATCAAAACCTTCCTTTCTACCCTCTGTACGCAGCCCCATCCACGCATCCCTGTCCACATTCATCTCTGCGTCCACGCTGCTACAACGCCTTAGCACGCATCTGCCCCTCATTTCTGTGTACTCTCTGCTTGTCTATGCAGCTCCCTCCGTCGACCTCTTCATCCCCTTCATGCTGTCCGCAGACTTACATTCCTGTACCTGCAGCTGCAAAACAATCATACGTTCGATTTCTTTTTCATTTGCATATATGTGTTATTTTAGTTTAATTCTATTTTGTATATTTAGGTTAGGGTTAGCGCATGATTTTTATTAGGTTTCGATTTAATTTAATTTTAATTAGATTCGATTTTATTTTTCTTTTAGTTTGGTTCGTAAAAAAAAATTCAAAATTCAAAAGTCCGATTTCGATTTCCTTTTTATTTTTTAAGGTTGGGTTCCATTTTTAGTTTTTTTTAGGGGGGTATGAATTGGGTTTTGTTTTATTTTTTGTTTCTTTTATTTTCTTTTATTTTGATTTTAATAAAAAAAATCTAAAAACATTCAAAATATAAAACCTAAAAACATTTAAAAAAAAAATCTAAAAACCTAAAAGGGACTTCACATTTTTGTGACTTTGAGAAATCCTAAAATATTAAATCGAAATAAATTTCATATTTAAAGGTTTTAAATTTTTCTTTATGTGGCCTCCGGCCCATATCAATAAAAGAAGAGAATAAAACAAAAAAAAACAAACAAACGAAAAACAAAAATTTAAACAATTGTTTCTTCTTAGTGTCTTTTTGTGCTAAAGATTGTTGTGATATCAGTGTTTGTCTATAGTTAAATGTGCTTAAATTTTTATTTGAAGATTAACTATCTGAAAGTGGTGCATTTCCTAGATTTGGGTCACTAAGCATAAATTTTTTGACACTGGTTAGCTTTTAAAATTTCATGGTTGAATAAGGTATTTGTATCTCTTGAAATTTAATTGCTAAGACATTGTGCATCTAGTGAAATTAATCATTGCTTGAATCATTAAATGCTTGTTACATGTTAGACATTTTGCAAATATTTTCAAGCAATTGTTAAAGAATTTTGTCGTGAATTTATAAACGGATTTCATATCTCTGTTTCCTAAGTAGCAACAACTAATCAATCGTTGACTCCATAAGGCACTGGTATTAATCATTTAAAATCTAATCAAATTCTAAGTCTTGTTAAGCCTTAATCAAGTACTTGATCACCTCGTTGTGTCTCCTGAACTGGTTGGTTCCCAACTAGTTCTTCATTCCATTTTTCCATAGGGTCTACCCCCCTTAGCCTGCTATAGGGAGACAGCTTAAACGAAGAGATTGGGAATCAAGGTGACAACCCCCAATCTAAGCGTTGTCGCGGTGCCTAGACACTCTGTGCGACAACAGACAGGAAGGCTAGATAGTGCTGCAAAGATGCATGAACAACAAGGTTACATAGTGCTGCAAAGATGCATGGACAGCAATGACATTGTGACATGGCAGCAAAGGTACATGGTGCTGCAAACTCATTGGACAACACAATGATGGGACATCAGCTTGTTGGGACAACACAATGATCAATGACATTGTGACATTGTGCAACAGAGATACATGGGACATCTAGTATTTAGTGCAGCAAGTTCATGGTGTTGCAATAGTATGGTACATGGGACAGCAACAACAACAAGGTGCAGCAAGCATAGTGTTGCAAGCACATTGGGACAGCAGTATGGTACTTGGTGCAGCAAGCACATGGGTGACAGCATGGTGCTGCAGTGGCACAAGGTACAACAGTGCTAAACACTGGGACAACAATGCAGCATAAGGAGAAACAGTGTGATGTGTACAACAAGGTCATAAGGTCCAGCATTGTGATGATGAGTGCAGCATGGTGCAGTGAGGTGTAGCATGACGACCAAATGCAGCACAATGATAGGTGAAGGAGTCACCTTGGAAAATCAGTTGAAGCAGCATGTTTCCACTGATCTCATGTATCATCTTCTTAGAGATGATCTATTCTCTTATCTAGATAAGTCAAAGTGTTGACTTCTGTTGTAAATGTACTATCTTTCTCTCTCTCTCTCTCTGCTCAACTATTGAAGAACATATAAGAAGAATTGATCAAGGGTCTCCCACATTGGGGTTTGTCCCTAGCTAGCGCCACATCTTGTGTCCTCTTTTCTTGGCTTGTCTTCTGCGATTTATGTTTATGTTCTATCTGCAGTTTATCTTAATGCTGATGTGATTGCTAATCTGGAAAAGATATTGAGCTAACTGTGAAAATTGAAATAAATTGCTCTAAGCATAGAACATACCTAAAATTAACAGCATAGTATGAAAGAATGGATGCATATTTTCTCAGGTTGGGTTCATGAAGAGTATAATCAATATATTAAGGTCGTGAATAATGAGTCTGTCATTATTCTACTATATGTTGATGCTCTATCCATCACCATTGTAGAACAAAGAATTCAAGAATGCAAGAATATGTTGGCAGCTGAATTTGAGATGACGGATCTAGGACTGATGCATTACTATCTAGGTCTAGAAGTATGGCAGAGACTTAGGGAGATATATTTGGGGCAAAGAAAGTACATCATCAAGTTATTGCAGAAATTTGGGATGATGGAATCCAAGTCGATGGTTACTCCTATGATCACCAACCTCAAGAAGTTGAGGATCTCCAACTCTAGTCTCGTGGATCCTACCTCGTCAGTTGGTGGGTTCCCTGATGTATTTGGTTAATACTAGGCTAGATATATGTTTTGCAGTAACTAGGCTAGATATATGTTTTGCAGTGAACTTTCTTAGTCAGTTTCAGTCGGAGCCTCGTCATGATCACTGGATAGCTGCCAAACATATATTGAGGTATCTTCGTGCCACTATACATCACTGCCTAAAGTATGATAGTAAGGAAGTCAAGCTAATTGGGTTCACAGACTCTGATTGGGGTGGCAGTGAGACTGATGGAAGCAGCACTACCGAAGGATTCTTTAGTCAGGGAGCTGTTGTGATCTAATGGATTAGCAGGAAGCAAGATCTCGTTGCAATGAGTAGTGTCGAGGTAGAATATCTGGCTGCATGTGAAGTAGGAAAAGAGGTTATTTGGTTAAGGAAGCTTCTGACAGATTTGTTCAAGAAGTCTTTGGGTCCTACTATAATTAATTGTGATAATCAAAGTTGTATCAAGATGTTTGGAGATCTCGTGTTTCATTCGAGGACGAAACATATCAATAATAAGTTCCACTTTATTAGGAACTTGGTGCAGGATGGGATCGTGAACTTAAAGTATGTTCCGACAGATGAACAGGTAGCAGACATACTAATAAAGGCTCTTCCTAATAAAACATTTGAATATCTAAGAAGCCTGTTGGGTTTCGTAGATATTGGTGATTGTATTGATGATAAATAAATGGAATAGATTTGTTGAGGCTTTGCGAATGAAGCATTGCCTAGGGAGATATCAGGCCGGCACTCTGTGTTAATGTCTGGAATCCCGGAATTGAAAAGGTGGTGTTGTTTATTGAACTCTATTTTGGATACACACCTGTATGTTTGGGTTAGTGGTTAGCAAGTAAACCCGATGGTACCTAGAGGGGTTGAAAGCTTGAGTCCAACTTAGTCCCACTTGGATAGATTGTCTTGGTTAGGAATCTAGTCCATGGTATTGCGGTGCCTAAATTGTTGAATGACTGGTTGGATAGATTGCCCTGGTCAGGAATCTAGTCCATGGCCCTAGCTAGCAACCTACATCTGGTGTTCTTGTGTTTGGATTGTGATCTTCTTATTGGCATTTGCCTTGATGATAAAACAAGAACTAAATGATGATAATAATGTCACAAGAAAATGTAATCGATCAAAGAGAAATCAAATTTAAAACAACCCTAACTATTATGCCCTAGATTTCTCAACACAAGTAACGTGCAAGCACTTTCTATTTTTAGCAGTACTTGCATGTCAATTATAATCACACATTTTGATTCCTTATTGAAAGATGAATTCAAGGAGTCTGATTTCATGAGATTCTAAGGACTTTATACTTTTAGCAATTGTTGCATGTCAGATCTAATTACACAATTGGGCTCCCCACTGAGTTCTGAGTTCGATGGTGGTGGTTTCATTTGATTCTGAGGACTTTCTATTTTTGGTAGTCTTGGCATGGTAGCTTTGATAGTGTATCTAGGTTTCCCATCAAATTTTGAGGCTAAGTATAATATTGTGGACATGCAAAGAGATTTTTGTTTATAGGCATACTACCTATGGCAAGGTTCCATATCTATTATAGACAATTTGTACTCTTTCCTATTTTTTAGGGGGTGTTGACCACTCCATGTGAACTATGCCATAGCTATACATCTTTTTGCGCATGAATTTCCATCATGTCCAAGCACTTAGATGATCCACAAATTCATCATTATCAGCGATATGTACACTAGAGTTTTGTAAACCCATACTGCATTTTGTCATGTAAATGGTCCTAACAAGACAAATGTATGTAACAACCTAGATAAATTTATTTTTCCGATGATGATTTCTATCCTAGGAGGTTTTTAGTCTCACCGATTCATATGTGTTTCTAAACACAGATGATCGGCATAGTTTTTCCCTCGAGCCTCACCCCAAAGCTAGGGTGCATTTTGTCATCAAGATTTTTAATTAGTCCTAGTGTTATTTATCGAGTCTCTGTAAAAATGATCTGGGAATAATTCTAACTATTTGGTTATATTATTTTATTACAAGTCACTTAGTCTACTAGATAATATTTTGTGTCGCAGAAATGGGTAATTATTGAGGGTCTATAACAAACAGGTGTTACCCCTTCATGGGTTAGAAATGTAATATTTCATGTAAAAATATTTATTGCATGTTCCTTAATAGTTAGACACCATGAATAAATATTAGAAGGTAGGAAAAATTAATAATCCCCTCATGAGTCAATTAATTAAAATTTCTAGCTAAAATAAATTAAAATGCTAAAGCCAGAAATTTAATTAATTTAGGTCCTAGGAAAAATTAAATTCTCCAACATTTAAAATTCGTGGGTTTTAAAGTTTTTAATTTTTGGAGGTCCTCAACCAAGGGAATATTGAAAATTTCAAGATATTTTGAACCCTTGGGCCATAATAGTTAAGTCAAAATCAACTTTTTGCGGCAATTAACTCAAAATAGTCATTTTTGAGTTAATTAAAAAGAAATTAAAAGTGAAATTCGAATATCCTCAAAAAATAACTTTATTTCAACGGTGATGATTAAAAGATCATTTGATCTTCATCAACAGTTGAGATTGTTTTGTCAGAGATCAAGCCAACTAGCCGTTGGAGAATTTTTCTATAAATGAGAAGTCTCTCTCCATTATTTGGATCCAATTTCTGAATTGTGTACTTGCTTTAAGAAAACTCCTGTAACTTTTTCTGGTTAATAAAACGCAAAGACTTTGGGATTTCAGATCGTGGTGTTCCTCTTTCAGATTTATGTGGTAATATTGTATTCATACTTGCTGCTTTTCTTTGCATTTGCTGGTTAATAGCCTTTGATGATTTATCTTGCACAGATTTCTGGGTTTTTAGAATATCATTTTAATTTGATAGAAGTAGCAGGTATCTCTATTTCTTGATAATTTTATGATCATTTTTTAGATCTCTATTAATCTAACAAACAAATTTAAGTGTGCAGAAGTTATCATTCAGAATTTGGGTGTATAAGGAAGTCCTCAGCTGGACCAACTGACTCTCAGTGTCTTTTTAATTTCTGAAGTCATTTTATAGAATATTTTACTTGCAGGGTTTTTCTTGGGCTTGTGCCTCTTTAAAATTTCAAATTTATTTCTAAATATTGTGTAAAAAATTGTTTAAATCTGGCTAATAGAGGGCTTTGATCTGCAGATATGTTAGATCTGTAGAATATTTTTGTAGATTTGTAAATAGCAAATTTTTAATTCATTAGGGTTCTGGGTATTTCATATTTTTGTATATACATGCTTTGGGGTTTTCTGTCTTTTATTTGTGCAAAAAAAATAAAATAAATAAAATAAAAATAAAATAAAATAAAATAAAAATAAAAATAAATAAATAAATCTGAAAATTGCAGGTGATTTTTGTGGATTCCGGAGAGAGATCTAAGCCCCGAAGGGCATCTCCATTTTGTTTGCAGGTTGAAGAAAAATTGCAAGAAGATCGTGGGAAAAAAAATTTAGGGCCTTGAGGCCCTGCGCTGGCCATCTCCCACCTCCTTACGGCCTCCCATCATTCTCCTTTCAACCTCCCTTTCTTCACCCTCCTTCATCACTAAATTTTCTCCATAAATTTCCCTAAAAAATTTAACAAATTTTAACAAAAAAATTCTGAGTTTGGCATTTGCATTGGAGAATTTTCAGTGACTTGGGCAACCCATCTTCAAGTGTCTTCAAGGAGCTCACTGGTGGACATCCTCTAAACCCTTACCTCTTTCATTGATCTAATTGAAAGCAAGATTAATACTGGCATAAAATTTTAGTTATCTGAAATTTAACAGCAAAATAGTTTGCATCTTTCACTGCATTACATTTCAGAAACATAATTACATTCAAAAACTTTTGCATGTTATTTCCTTAATATTATTTCACTATTTTTTTAGTAATTTTCTGAGCTTTTAGATCAAATACATCAATAGATCAGAAATAATTAAACTCGGAAATTTTATGAATTTAGCAGCAAATTTAATTTACATTTTTACTGTTGTATAATTGCAGAAATAGAAGTTAGTTTCAATAACTTTTGCAAACAAATTTCTAAAATAAAAATTATCGTTGTTCAGTAGTTTATTTCCGAGTTTTTTAGATGAAATACAGCAATAGATCAAAAAGAATTAAACTAAGAAAAAATTTTGAATTGTACTTATCAGTTTGTCATTTAAAATTTTCTACTGTTATACATAGAAATTTATGAATATTGCATGGTTACAAGATAGTTGTTTTAGAATATATTGTTGGTTTTAACATTTGATGTAAGAGCAGATTACTAGACTAATATTTCATTAATGTGATCTGAGTTTAAAACATTTACTTTAATTTCTGTAGTTCATTTGTTTTTTACATGCTTATGCAAGTAGGACTAATCTAGTTTTACTTATGCATCTAATGATCTTGATTGAGTATTTCATACAAATGAATTTTTGAATTTAAAGGTGTTTTATTTCATAATTTTACATTTCAGTCCATTGTGCATTTCAGTAATTATTTGTGCAGATTTTACATTTTTCAGTGCTGGTATAAGTACCTGCTTTCACATTTAGATCACCACCTTTTTGAACCTTAAGTAACATTTAAAAAATATTTCAGAAATAATTTTAAGCCCTCATTTAACTAAAATTAACCAAGTGCCTGCATTTCACATAGTTTTAAATTTTGCATTTGCATATGAGACAGTCGAGTCTTTTCAACAACAGTTTCTCAGCCTTTACTTGAACCTTATTTTCTTCGCAAGATAGTTGACTTAAAGGAACTCGTATCACTTTCTTCAAATCATTTTGAATCCTTAAAATCTTGCAAAATCTAAAACAAGTATTGGTTGCTTAGCTACGTCTCTCAGGTTGGTTGGTTCCCAACTAATCTTTCCTTTTTCCATTTCCATAGGGTCTACCCCCCTTAGTCTGCGATTGGGAGACAACTCAAACAGAGTGATTGGGGATCAGTGTGACAGGCCCCGATCTGAGTCGTTGTTGCGATGCCTAGACATTTTGTGCGACAACATTTTTTGGTGTCGTTGTTGGGGACCAATTTATTGGACCTTGGCTTTGCGACATTCATCTTAATCATCTTTATCTTCTCAATCTTTCATCATTTCTTATCCCATTAACGCCACGTTTTCTGGCGCCATTTCATCTCTTCATCTTTTCATCGCCTTATCTTTTTCCTCTCACTAATCCTTTCATCTTCTCTATATGCACCTTTAGCACCTGGACATTTCGGTTGGTTTCTTGTTTGGGTGGTGACTCTACTTATTCATCCATTATTTCTCAAACAAGAAGCCCTCCCTGATATCCAACTGCTTCTCCCAGACTAACCTTTTGATTTTTGCCTTTTGGATCTTGGAGCTAGATTCATGTTCTATTTGCATTTACTATCAATGTTTATAAGTTAATGTGATTGCTACTGGATATAATTGGAAATTGGCATTCAGCTGTTGAAGGAAAATTGAAGTAAATTGTGCTTAAGCATAGAACATACCACTGTTATATGAAATTAACAGCATGGTTAGAGCCAGAGGAACCATTAGAACAGGGGTAACAAGAGGAGGACTCGGGGGAGGAGCGGCACAAGGAGGAGGAGCAAGAGGAAGAGGAGGAGGAGGAGGAGCAAGAGGAGGAGGAGGAGGAGGAGACTGTGGAAGCATCAACGTCAGCACCATCTGATATAGATATAGGAGAGCACAGCTCCATACCCAGCAGTCATTATTTGACATTTGCTACAGGGGCAGGGCTGCCAAACAACCCATCATGTTTTCCCATAAAAGGAGGAGAGGGCACTGATCTCAAACAGATAGTTGCTAGTTTTATTTGTTTTGCTACATATACCTCATGGTAATGAGATACTTTTATATATGTGATGTTATTTTGTATTAGTTCTCCACATTTGAGTCCTTGATTAGACAATTATCAAGGATCAGCAGGATTTGGTATCGCCTTTGATGTATCATTTTTATTTTACATCCACTACATCATATATATCAGCGTTTTCTTCATATTTATGTGCCAATCTGTTTATTTCATGTTGTTATTGCTATTATAAGTTTAAAATTTTGAAGAAAAAAAATGAATATATTATGCATTTTTTATGTTTGGCGATATTTTCGCCGATATTGCCGATAAGATGTTTTCTAGACCCTCGCTGATATTTTGCTGATACCAATATTTTCAACACTGATTTTTGGTCAACCTGACCCTGGAAAAATCCCACTGTTGGGCAAAACCAATTCTGAACGGAGGCTTTATTTTTGCTTCTTAAAGGAAATCTTACAACAAAATTATAAGGAGAGTTTAAACTTATCTCTTCCCTTTAGTTGCTTCTTCTGAGATTTCTTTAACTCTGAAATTTCTGGGACTGATATTCTATCTTCACAAAGTCTCCCTCATCCAGTGAAAAATAAACCCTCCTTTTGGCTTACAGTGCTTAGGGAATTTGATATAAGGAACAATTTACATTTTAGAACTGTGACACACATCTCCCTTCTAGATTTTGGTCTCCTATAGCAGACATTTTCCACCCTTGATAGCTCGTTGAAGCCTCCTAAATTTTATACTATAGCATGCCCAAGCTAGAAGAGAAATACGCTCCTCAAGCCCGAAATTCTTGGCCTCTTTTTAGCTGACTGGTGGGTGAGATAAATAATGCATGTACGCTAACTCAAGCTCAGAGAAAGATTCAACCCGAGTGTTGAAGGTTGTGAAGTTCCTCCTTAGAGATTTGAATCGCCTCCAAGGCTTAAACTCAGCCTCTTAAGATTCAAACTAGTGCTTAAACTCTCTTGCTCTCCTATTGTTCGATTTCTTCTTGAAGCTTGCTCCTCCTTTCTCTCTTGCTCCTCTTCCCAATGTTTTCATGAGAATAACGAACCTCCTCCTCCTTTTTCCTCTCTTTTGTCTCCTAAGAAAAGATTGGAACCCTATCCCTAAGATCTAATGGTTGAGATTTAATCTCAAACCATTAGATCAAGGGTGGAGATTAGTCCCCTACTTGACCCCCCCTCATCTGGTCCCATTTTCTATTAATGCACCTCCCTAGTACTTTTCGATGTTTTAGTACCTTGGTCACTTTTTCTCATAAAGTGACTTTTAAAACATAAGTCACTTTAATAATATAAAGTGTACTTTAGTACTTTACACAAAGTCACTTTTTAAGCACGTGACTTTAATAATTAAAAGTGCATAGTACATCTCCACATAAAAAGTACATTAGCCCCCTTGATATTAATAAACTCATAATATCTCTTAGACAAAAAGTGATTAATGTGTCTCCCTATGCCAAAAGGAGAAATGCCTACGAAACACCTCTTTGGTACCATTTCGAGATGGAGAAAGTAGAATTTTAGATTCCACCCAAGATCCAGTGGACTTAACAATTTTTAGGATTTCAAAATTGAGGGGATTGCAACGTTCCATTGGATTTTGTCGTGTATGAGATTAAAGAACTAGCACTTAATCAAGAGAACCAAGCCCTCTCTGTACATTGATGTTACTGGTATTGACTGTTGAACTCCTCTATCATGACCCTAGTAGAAGTGTACCCATAACTCAGACATAAACTGGATTTGGCATGTTAAGCTTTTTCTATCTTATTATAATGCTTAGAGGGTGATATTGATGATGAGGATCCCAATATAGGCAATGATTTCAAAGATATGTAGGTATTTGTTGTAGCATGATTTTCTTGGGCCTTGGGCCTTTTCACTTGTTCATTTATTCATGAATCTATATCTGTATTCCAAATTATAATGCTAAAACACAAACGCTTTCTTCCAAAGTTTCAGTATAATTTTCTGAAATAAATAAATAAAGAAAAAGGGTAACATTTCTAATGTGTTCCCATTTTAGATGTGTTTCGATTTACCCATACCATGCAACTTAGGAATAGGTCAACTTTTAAGCCAATTACACAAGATAGTTTACCCAATGGCCTTAGGTGAAGATTGCATCCTTATTTCAACAACTAAGTGCATGCAAAATACCACCAAGTGCAACTATTATCAACCATATAGTACCATTGTTGACCACCAAAGTTGGGTTGTCACCAAGTAACACTGAACTAATTATGAACTACAATCAATAGATGATAAAACACATAAATTAGAATAAAGAATAGAAGTTAAATATGGCAACCAAGAAATGGTTGTTGTAATTGATAGTTATTGTAATAATTAGTTAGGGTAGTTATGTCACTAGTAAGCAATTGTGTTTCGACTATAAAGTATAGGATGATAGGCTAGAAGGTGAAATAGAGTACTATATAGTTGGCTTTATGATGTCATGTCAGGCAATCAATTAATTAAAAAACAGACCACCACTAATTTTTGGTGAAGAAAGCATATGAATTTCATAAACAAGTCCAGGGATAATGCAAGCATAAAGATGAAAACCACAACCGCTATCAAATAAAGACCTACAGACAAACCTGTGAGTCACAAACACAACAGGTCTATCCCCAACACCTGCTGCAACCAGTTTATTGAGCAGCATTGAACTCACTTCCTGTTGAAACCAAGAGATAAGATCAGTCAGATCATATTATAACAACAGCTAATTGTATATTTTAGTTGCCTATGACCAATTCTCTCATGAGCATTGCTCATCATTCAATATCTTATACCAATTGTAATCGTTAGAAAAAATATATTTGCAGCAAGTGAAGAAAGAATCCTAAATTTATTGTGCATAATTATACAAGATTACTATCACAACCATCATGTATTTTATTTCTTTCTTTTGTGGGGTGAGGGGGAGCACTACATGAGCAGAGACTAAGCAATCAACAACATAGAGAAAATTTGAACAAAGGTATGGAACACACCTAGAAATGGATGTTTCGGTAATCAAGTAGAGGACAAGAGAGCATAAGCCGAATGCTTGAGGTAGACTTCCTGGCAAGCAGTCAATTATGCGTTACAGGAACTTGATATGAAGCATGATAACCTGGCTCTCAGATGACATTTACAAACAAAAGGTATACACAGTTTTTATCCAAACCACAGGTTCAATATATTGCCGTGAGACCACTGGGAACCTGACTGGTTGGCCAAGCAGGGGTGGTTGTATTCTCCACACAAGTGTTCAATTCCCCCCAAGAGTATGGTATGTTTCGGCCTGTAAAACAAAAGGGCTATCATGGCCATTCAGTCTGTCCATGCCATAGTAATAGGGCTTTGCGAGCAGACTCAAGAACCGCCAAGTCAATGTGACCTGCCCAAAACTGCCAAAAAGTTCCTAAACCTGTCGAGTTTTAACAAAACCCATTGGACCAATGCAAGACCCATCAAGTCACTGCAGAACTAGCAAGTCAAAATGCCTACATATACTTGGTTATGTTTGGATATGTTATTTTTGCATTATATTCAGTGCATTTTCATTATATTCATTGTAATCTTCCATGTATAGTCTTTAAAGAAAAAAAAAACTTTAAAAACTGCATTTTTTTTCTATTTGTCATGGTGTCAAGTCATTGTCAGGTTGGCTCAAGACTCACATTTTACCCAGTCCTGAGTTGAGTATGATTCTCTGGTCAAAACGAACCTTGTGCTAAGTGAAATCTGGTGACTTTGGGCCAAGAATTGGCCATACAGTGCGACACAGTATCCCAATTCCCACCTCTTGATAGGTGTTGGGTGCTTGGCACTTGAAAAAGGAAGTGTTCCTCGAAACTTGAAAGCTCCAACCCATCCTTGCATGAGCAAAACTCTGAATATTCTTGTTAGTAAATTACACTAACAAAACAGAAACAGTATCGGTCCATGTACCAGAGTTTCAAGTGAAATGGTGAAGTTATTAACACTTTTTTCAAGATGAAATAGGGCAAAGCTTGTGCGGGAATTGCTGACACAAAATCTAGCAGGCCTAGTGCAAAGCCCCACTAGGCAAGACCAGACCTTAGGGAAACATGAGAAAGGGTTTGCACTGTCACCCCAGCAACCTTTATCCTGATCTTTAGTGGTATTTGACCACAAGGGAGCCTTCCTTAAATTCACCTAAACAGTATTCAATAATGATGGCTTAAGGTGATCAATATGAAGTCTATTAAATAGGACCAAGTGTCGATGGAGTCTAGAAGACCTGTAGATGTTATATGCCAAAGTTCAAGTACTCTATTCCCAGACCAATTTGATTGATGTTATAAATTAGGGTTTTATTGATTTTAAATAATAAGGTACACAATGTCACATAACAGCCAAGGGAAAAGGTTGTTTGATGAATATTCAACAAAGGGAATATGCCTTCAAATAAACACCAAGGATCAGGGTTTCTTAGTGGATATCTAGTGATGAAAACATGCATAAACAGCAAACTAAGGATCACATCAGCCCTAAAGAGGGGATTTTTACAATGCAAAAATGCTATATTTTGCTTTTGTATGATTTATTGATGCAATTCCTACTTTATGAACCATAAACATCAAACTTAAATTTACTTTTTAGCAATTTCCAACAATAAATCCTGGCTGCTAGCCCTACATATCTAGGAAAAAGGCAAGAAAGAAGGAATTTAATTGATTGGATGGATGATCAACCCAATTATGATTAGTGCCTTGTCTTAAATGGGTTGAATGGAGTTTTCTAGAGAAAAATTCAATAAGAACAGTTTTGGTGGAGTAAAAGTAGATGACTACGGCATCCACTTTTAAAACACCAACTACTTTCCATGTGAGGGGAGAATTTAAATATAAGGAATGCACATTTAAAGTTTCCTTGTAAGTTTCAAAGATAACAATTTTGCATGCCATAAAGGAGCAAGATTTCAACATAGATTTAGAATTTAATTACAGCACAAAATAGAAACCCCACTACACAAACATATTATGCAAAATATAGAAATTAGGCACGACACTTTCAAAATTTTCAAAAGAAACACCTCAATCAATCCTACGAAAACATCTCCATGCAAAAATTGATCTCCAAGAGAATTTGCACCATAGAAAATTCACCAAGGATCTCTTGATATTTGATTGGGTTTTCCCCCTTGTGGGGTTTTTCCCTAGTCTCTGACCTAAACTCTAGTGCCTCTTGTTATTGTTTTTTGAGCTCTGTGATCACTACATTCTTGTCATTGCTATCTTTTGATTTCTAAAGTATATAATTATTTGATGAAGAAAAATAATTAAAGAAGCTCTAAATTCACAAATAATTATCAGCAGGTCAGAAATATTGCTTGTACATCTTGTACTTGATTTTCAACATGGTATCAGAGCAGGGAAAACAAGAAAGTTGCAGATCACAAGAAGCACTCATCATCTTGAAAGAAGTCTGTAGAAGAGATCCTCTTGAAAGAACTAAATATTGACCTTGTAAGACTCAAGCATCTCTGGAAGGAAGTCCGAGTTATGTTCATCATTTGAATCAGATCTCGCTCAAAGAGACTTGGAAGGACAAATAAGAAACAAGGTCAAGGTATGATTTTCTATGTCTCATATCTGAGGTGGTAGGTTTGAAATGACTCTGTTAGAATCTGATTTGTCCCTATATCAAAGTCAGAGGTATGTCTCTACAAACTTGAGTTTATCTCTGTAAGCCTGTAAGATCTGACAGATATAGGATGTCTTGATATATCAAAAGTCTGTAAGTATCCTAGCTTGACTCTCTCTTGCAAAGGTCTGTGTCTTCATCATGAATGGATCTTAGTATCTTTCTAATCCATATTTCCATCTCTGTTATGAGACCGAACCTACTGTCATCAAGATCAATCTCATTACCTTCAAATAATCTGTGATGGAATAGAATAAGTTCAAGTCTCTCTGAAGCAATATCAAGTCCAAATGGATCTGGATCAAAACCTAGCTTGATGTCCCCTTTTGAATTGTAGACAGTAAGTGTTAATTATATCCTTGCTTGGATCAAGTTCACATACTTTTTAAACGGTCCTAAAGGTTAATTGTGATCATGTGCATCATATTTTCAGTGATTGGTTAATCGCACCAGATCTTAATCATTGAAGGTTCACATTTATATACATTATGTTGGAGATGACTTTAACTTATGCACGCCATACAATCAATATTCCATTCTATTCAGTGTGAAATTCCTTCTTGCGTTTTGCAACACACCTGTAGGTTCCTCGCTGTGATCTGCACAGTGGTCATTCAAAGTTTATTTGCAGGGATCTACTCATCTGAAGACTACTTCTTTATGAATTGAACTGGATAAGAAAATATTTACGTGATCTATGTGTTTCGTGTTGGAAGAATTCGGATCAATGATCTTTGTATATATGTTTTCATTAATTTGCCAGAGGTTCCTTTTATGCTCACTTCAATTGTTGAAGGTTCATTTTACATGCACTATAAGTGATCGCACTTAGATTCAGTTTTTGCATTGAATATATTTTGAGAACAGATGGGTGTACTTGGTAATTTGTTGTCGATTGGAGGTTTCTTGCAGGAATATATGCCCAGATCATCAACTTGTATTTGTTGAAGAAACTATGACAGGCATATACACACAATAGCATGCGCACTGTGTGGATGCACTGAGATAATACAGAATACATTGCAGAGATCAGTCCTTGGTGTATATGACAGAAGTTTTGATACACAGAGATTATGACATGGGCAGAGGTTTATCATTATATTCAAGAATTAACTTTGACTGGTTGCAGAGATTCAATACGCAAGGCAGAACTTGAATTCTAACTTGTTATTCCTGGCAGGCCTACTTCAATTTGTCACTCCTTACAAGGTATGTCTCAAATGTCCAATAGCTCAAAATTCGTGTAAGTCTGTGATATGATCCAGACCTCTGATGTTCCAAGGGCAAAGTTCCCTGTATGGTATCTGTGACATACCTCCATAATCACTATAGTTTCTCCAATAATGCTACATTACCTTGTCAAAGATTTGGAGAAGCATATAATTGAATAAAAGATCATATGATTGAAAGAATGTTAACTAACAAGCAATTGTGGATATGACCCTCTTTATGATTTCCTTGTATACAAATCATAAATGCTCAGACATGAAACACATCTCTATCAGTGGTAGAAATGCTGAATTATCCTCCTAATATGTCACTTTACTGAAGCCAAAACCTGAAGATGATCGTCACTAGATCATTGTCAAAAGGGGATGACCTAATCCCTCTAAAAGTTTAAAGAGCCTTCCTGCAAACTTCTTGATATATTGTTGGGAATGATGAAGTCATTCATTGGATAAGAACATTTTTATAAACATAAATTCTTGGACATAAAAGGGTTCTGACATTAGCAAGTTTGACAGATCTAGCAAGAATCTTTGATTGATAATATACTAAATATGTTTGAGATCCTTTAGCATATGAATCTAGGGTTTGGAAGTCTTGGCCAGATTCTAAAGTTGAATCCAGAAAGCCCTAGGGTTTGTGGTCAAAACCCTAGGATTGAAGAAGTTATAAAATACAAGATTAAGTATTAAAAAACCCTAGAAGGTTATGAACCCTAGAAGAGTCTGAGCAAGGAAACCCTAAGGGTGTGGACAAAACCCTAGGACTGATACTGATTCTGAGATTGAATATGATGAAGTTAGAAAAGTATGCAAGGATGCAAAATTTTGAAGAATTATCAAATTCTAGGGTTGGGCTTAAAACCCTAGCTAATCATTTGTTGACAAAAAGTCTAGGGCTTGTGGACTAAGCCCTAGGATGCATTGCTCCCACTGAAAGAAGAAACTCTATCTCCAGAGATAAGTACTTTCTTGATTATTTCTATTATTATTTTATTTTCACTCTCTTGTCTTCGTATATCTTGCTTGGTTGTATTTGTTCTTCCTTGACCTCCTAGTGAGGAATGCAAGTACATAATGAACACTAGCAAGGCGGTGGCAATCGATGGAAGAATAAGGTGTTAATTTTAGTTAACAATGGTATGTTCTATACTTAGCACAATTACTTCAATGTTTCTTTAGCAACCCAATGACAATTCCAATTTAGTTTTCAATAGCAAACACATTAATTACATTGACAGTAAAAGTAGATAAAACATGAAACAAAATGCAGAAGACAAGCCAAGTCAAGAGGACACCAGATTTGGCAGATGCTATGGAAAACCCCCAATGTGGGGAAAACACTTTGATCAATTCTTCTTATTATTATATCAAATGTTCAACAGAGAGAGAGTACAAAAGTGAAAATTTGACTTGCCAAATCGTAATCAAAACAACCCTGTCAAATATGTAGTCTGCAGTCAAATTTAGCCCTAACCAGAAAGTCAAAGATGGTCAACGCAGTAGAAAATCTTCCATTTTGGAGCTCGGTCATGACTCATACCTAGTCAAACTCAGCCTGATAAGGTGGTCAAAGTTAGCCCAAAACAGTCCTGAAAACTGCAGTCAAACTTGGTCAAATCTGCAGTCAGCCCTGTGGTCAAAGTGCCCAAAAATTCTCGATTCCTGTGCCAAATTGTACGGTCTACCAAAAGTGAATTTTCCCACAAAATCGCAGTCAAAGGTCGAGTCAAAGTACTCGGTCAATGTTGGTCAAACTCCTACAACAGTCCTGAAATTTGGCCCTGCAATTTGCCCAGAAAAATTCATCCTTCTGCCACGTGTGAGAGAGAGAAGATCTGCCCAATAGTTCTATGAACCAATGAGAGAAGGAAAAAGAAGAAATGTGTGTGATGATGATGCCAAATGAAGTGAGAGGGCACTTGTATTTATACAAGTCGTTGAGGGTGAAGAGTCACATCCATTGGGCTTCATGAGCCTACATGATGATGTGACCGACCTGAACAATTTGCACATGTGTGGGTATAAATTCAAAAACACACTTCTGCTTGTCGAAATTGGATGATCTTTATAACAATTTTGGTCCTTTCGAAAAGAGGAATTTAATGCAATCATCATCTCCATCAAATGAGTTGTCCCAAGGTGGAATTTGGCCATAGTTTCCAATTTTTATACCACCTCTCAACTAGGGAGAATTCCACCTGCCAATCCATCCATCATCTACCATCTTTGTATCTCATCTCATCTTTGTTCTGCTGAACATTGATATGAAGAGAAGGTAAACCACTCATCCTATCCATATGTCAATCGTAGGGGAAGGTGAACAACTCACCCTACACACATGTATCGTAGGGAAGGTGGACCACTCACCCGACACACATGTCAATCGTCATGGGGTATCACGGGGGAAGGTGAACCACTCACCCTGTACACAACGCACCAATAGGGGAAGGTGAACCACTCACCCTATGGTCGCTCATAGCTCCAAGAAGTACCCCAAGCCCCCAGGAGCTCCTAGAGCTCAATGTCCAACTCAAGTGGGACTCTCATGGAAGGGTCTTTCCACAACTCCAAGTCCCTCTCAAAAGGGTATGAATTTGACCTTCCCTAGGGGCTTCATGAGGATGTCTACGACCTACTCATCAGTCTTGATGTCTTGGAGCCTTATTGCTCCTTGTTGTACCATATCTCAGAGAAAGTGGTACTTGATATCAATGTGCTTGGAGCAGTCATGGAACACGGGATTATTTGAAAGGCGAATCCCACTATGGTTGTCGCAGTAGATCACGATGGTATCTAGCACATGCTCAAATAGCTCACTAAAGAGCTTCCTCAACCAAACAGCGTCACAACAGGCCATACTAGCAGCAATGTATTCGGCCTCGGCGGTGCTTAGAGAAATCGATTTATGCTTCCTGCTCATCCAATAAATTGACATAGACCTCAATGAGAAGTAACATCCAGATGTGCTTTTACGATCTACCACACTGCTAGCCCAGTCAGCATCAGTATATCCATGTAGCCTCAAATCCCTGGTAGTGTATCTCAGTCCATAGTTGATTATGTCATGGAGATATCTCAAGAGATTCTTAGCAGTAATCCAATGTACGTGATGAGGCTCAACCATAAATTGACTCAATGTATTCACAGCGAAGCATATATCTGGTCGAGATTTTACCAAGAACATCAGGGCCCCCACAAGTTGTTGATACTTAGAACGGTTTGCCAATTCGGGCCCAACAGCACTTCCACCTAGTTTCTTGAAGTTGAGTTCCATCGAAATACACACAAACTTGCAATCCACCATCCCACATCTCTCGAGCAGCTTCACAATGTATTTTCCTTGAGAAAGGAAAATCTCACCTGGTTTTTGCTAGACCTCCAAGCCTAGGAAGTAATGCATCAGACCTAGGTCCTTCATCAAGGCCCCCACAAGTTGTCGATACTCGGAAGGGTTTGCCAATTCGGGCCCAACAGCACTTCCACATAGTTTCTTGAAGTTGAGTTCCATCGGAATAGACACAAACTTGCAATCCACCATCTCACATCTCTCGAGCAGCTTCACAATGTATTTTCCTTGAGAAAGGAAAATCTCACCTGGTTTTTGCCAGACCTAGGTACTTGATATCAATGTGCTTGGAGCAGTCATGGAACACAAGATTATTTGAAAGGAGAATCCCACTATGGTTGTCGCAGTAGATCACGGTGGTATCTAACACATGCTCAAATAGCTCACTAAAGAACTTCCTCAACCAAACAGCTTCACAACAGGCCATACTAGCAGCAATGTATTCGACCTCGGCAGTGCTTAGAGAAATCGATTTTTGCTTCCTACTCATCCAAGAAATTGACGTAGACCCCAATGAAAAGTAACATCCAAGTGTGCTTTTACGATCCACCACACTGCCAACCCAGTGAACATCAGTATATCCATGTAGCCTCAATTTCTCGGTAGTGTAACTCAGTCCATAGTTGATCATGCCATGGAGATATCTCAAGAGATTCTTAGCAGCAATTCAATGTACGTGCTGAGACTCAACCATAAATTGACTCAACGTATTCACAGCGAAGCATATTTACCAAGAACTTCAGGCCCCCACAAGTTGTCGATACTCAGAAGGGTTTGCCAATTCAGGCCCAACAACACTTCCACATAGTTTCTTGAATTTGAGTTCCATCGGAATAGACACAAACTTGCAATCCACCATCCCACATCTCTCGAGCAGCTTCACAATGTATTTTCCTTGAGAAAGGAAAATCTCACCTGGTTTTTACCAGACCTCCAGGCCTAGGAAATAACGCATCAGACCTAGGTCCTCCATTTCTAATTCGGAAGCCAGCTCCCTCTTGCATGGATAAATGAGAGGCATGCACCTGTCAGAAAGAGATCATCTACATAAAGGACCAAAATAAGAGGCATGTACTTTTCAACCTTGATGTATAGGTAAGGATCAGCACCAATCCTTGTAAATCCCAACTTCATAAAATAGATATCAATGCTTTCATACCAAGCCCTAGGAGCTTGCTTCAACCCATAGAGGGATTTTTGCAACATGCATATGTGTGTCCTTCGATCTTGTACTTCAAACCCTTGAGGTTGTTCCGAGTAGACTTCCTCCTTAAGCGAGCCATGCAAGAAAGCAATCTTAGTGTCCATTTGATGTAGGCTCCATCCTTGAGAGGCAACGAGAGCAATAGTCGATCTAATAGTGGTATATCTGGAAATTGGTGCAAATATCTCATCATAGTCCACTCCTTTTGAGAGAAGCCTCGAGCAATGAACTTGGCCTCATATTTTTCAGCACTCCCATCAGCTCCATATTTATTTTTGTATAGCCATTATAGGTGACTACAGACTTGTCCTTTGACCTAGGCACCACATCCGAGACATCATTCTTCATGATAGATTCATATTCCTCATTCATCGCATCCTTCCAGACTTGGTGCTTTACGACTTCTTCGAACATAAATGGCTCGAATTGAACAATAGTACTCATAGCAACTAAGTACCCATCATACCTGTTTGGCTTCGTGCTTTCACGGAATATCCCTCTTGGAGCTATGTCTTTCAGCATCTTCGAAAGTATCTTTGAGCCACAAAGGTTTTTTTCTTGAGGTAAAGGGATCACCAAGAGGTGGATCAATGGGATCCATCGGGCCTTCAACATCGACCATAAGCTCATCTGTCAGAGATTCATCTTGCTTTTCTACAACATCATCATTATCCTTCCTTGGAATGGGGAGATCTTTGGCCTTCCCAAGTGCAGTGCCTTCATCGAAGGTGACATCGTGGCTAACTTCCACATCTCTTTGTCCAGGAACATAGATTCTATATGCCTTTGAATTTCCATTGTAGCCCACAAATATTCATTTCTTCCCAGATGCTTCTAGCTTATGTTTTTTCTCTTTAGCACACGGAAATACACAGGACAACCAAATATTCTAAAATGAAAAAAATCAAGTTTCTTACCAATGAAAACTTCTTCGAATGTCTTGAAACCTAATGCGTGATGCAGGCTCCTATTTTGAACATATATGGCAATGTTTGCAGCTTCTCCCCATAAGAAATTTGGTAAACCTTGATCATGGAGCATGGCACAGGTGGCTTCCATGATTGTTCGATTGTTTCATTCAACAACTCCATTTTGCTCAAGAGCGTATGGAATGCTTGTCTCCCTCTTAATGCCAGCCTCTCTACAAAAGTCATATAATTCATTTGATTCATATTTGGTTCCATTGTTTGTCCTCAATATTTTGATCTTCTTCCCTATTTGATTTTCGCCAAGGCTTTCAAAAAATGGAACCATTTGAACACTTCATCCTTCTTTTTCAAGAAATAGATCCATGTTTTGCGAGAGAAGTCATCCACAAAAATTGCATAGTATAAGTATCCTCCCAATGATGTTATAGGGAACATTCCAGATAGGTTAGGATGGACCAATTGAAGAATATCAGTAGTTTGGTTTTCACTTGAAGGGAATGGTCCCCTTGTAAGTTTCCCAGCAACACAATCCTGATAAACTCCTTCATGATTCATGTTAAACTTGGGCATTCCTGTGACCATCTTCCTAACCCTAGGTAAGGCTTTGTAATGAAGGTGAGCAAATCTCTAGTGCCATAATTCAGATTGAAGAGAAGTATCGCAAGTCAAGGCTCCCAAAGAACTTCCTCCAACTTGATAGAGACCTTCAACCCTAAATCCAAGTGTAAATGCATCTTTAGGGTTTCTTTGCCAAATAAATACCTTTCCATCAATGAATGCTACTTGGAAGCCTTTATCTTCCATCGCAGAAATAGACACCAGATTCTTCTTCAAATCGGGTACATACAATACTTCTTGTAGATGAATGGTTTAGCCTTGATTTAAATGAAGAGTGACAGTACTTGTTCCTTTCATGTGATAAGTGGCATTATCTCCAAGTATGATCTCCAAATTAGTGTTCTTTTCAACCAAATTTGAGAGGGCCTCCTCGTACCCAGTGAAGTGCCTTGAGGCTCCACTATCAATCAACCAATGATCCAAAGTATCCGAAGGAGAGGCAATAGATAGAGCAGAAATAAGATAAAATTCCTTTTGTTTTTCTACAACATTACTTTCCTCATACCTGGAATTGCTCGTCCTTTTGGGAGGTTGACCATTTCGATATCAAGCAGTGGGAGCATTCCTCTTTCCTTTACTGTTGAACCTATTGTTCCTTTGATTGCCATTACCTTTGAAATTGTTGTGGTTGTTGTTCTCATCATCCCTTGAAAAATTCTTCTTGTGAGGACATTCTTTAGCATAGTGGCCAAACCTATTACAATTGTAGCACCTTCCTTTCCTTCCTTCTTTGAATCCCTGCTTGAACCCTTGACCTTGTCTCCTTGGACCAACATTATTCTTCCTCTTAGCATGAGCAGAGAAGGTAGTAGGTTCATTTCCATTTGAGGGCTTGTCTCTCTCCATCATCCTTGTCTCTTTTTGAGTGCATCTAGCCAATAATTCATGGAAACTAGGAATCTTGTCATTGTTGAGAATGGTTGTGTTAAACACATCCCATGCTCTTGAAAGACCTCCAAATGCAATGAGAGTGAGCTCCCTGTTAGCAATAACTTCTCCAATGGATAGAATGTCATTCTTGATTTGTGTGATCTGCATGAAGTAGGATTGGATAGACTCCCCTTTACCCATCTTGATGTCCTTCAAATTGTTCTTGAGAAAGAGGATCTGATTTGCATTGTTTACTTTGAACATCCCAATCAGCTTATCATACATCTCCTTAGATGTTCCCAAATCAGAAATATAGGCAACCAAATGTTATTGAATGGAGTCTATGATAATTCTTTTAGTTTTGACCTCACCTTTCTTGTACTTCGTCTTTGCAACAACAGGTGCATTTGAAGGAGGCTCTATCACTCTTCCCTGCACATAGTCCATTGCATCATGCCTTCTAAAGTCAAATCCTTGAGCTTATCCTCAGATTTGAAGTAAGATGTAATAGCCATTGAAGCTAGTCCAATAATCTTGTCTAACAGCTCTCCCTTAGTGATTTTTTTCTCTCACTTGCTTGAGCTTTGTCTTCACCTGAGCTTTGATACCATGTTAATTTTAGTTAACAATGGTATGTTCTATACTTAGCACAATTACTTCAATGTTCCTTTAGCAGCCCAATAACAATTTCCAATTTAGTTTTCAATAGCAAACACATTAACCACATTGACAGTAAAAATAGATAGAACATGAAACAAAATGCAGAAGACAAGCCAAGACAAGAGGGCACCAGATTTGGCAGATGCCAGGGAAAAACCCCAATGTGGGGAAAACCCTTTGATCAATTCTTCTTATTATATATCAAATGTTCAGCATAGAGATAGAGAGCACAAAAGTGAAAATTTGAGTTGCCAAATCACAATCAAAACAACCGTGTCAAATCTGCAGTCAACTGCAATGAAATTTAGCGCTAACCAGAAAGTCAAAGATGGTCAACATAGCAGCAAATCTTCCTTTTTGGAGCTCGGTCATACCCAGTCAAACTTGGCCTGATAAGGTGGTCAAAGTCAGCCCAAACAATCTTGAAATTTGCGGCCAAACTTGATCAACTCTGCGGTCAACTTTGTGGTCAACCTTGCAGTCAACCTTGCGGTCAAGGTGCCTAAAAATTCTTGTTCCTGTGCCAAACTGTACAGCCTGCCAAAAATGAAATTTTCCCACAAAATCGCAGTCAAAGGATGAGTCAAAGTGCTCAATCAATGCTGGTCAAACTCCTGCAACAATCCTAAAATTCGGCCTTCAAATTTGCCCAGAAAATTCGTCCTTCTGCCACACATGTGAGAGAAAGAACATTTGCCCAATAGTTGTATGAGCCAAATGAGAGAAGGAGAGAGAAGAAATGTGTGTGATGATGATGCCAAATGAAGTGAGAGGGTACTTGTATTTATAGAAGTCGTTGAGGGTGAAGAGTCATGTCCATTGGGTTTCATGAGCCTACATGATGATGTGGCCGACCTGAACAATTTGCACGTGTGGACCTAAATTCAAAAACACACTTCTCCTTGTCCAAATTGGATGATCTTTATATCAATTTTGGTCCTCTCAAAAGAAGGAATTTAATTCAATCATCATCTCCATCAAATGAGTTGCCCCAAGGTGGAATTTGGCCCTAGTTGCCAATTTTAACACAATGTGACAAGAAGACTTGTAATTGATGAGCATTAAACTCAGAGAAAGTAAACATGATCAGCCTACTTGAAATATTGTTTTAATCTATAGAAGTTTGTTGTGACTTCTAAGACGGGTAGAAGTCTTGTAGAATGATGTTGATCTAAATCTGCTGAAGATGAACCTGCTTTGTATATTTCTGACTAAAGCCAAGAACCTCTATACCTAGTGTAAGAGGGAGTTGATTGAAGAATCTTGGTCCTACCCAAGATTGAGTGTATGAAGCTTGATGAACTTCTTGTTGAGATCTGGCATTATGGACTGTGAGTCCATGGACATCTGCATGATGTAGAATTTGAAGAAGCTCTGTTGTTGAAGCTTACTGATTGGCTCATTGAATTATTTAAATGCATGAATTTGCACTTTTGGGTGCTATATGAGCTTGAATGACATGGGTCTTTATTGCATAGTTGATTTATGAAGCAATTGGACTTCGAAAGTTGTTTATCGGCTTGTATTATCTATTATACATGTCTCTCGATGAGCAGGCTTCTAATTATTGTCTAAAATATGTTACAGGTAACAAACTGCGGGGATTCTCTAACTCTGACTGGCCCAGAAGTACTGATTATGGAAAGAGTACAACCAGTGGAGGTTTATGTCTGGGCTCTACTATGGTTTCTTGGATGAGCAGAAAACAGTGTTTCATGGTACTAAGTTCTACTAAGGCAGAATACATGGTAGAAGGGACCAGTGAAGCTCTAGTGCATCTCCAATAATGAGCAAACAGCTGATATTCTGAGAAAATCTCTCCCCAAAGGAAAGTTCATGTATTTCAAAGATAAGCTTGGACTTGTGGAGAATGCCTCTCGCTGAGAGGGAGTAGTGATCTACCTAGATCATGTTTATCCCTTGTTGATCTTCCAATGTTCTATGTTGCAACAATCACTTATAACAATTTTTCTTCCAATAGCAATCACTTTATCCAATATATTTTCAATCTGCCAATATTCGTAAGCAAATTGTAGATAGAAAAGAAAACTAAATGCACAATAGATGAAAGCTAAGAACAATAGTGATTTCATCAAAGACCAGGGAAAAACCCCAGAAGGGGGAAAACCTTTTCCAAATTCTTCTTCTATTAGATTGCCATCAAATCGTCATAAGAGAGATACATAGTCCAAGTACATCAACAATGAGTAAAAGGTCAAGGCCTTGACTATCCCAATCAATGATCCAATATCCAATAAAATCAAAGCATAAAAGTCAAATCTGATCAAACTTGAATTATGAAATTTCTTGTCAAAGTCAACAATAGTCAACGTTGCCTAACTAGCTAGCAGTCAATGATCAAAGTGCCTAGAAAAATTTCGTGACGGCAACAAAAAATTCAGCCTCTTCTACTCAATCAACCTTAGTCAAAACAACCTTCGAATTCGGTCAAAGACAAAGGGTTGACGTGCGAAAACCCTAGCTTTGGAACAACAATCAAAGATGATCAACCCATGTCTAGAATTTTGGTCAATGACCTCCTAAATTCAGTCTCCCAAGAATAGATCAGAAATAAGTCAAAGTAGCCCAAGTCAACCAAAGTCAAAGCAAGTCAAACCAGTCCCAAATCAGAAGTCAAACTCGGTCAACAAAAACACTATCTCTCTCCTTCGAACATGTGAACTCGGACCTAAAATTTTCAAACTAGATCGAACCATCCATGGCATAAATGATGCCTAGTGAGATGCCTCCAAGTGATGTCAAGCAACTTGCATTTATGTGTGGATTTGGTGGACTAATTTCCTCTTCCAAGTCGACCTGAACTTTTTTGTGTTGTCATGGTTCCACATTAAAATAATAATTTTTCCTTGAGCAAATTAAATTCTTCCAAGGGCTAGTAGGGTCTCCAAAGGGTGAGGAGGACTTCCCCATGGAGGGAATTTCTCCCTAAGCTGCCAAACTTCAACATTCTTGTGTCACTTGACTAGTATAGGGACATTATCCTTGTGTCAATGTGACCAGTATAGGAAGAATGGCTTGATGGATTAAACAGCATCTTGAACAAACAGTCTTCCTGTGTCGTTGTAAAGTGACCTGATTAGGGTTGTAGTCCCTGTGTCACTTTGACCTGAATTAGGAAGAATGATCCAATGGATAGACATTTTCCTGTGTCATTGTATAGTGCCTTGATTAGGGTTGTAGTCCCTGTGTCACTTTGACCTGTATAGAAAAATGGTCCGGTAGAAAACAATCATTTTGTTAAATTTGGAAACTAGGGCCAACCCCACCTTGGACAGCTCATATGATGGAGATGATATTTTTGTTGGATTCCTCTTTCTGAGAGGTCTAGGATTGATCTAAAGATCATCTCATTCTGACATGTATAAATGGAATTATGAATTTATTTCTTCTATGGACAAATAGTCAAGGTCAACCAACAACCTAATGTAGGCTTAGAAACCCAAAAGACGTGTCTCTTCACCCTCAACGTTGCATATAAATAGAAGGCGCATCTACCACATTTGGACATTATTAATCACTCACATATCTCTCTCTCTCCTCATCTAATTGGGTGTACGGATTTCTGGGCAGCCTCTCTCCACACGTGCGAAGGACAGTCTGTGAATTTTTGTTTTATGCATTGATCGAATTGCAAAAGGGTTAACCAGCATTGACCGAGCATCAATTGACCTTGTTTGACTATGATTTTTCTTGGAGAAATTTTTTTTGGGCGGGCCGCATTTCTGGGTATAGAAATTGAGGCATTCTAAGTTATTTCACCAACATTGACTACAGAGAAGTTGACCGTAGGCTTGACTTTGCATTGACCAAGTTTGACTGATATTTTTAGGATTGTTTTGGGCTGATTCGGACCATCCTTGGAGGCCGAATTGACTGGGTTTGACCGAGCTGATTGGAGGTTCAATTCTACTAAGTTGACCAGCGTTGACTTTCTGATTAGGGCATCTTGTTGACTGCAGTTTGACTGGACAGATTTGATTGTGATTGGGCAAGTGAATTTTGTATATTGTACTCTCTCTACTAAACTTTTGATCAAAGGGTTTTCGCACGTCAACCCTGGCTTTGTTGCTAGTATGGCCTCCTGTGAAGTTGTTTGGTTGAGGAATCTCTTTAGTGAGTTGTTTGGACATGTGTTGGATACCATCGTGATCAATTGCAACAACCAAAGTGGGATTCATCTTTCTGAGAATCTCGCGTTTCATGACTGCTCCAAGCATATTGATATCAGGTACCACTTTATCCTGGATATGGTACAACGGGGAGCAATAAGGTTCAGTCATATTGGGACTGATGATCAAGTCGCAGATATTCTTATGAAGACCCTGGGGAAGGTCAAATTCTTAACCTTCTGTGAACAACTTGGATTCGTGGACAGACCCTCCTATGAGGGTCCCGTTTGAGTTGGATATTAAGCTCTAGGAGCTCTAGGGGGCTTGGGCTACTTCTTGGAGCGATGAGCGACCATAGGGTGAGTGGTTCACCTTCCCCTAGTGGTGCATGATGTACAGGATGAGTAGTTCACCTTCCCCTATGATACCCCATGATAGTTGAGATATGCATAGGATGAGTGGTTCACCTTCTCCTATGGCATATGAGCAGGATGAGTGGTTCAACTTCTCTTGCCAATACATCCTACCCATGCAGTCTGGGACTCATGGGAAGTGCCTCTCATCTGACCAATGAGTAGGGAAATGAGGATAGGGACCATAGTACTACCGATGGATGCATCGTGTACTACCGTACTCCCTATGCTAGGATGTTTGATATTGATCTAAGATCAATGGAGACTGACTTCAGGTCAGTGGAGAGTGGTATGACACACTCGATCATTTCTTCATCATTATTTATTCATAGTTCAGCAGAGCAGGGATGTCAGAGATGGTACCGATTGGCCAATGGTTTGGCAGGTGGAGTTCTCCCTAGTTGAGAGGGAATGTTAAATTTGGCAACTAGGGCCAAACTCCACCTTGGACAACTCATATGATGGAGATGATATTTTTGTTGGATTCCTCCTTCTAAGAGGTCTAGGATTGATTTAAAGATCATCTCATTCTGACATGTATAAATGGAATTATAAATTTATTTCTTCTATGGACAAATTGTCAAGGTCGACAAGCAATCTAATGTAGGCTCAGAAGCCCAAAAGCCATGTCTCTTCACTCTCAATGTTGCATATAAATAGGAGCATCTGCCTTATTTGGACATCATTCATCACTCACATATCTCTCTCTCCTCATCTGATTGGGTGTATGGATTTTTGGGCAGCCTCTCTCCTCCACACGTGCAAAGGACAGTCTGTGATTTTCTGTTTTATGCGTTGATCGAGTTGCAGAAGGGTTAACCAGCGTTGACCAGGCAACAATTGACCTTGTTTGACTACGATTTTTCTTGAGAAATTATGTTTCAGCAGGCCGCATTTCTGAGTACAAAAATCAAGGCATTCTGAGTTGTTTGACTAGTGTTGACCGCAGAGAATTTGACCGCAAGCTTGACTCAGTGTTGACCAAGTTTTGCTGATATTTTCGGGACTGTTTTGGGCTAATTCGGACTATCCTTGGAGGCCGAATTGACTGGGTTTGACCAAGCTGATTTGGAGGTGCAATTCTGCTAAGTTGACTAGCGTTGAATTTTTGGTTAAAGCATCCAGTTGACTGCAGTTTGACTGGACAAATTTTATTATGAATGGGCAAGTGAATTTAGTATATTGTACTCTCTCTCTCTCTCTGCTGAACTTTTGAAGAATAATAATACTTGATCAAAGGGTTTCCCACGTTGGGGTTTTTCCATGGCATCTGCCAAATATTGTGTCCTCTTGTCTTGGCTTGTCTTCTGCTTTTTATTTATGTTCTATTTGCATTTACTATCATGTTAATGTGATTGCTAATTTGGAAATTGATATTGAGCTTATAAGAAAAATTGAATTAAATTGCTCTTAAGCATAGAACATACCATTGCTATCTAAAATTAACACATTTTCACTTTGACATTGTCTTATGACATGTATAGGGATATTATCCCTGTGTCTTGTACCTTGACCTAATTAGGGAAAATGGCCTTGTGAGCATCTTTCTGTGTCTTGTACTGTGATCTGAATAGGGTTGTAGTCCCTATGTTTAGTACATTGACCTGTATAGGAAGATGGTCATTTTCGTATGTCTTGTATAGTGACCTAATTAGGGTTGTAGTCCATGTGTCAAGTACAACGACCAGTATAGGAAAATGGGTTTAGAGGCTCCCTAATTGGGTAGGAGCCTCCTAGCATCTAGCTCGGATCTCATTTCAAAGAGAGCTTGTTGTTATCATGCATGGATATGGTAGTACTCTATTTCTGAAGTACTCGTTGATTGATTTATGTTTCTTTGGTAGACTATGTATGGATATGATGGTACCATGGTTATGAGACACTGATTGATGTCCCTTGGGGAGACCATGCATGGATAGTACCATGGTGATTTGGTATTGGTTGTTTGATGCTGGTGGTAATGAACTATTGTTGATGTTGATCTAAATCTTGAACTTTTCTTAGAGAACCTTTTTCAACTTGTATGACATCTTGACTATGATTATGAATACCTCCCTAGCTAACAGGGAGTGTTGAAATTGTAGCTATGGTCGGTCTTCATAATTATTTATTTTCATTGTATTTGATAAAAAAACTATTATTTTTTATTTATAATTTCAAGTGGCTATGCAAGTGCTGGGTTGGCTCTTCTAGATGATCAAGTCGACTTGCCTTGAAATTCGCTCATTCGGATCACATGATGGCTAGTTGGCTTGCCTACAAACTCACTCATTCGAATCACATGATGGCTATATAGAGAGGTTAATTCGCTCTCCTTGTGAAGCAATTTGATCACACATACCTTACTCACCTACACTCCTATGTGAAGTGGTCGAGATCTGTAGATCTACTCATTACATTTATGATCTAAAATCAGTGATTAGATATCTGCTCATTATATTTTTGATCTAAAGTCAAAGATTTGAGATCTGCTCATTATACATATGATCTAAATTTAAAGGTTCAAGATTTGTTCATTATACTTATGATCTGAAGTCAAAGATTCGAGATCTACTCATTACACTTATGATCTGAAGTCAGAGGTTCAAGATCTGTTCAGTATACATATGATCTGAAATCAGAGGTTCGAGATTTGCTCATTACCTTATGATATGAAGTTTGGTGACCAAGATCTGCACATTATTAGAAATTTGTTATGTTCACGACTAAGACTAGGCCGAGATCTAAGCCTAGATCCATGCTCTAATCTAATTGTGATTCTATTCAAGGTATGAACTTCAAGAGATCTATTATCTGAGCCTTGTTTTTTGTGGTATGGTGAGAGGAACAACCTCTCAGCAGTGAGCTCGTTGGACACTCTATTGGATGGCTTATTGACATTTTGTTGCAGACATTTACATTGGAGTCTTAGCACTTGTAGATGCCATGTTGTGGTTAGTATTATTCATGCCTTTGTTAGAAACACTGGGAGGGGGAGGTGAATTAGTATTTCTTTTAGTTGTTATTTATGCCAATTAAGGCTTTTTCACAAAATGAACCAGAACATAAGAGACAAGACAAGCAAAATTTTATTAATCAAAATAATAAGAATTCCAATGCTCTTGTTCAACAAATCAGGCTCCAACTTGTACAACAGTATCTTTGAATAGACCCAAGCTCCTACTTGGTCAAAATTAGGACTTGAATCCTCTCAACAACTTCCAAGCTCCAACTTGGTCAACAACTGGGACTCCAATCCCTCCAAGCTCCAACTTGGTCAAATAAATAAAATTTTACAAAAGATTTACTTTACAAGAGATCAAGAATGTTTTCAAATGCTTCAAGTCTCAAGACAACCTTCAGTAGTGTTTCAACACAATTGCTTCAAAAATGCACAAAAGGTCCTCTCCAAACAGTCTTCATGGTCTCTTCAAGTGTGCTCCAAGGTACTTTTCAAAATTTTGTTCCAACTACTCTATACTCATATACTCTACTCCAAAGGTGTCACAAGGCAATTCAATAGTCTGCCTTGATTCCAAAACATTGTCCTCCAAACGATGCCCAATAGACTACTTCTCAAGAGATGCCCAAACTGCCAACCAAGTGTCACAGGTCCAAACTGCTAGAAGTCTGCTCACAAGCTCAAGTCTGATCCAAAATAATCTCAGGTCCAAACTCAACAGACGTCAACAGGTCTGAGATCTTCTTCAAATAATACAGGACTGAACTTAGTAGATGACATAGCAGATGACACAAGTCTTAGATCTTCTTCAAATGCTACAGGACCGAACTTAACAAATGACACAAGTCTGAAATGTTTGCCACAGGTCTGCACAAGTTCGAACTGCTAGGAGGCTACAAAATCCAAATTTATAAAGTAGAATAGTCTGTCTGCAAATGAGGTCAAGTAGTCTTTCACAGGTCCGCAATATCCTCTCTCTGCCTAGATGTGAGTTTTTTCCACAGGGTAAATACATGTCCTAAGAAAGAAGGCCTAGTCTGAGCTTCAAAAGAGCAGCAAGAGGTTGTTTTGTTCACAAATTTAACCAATCTGAGTTGTAATGGAAGGAAGAAGTTTTACTCCAGGAGTAGTCCTTGCTTTGACAAAGATATAGCCCCAAAACCAACCATACAACAAACAAACAAAAATTCCCAAATAGTAATCTTCAACCTTCATCCTCCTTGACCTCCTTGGTTCACAAGTTCTGAACCCTTCTTGCTCTTCTTGTCTTGTTGTCTAATCTGAGTTGATGGCTAGAATGAGCAGATCAACCTTTTATTTATACATGTTTGCCCTATAGCGAAATGACACGTCCATTTGAGGAGGAGCTGACTTGCACATGTAGGCTCATGCCGGCTCGCATCAAAAAAAATTATTATTTCAAATTGTAAATTCATTCTCTCAAACTATGAGCAGTTAGTAAGCAAGTAAATGCTCATTGGAAAGGGTATAATGTCCTCTACAAGCCTATGTCATCATTTCCTTAAGCTGGTGTCTCCTTTGACATCAATAACAATTTTTATTCCAACAATCTCCCCCTTTGTTATTGATTGCAACAACTTCTCATAAACTGCTCCCCCTGTCATCATGCTGCTCCCCCTGTCATTATATTGCTCCCCCTGTCATATTCTCCCCCTTTGACATTAATACCAAAGGGTTGTTCTAATCAAATGCAAGAGAGATGACCCCCATCTTTTGACAAAGATGTTCAAATGCTTCTCGGGGTGGAAGATATCTGCAATTTGTTCCTTAGAGTTGACATACTCTATTTTGATGTTCCATTCTGCAACCTGTTCTTGGAGGAAGTGATACTTGATTGGGATATGTTTTGTCTTTGAATGCATAATTGGATTCTTTGAAAGGTTGATTGCACTGGTGTTGTCACATGGGTTGATTTGTTTCTATGTTGACAACTTTCAAGGCTTCCTTCATCCATAGGATTTGTGTACAAGAATCTGCAGCGACTATGTACTCGGCTTTAGCTATGGAGAAAGATATGGATGATTGTTTCTTGCTAAGCCAAGATACGATACAATCTCCCAAGATGAATTTATTGCCACTGGTACTCTTTCGATCATCAATGCTTCCTGCCCAATCTGCATCAATATATGCTATCAAGGTAATACTTGTGCTCTTAGGATACCACAATCCAAAATCAAGATTGCCTTTAAGATACTTGAGGATTCTCTTTACAGCTAGCATATAAGATTCCTTAGGGGTTGATTGGAATCTTGCCACCATTCTACTGCCTGCATGATGTTTGGTCATGAAGTTATCAGATATCAGAGGGCTCCAATCATTAATCTGTAAAGAGTAGCATCCACCATAGGAGATTCATCATCCTTACTTAGTTTGCAACCTGTAGTCATAGGTGTGCTCACAACAACACATTCTTCTATCCCAAATCACTTGAGCATATCTCTAAGATATTTTGCTTGCAATATGAACATAACCGCTTTGGTTTGAGTTACTCTAGGGTCCAAGAAAGTAGGATAACTCACCAATCATCGACATTTCAAATTCCTTTGACATATTTTGGGCAAATTCATGACTCATCTCATCATTGTTGTTGGCAAAAATCAGGTCATCAACGTACACAAGTGTGATTAGCAAGTTGTCTTTGTTTATCTTCATGTAAAGATTGCTCCCAACTACTCCTCTTTTGAAGCCTTGTTGTTGAAGATAATGATCAAGTCTAGCATACCAAGCTCTTGGAGCTTGTTTTAATCCATACAAGGCCTTCTTTAATTTGCAAACAAAGTCTTTTCCTTCTACTAAATCGAACCCTTCTAGTTGTTCCATGTATACTTCTTCCTTTAGGTCACCATTTAGAAATGTTGATTTTACGTCCATTTGATAAAATTTGAAGCCTTTTGAACAAGCAAATGCCAAAAACATCCTTATAGCTTCTAATTGGGCTACAGGAGCGAAGGTTTCTTCAAAGTCAATTCCTTCAATTTGAGAGTACCCCTTGCACACCAACCTTGCCTTGTTTTTGATGATAAGTCATGCTTCATTCATCTTGTTCTTCAACACCCACTCTATTCCTATGACATTCTTGTCCTTTGGACAAGGCACTATCTCCCATGTACCATTCTTTTCAATTTGATGCATTTCTTCTTCCATTGCTTTTATCGAATGAAGATCCTTACTAGCGTGAGTGAGGTTCTTTGGTTCTATCATGGATAGTAGGGCAATGTCATTTCTTTTTGGTGTATTTGTCATGTTTCTTCGAGTGTGTATTCCATCATCATGCCATCAATAATTTGATCTTTTGGATGATGTTTTTGAATAAATTTTACCCTTGATGGAGTTTGAGATGGTTCCTTTTGATTTTCCAACTACTTTTCTTCTTTTGCAACATCGACTTCTGGATCTTCAAGAATAAGATCTTCTTCATTGATTTCGACTTTTCTTTCAGACAAAGCTTCATCAATCTTTACATCAATACTTTCAACTATATTTCGCAACCGATTGTTGTAGCATTTGTACACCTTGCTTCTTGAAGAGTAGCCAAGAAATACTCCATCAACCCGAGAATCAAACTTGCCTGGTGAATAATCATTGATCTTCATAAAACACTTACCTCGAGATATTTTGAAATATTTCACTGAAGCAAGTATTCCTTTCCATAATTCATATGGAGTTTTGTCACTATTTGTTCGAAGTTGTGCCCTGTTCATAGTATACACCACTGCCCCAACTGCTTCTCTCCAAAATTTAGGTTGCAAATCAACTGCAAGCAACATTGTTCTTGCAGTGTCTTGTACAGATCTATTCCTTCTTTCAACCACTCCATTTTGTTGTGGAGTTCTAGCAACAGAGAGTTCCCTCTTGATTCAATGTGTTTCACAAAATTCATTGAATTATTTTGAAGTAAATTCTCCACCTCTATATGTTCTTAGGCACTTAATTTTTTATTCACTTTCATTTTCAACAAGAGCCTTGAAATTATTAAAACATTCTAGAGCTTCTGATTTAAATCTTATGAAAAATACCCACATCATTCTAGTATAATCATCTACAAATAATACAAAGTACCTTTCTCCTTTGGTCTGCATGGACGATCTCCAGAGGCTTTGATGTTGAGAAATCCTTTGTCTTGAAGCTGGTCCTTGTCTGCTTTCCATGATGACATGGTGCGCAAATAGCTTTTTCATGTTTTGAAATTATGGGAATGTTTGTCACTGCTTGAGTTTTGTTGATCTTCACCAAATTGTCAAAATTTAGATGTCCCAATCGCTTGTGCCATAACCAACTTTCATCTGCTTGACTTATGTAACATTTTTCTTCTTGAATTTCACTAAGAATATATACATTATCATTTGTTCTTACTCCTTTTCCCACAAGTTTTCCTAAAGAATACCTTCTTATCTCATAATCCTTGGCACTAAAAATGATATCATGTCCTTGGTCACAAATTTGGCTAACGCTTAGAAGATTGTGCCTAAGTCCTTCAACGAGTAGTGCATTTTGTGCTTTTCCCTTGCCATTGACGAGACTTACCATGCCTTTCCCAGCGATTTTAGCATATGCACTTCCAAAAGTCACATTTCCATCTTTCTTGTCTAGCGAGATAAACTTCTTTTGGTCAGCAGTCATGTGCTTAGAACATCCACTATCTACAAACCACTTGTTTTCCTCACTTCATGCACACAAAGCTAGACCACATTTTTCTGTAGTGGATTCATTTCTTCTCCAAACATTTTCTTTCGACTCAAGTGGACAATTTTGTGCTTCATGACTTGAATTATTACATTTTGAGCATTCTAGACTATACTTTAAGTCTTGATCTCATCTTGTCTCCTTGAATCAATAGACTTATTTTGGAAGTCGGTCGGTCATATACCCCCTTGAGTTAACATTCTAATTGCTTCCATGTGCCTTGCAATGCTTAGCTTGGTGATCAAAGTTTTTGCAAAAGAAACAATTACCAAGGAAAATAGTTTGATACCTGTTAGGATAGCCATTTGTTGATGTGACATCCTTTTCTGCAAAAGGCTTCTTCTCATTCCTTGGATTGTTGTAAGGAGATCTTTGACTCGGATGGAACTGCTTCTCTCCTCTTGCATAATTGCGAAGAGCATCAGCATAGCTTTTTGGTATTTCTTCATGATGAGCAGTAGTGTTCTCCTTTGATTTGGATGATTCACCTGTGTAGCCAAGCCTTGGCTTGTCATGTTGTAGTCTTTGAGTGTTGAGGATCGTTAAATTTTCTTAGGGCTCCATTGTTCTTTGCTTTGATAATTGCAATTATATTATTTCCATATTATATTCACCCATATCATTTAAACATCAATAGCAATTATATAGATAGAACAATGACATCATCATAACAGCAGACCATAAAAGAACATAAGAAGAAAAGCATGCACATAAAGAGACACCAGGATTGGTTGAAGACCAGGGCAAAACCCCACAAGGGGGAAAACCCAGAATTCAATTATTCTTCTTCTATTAGATTTCAGCAATTGTCCAGCTGAGATACAAAGTACAAAAGTCATTAGACTACCAAGAACCTAAGTTACTGGAAACGTCGGGCTAACCTCCCTGAAACGTCGTTCAGCGTTTCAGATCCGGAAACTGGTACGAAACGCATAAAAAACGGCACAAAAACATATTGTTAGCGTTTCAGAATTTCGGAAACGAAGGGTTGGAATCCAAAAACATTTTTAGGGCATTTTTTTTGTAAAAAGCATCCATTTCTGATAATTTTTAATACGTTTCAGATTTTACCGAAACTGATCCAGCCAAAACAAGAACGTATTGGGATTTTTCAAAGGGGATTCGTCGAAGATAAAAACGTTTCACGATGACTGGCTACCGGGAAAAGTTTTCACAATTGCTATGATTTTCATTGTGTTTTTTTATGAGGTTGTTTTCACATTTTATAACCTTTACCTAGTCAGCGTTTGTCATTTTCCTGGAGCCGTCATTTTCATTTGCGTTTATCATTTTGGACTGACTGTGGAGTGACCCAACCCGCGAGCGACTGTGAGTCTTGACATTGTGAGCGAGCCGTCGAGCCCTCAGCCCACGAGCAAGTACTGTGGACTGTGTCACTCAGTCACTGTGGGAGCCTGAGCCGATCCCGAGAGCCGAGCGGAATAGTGTAAGTGTTCACTGTTCAAGGCTCATTTTAATTTTTGGCATGGCGATATCGGAAGTCCATTTTGAATGCTAATTTCTAAACCCTCGGGCCTCTGTTGGACAACCATTATGGTAAACTGAAGTTCATTATATGTAGATAATAACATATTTCATTAGAAAGCATATTCAGCAAAAACAATGTGCCATCCAATCTCTGAAGATTTGTAGTTGACAATCGTACAACAAACCCTTGATCAGTTATATCAATGATTCAGTCCACTAAAGCATTCCTTCCCTGTCCTGAGATAAAATTCTCCACATCGACTTGGAACAAGGGACTTTCCATTTTCTGAAAATTTATCCTACAATCCACGTCCTACAAATATGTTGATTTTGACCATATGACATTTACTGTTAAGTAAATTGTAGAGTAAGGGTTGAGCTGAAGGAGAGAGCTCTCTACAGTCTTGTTGGCTAATTGCATAGAATACATAATTATTCCCTCATTGGAGTCACCAAAATGGAAGTGTTGAGATTCAACTTTCAAGCAATGGTGTGACTTCTACATGATTGTATTTTAACCTGAACCTTGCCTTCTTGGCCTAGGGGAAAATATGAAAACACACACTTTTAGGAACATGTTAAATCATTTGCCAATAATATGGGAATTCTGTAATAAAAAAGAGACTGCAGTGGCTACCTAAAGAGTCACATTTCCTGCCAAATAACTCATTGTATATCCTGCATAAACACAACATTTTAACCTCGGCAAAGCAATGGTGGGTCCTCTTCAAAATGACATTTTAAACTGAATCTTCTTTGCTCGCTTAGGAGAAGATTTGAAAATCCATTCTTCTAGAGCATGTTATATCAATTGCTAATGATAAGAGAATTTCGTAAGTCAGAAAATAAGACTGCACTGCCTATTTAAAGAGTCAAATATCCTCCCAAATGACTCATGGTATAGCCCGTATAAAGTTGAGAATGCATTAGACACAAAACATTTCCATTGAGTGATACATCAATGTCCACTTTTTAAATTTTAAACACTTCAATGTGATCATGAGTGTGTTTATTTCCATTTTCAAAATCACTTTCATCATGTTGTTGACCATGGTCTTGATCTTCAAAATCTTGGGAATGTTGTTCTAAGTCTTCTTGATCTTGGCAATTTATTTTGCAGTTTCATTTACATCATCATCATCATTCATGGCAACTTCAAGTTCAGCCATTCGTGAGGCAGAGACAGTGGAACATGAAATTGAATCTGCCTCTAAAGTTGATCCAAAGTCACCACTTTGGAAATATGTAACTATTGTTGGGAAGATCCAAGGAGGGGGATCATTGGCATGGGTTTGCAGTGAGTGTAAAAAGGAGTATAAGGGATCATATACCCAAGTTAAAGCACATTTACTTGGGTTAAAAGGCAATGGGATTCGAATATGCAATGGCCCACCTAAAGAGAATGGGACAGATGGAAATGGTTTAAGCAAGGCAAAACTTGCAAAATATCAAAAAGAACAAGACGAGGCAGATGATAAAGCAAATGAGGCAAATCCTGCCTCTCAATTAAGACACCCAACAAGGTTGGGAGCATCTTCATAAAAGCCTCCACTTCATTCTCATGGAACTATTTGCTCAAAGCGGTCTAATTTGGGACAGTTTGAAAGGAGTTTTAATAATGATGCTCGAGAGATAGCAAATGCAGCTATAGGTCAATGCATTTATGCAAATGACCTTCCCTTTAACCTTGTGCGATCTCCTTATTAGGCAAAGATGATAAAAGCAGTGAATGAAGCCCCAATAGAATTCACGAGCCCTGGATATGAGAAGGTACACACTACAATTTTGACTGTTGAAAAGTTAGATTTGGAGGCTAAATTAAACCCCATTCGTAATTCATGGCGCATTTCAGGGGTGTCTATAATTTCTAATGGATGGAAAGATCAAAGAAATAGGCCTTTGATCAATGTGATTGCTCAGAGCCCAAAGGGGGCAATGTTTTTGAAGGCAGTGGATTGTGAGGGGCAGATGAAAGATTCTCAATTCATTGTTGACATCTTGATTGAAGCAATTGAATTGGTGGGGCCAAAAAATGTTGTCCAGGTAATAAATGACAATGTGTGTAGAACAACAGACCTAATTATTGAAGGCAAATATCAACACATATTTGGGACCCCTTGTGTTGTACATTCATTGAACCTCATGTTGAGCAAGATGGGGAAGAAAATTGACTAGATTCGAGTTATTTTTGAAGAGGCAAAAGAAATTCAAGCCTTTATCACAAACCACCACATGTCCCAAGGCATCTACAGGGAATTTACGAAGTTGGAATTTACGAAGTTGGAGCTCCTTAAGGTACCTAAATTTTAAAATTTATTTCATCAATTCTAATTTCTGATTCTAAATTCAAATATGTAAATTGGATCCTCAAATGTCATGATTCGTGAATCATAATATTTATTCAATCAAATTATGATTTTTAATTTGTTGAAATTTGAAACATTGGGAATTTGGCACCTGCAGATTGCCGAGACTCGATTTGCTTCTCACATCATAGTCTTAACAAGGCTTATGCAGGTGAAAGATGCATTACAATCAATGGTATGCAGTTCTCTTTGGAATCAATGGAGGCAATCCCAATCTGATAGAGCACAAGCAGTGAAACAGTAGGTTGTTGATGATGAATGGTCGGATAGGGCGGAGTACCTCTTGGCATTTACTAAGCCAATTATGGATTTGCTCCGTATGTTTGACACATATATGCCTAATTTGGGAGAGGTGTATGAGGGAATTGATTCCATGATAGAGAAGATAAGGAAGGTTATAAATGCTAAGGAGAATGACCCAGATGAATTCTTTTACGAAGAAGTAAAAGATATATTGACCAAAAGGTGGAACAAGATGACCACCCCATTGCACCTTTTGGCCTTTGCAGTGAATCTGAAATATTATGCTGCAGAGTTACTAAGTGATCCAGAAAGAACCGCACCAAACAAAGACCCAGAAGTCGCAGAAGCAGAAGGATTTTAAAATGCTTTTAGAAAGCTTTATGTAGATCTTAAAATTCGGCTTCGGATTCGTGCAGAGTTTACTCATTTTGTGGGATCAGAGGGTTGGGGTTTTGTTATTGATTATATGCGGTACAAGACCAGATTAAGTCTAATTGATTGGTGGAACTACTATGGTGGGGTACTTCCACATATCCAAAAATTGGCCATCGGGATCTTGTCACAGGTTGCTAATTCCTCTTCAACAGAAAGGAACTAGGGTACATATGGCTTCATCCATTTGGTGAAGCAAAACAGATTGAGCTCTAAGAAGGCTGAGGAACTAGTGTATTTTCATTCAAACCTTCACCTTCTGTCACACAAGAGAGATGAATACAAATTTGGGGCCACCAAATTATAGGACGTCGAATCAGAGTTGGCTGACTTGGATATGACATTGAATGCCATGTCTCATATGACTTTGTTTAATACGTAGTCACCAATAGTTAGATCTTCAAGTGGACATGGCAACAATGTCCCCATTTCTAGAGAGCATGTGGAACTTCTTAATGACAGGAATGAAGACATATTTGATGATATGTAAACGTAATTTATGATGGTGTTTTAACTTTTAAACTTTTGAACAACCATATGAATTATGAATAATGATAGTAGACTGCCAATCATAGCTCATTTTGTACTTTGTACTATGTAGTATGCATTATTAATTTTGGTGATGATGTTGTAACTTGTCATGTTGATGATTGAAATTTGAAACAGAAACTTGATGATAATGTTGAATCATGCATGTTATAATAATCATTAATGATGATGACAATGTTTACGCTGAATTGATTATGATGATAAATCATAGATGATAATGGATTATGTATTTTTATTCTTTAGATATAATCTAGATTCTAGAATATGAATGGTAATATGAAATTCTTGTGTGTGTGTGTGTTGTTTTCCAAATTTTTGAAAATTTGTCGTATTTGTTTCAAACCCCATATCCGTATCTGTTTTAGTGCAACTTAGCCCAGAACCTATACATGACTTGTTCACAACTTCATTTGTGAACAAGTTTCATTGTCATCAATAACTTACCATGCTGACATTAGGGTCAACATATAAACTGAGAGGAACTGTGATGTCAATACATACAACCGTGGTGTCATGCCATGAACTGTACTCTTAACAATAGAAGATAAAGAGGCCATACATGATACCATATTTATATATGTCTGTCAACTCCATATATCACCATGTTGTTGTACATATCATTGATATATACATACATTGTGTCTATCATGTGCTACTATGACACACATAAAGTTGTTTGTCGTGCCCTGTTATGTCATACCATAAAGGTGTTTGTAACGGGACTACCCATAAACTATTGTCATCATCAAGTATCATTATGACAATTGGTTCTTACCATACACTTGAATACTAGAGGCTATGCATTAAGCAAACCAGAAGTTTTGCGAAAATATATCATTCTATTGTGAGGTGATTTTCCAACGAAAGAGATGCCTTAGATTGATACCCATGATGTAATGAAACAATGTTGAAAGATACCTATACAATGCAACACAATTCGATGCCCAGAATATATAATTCAATGCTCAGCCTATATACAAGTGAGGAGATCATAATAATGCCAAGACTAATACATATGAGAAGTTTGTTCCATACAATAAATGTGATGCAAAAAGCGAACAATGAATGCGATGCCAACAGCGAATGTACCCAAAAATGTGATGCCAATAGCGAATGTACCCATACAAAAATGTGATGCCGACAGTAAATGATGATTGTGATGTGAACTACAGGACTAGACCATACAACGATGTTATGTGCCATCAACGATGTTATGTGTCATACCCATACCATGATACGTTGCCACTATGTAAAAGGTAACAATGCCATTGTATACATATCAATGAAGTTGTTGCATATAGGGTAACGATGCCACTGTAGACATATCAACAGTAACAGTGTCACTGTAATTGTGAACATAGCTATGGAGTTAATAAAACCACAAAGCTAGATCCATCACAGAGTACGAGCATGAGAGCAGAAGACAAATTGTAGATAGATGTCCAAATCATAAGTGTAAACCCTAGCCGCAGACAGAGATGAAACCTCATATTACATTTTCTATTTGAATCAATGTTGACCCTTCGTTGAATTCCAAACTATAGAAAGGCGTTGAATTCCAAACTATAGAAAGGAGTTAATTTTTAGTTATTCCAATGAGTAGGCCGACTTGAAATATTCGGCGAGAATTCTTAAATTTGAATTTCATTTTAAATATATTTCTTTTGATGAATTTCAGATCATCTTGCCCTTAAAAATTTTCCACAATAATATAAGCATAATATATATATATATATATAGAGAGAGAGAGAGAGAGATGTATATTCTTTGACTAATTGATTTCAACTGTGTCTTCTTTAAGGAATTTCTCCCTAGCTGCCAATTTCAACGCTCCCTCTCAGCTAGGGAGGAATTTTTCATCATCATCATAAGCCTTATCCCATCATAGCTACATCATAATGAATCTTGAGAGAACATATCTCAATCATAGTTGTATCATTGAAAAGACCCATCTCATATCATCGCATAAAATAAGAGGCATTCATAACTAATGGTAGGGGAGATCAAACTGATAAGCCCTGGTATTGCACCAAGGATGTTGCAACTCGCAAATGCTTCTCAACTTTAACTATCAACCCAGAGTTCGTACAATCTTAGAGGTGACAATGCTATATGCACAACAGGTTAGGTTCTACTCATGTCACTCCTATTCATGAAATCAAACCAGGGTATTCAAAGACCATTCCTCCAACTAACTATAGTGAAAACTTCTCATGAAAGTATAAATGAACATGATTCTAACTACAAAAGCGAAAATGCCATTCATTTAAATGTAAATGCTAATTAACATTGCATGAAAGGGAAAGGCTAATCTACTTGCAAAAGTAAATCATGCTACTCTACTGGCACATTTAATCAAATCAATAACCTATGTGTATGCATCATTTATCTACTCACACTTGCTTGAAAATAAGGAATCAAATTTTTAACATACTTATGAATAAAAATACTAATTCTAAATTTGTTTTGTTATATGATGGTTGCAGTGAGGAAAGAAGGAGGTTGGAATGGTCCTAAAGTCTTCCCTAATCATCAAATCACAGTTTGGGGGCTATTACTCGACTTTGCCAAAGTCCAAGTTTGGAGCAAAACTGGTTGAAGAAGTAAAAAGCTACAGGGTTGTTATAGAAGGTGCTACAGGAGGATCTACATTGCTACAAGAGGGGGTCTAAGAGCGTTTGAAGGATGGAAGTGGTGTCCTAGAGGTGGAGAAAGGTGGATGAAGGTAGAAGGTGATGAATAAAGGGTATGGGAGCCCCTTAGCCAAGCCTAGTACCCCTCGGAGGTCTATCTCATACCAAAGATGATGCCCATAGTGTCCTTCATTTGCCTCAAGAGAGTGAATTCAGAGACAGAATTTGGAAGTAAGGTGAGGTACTTAAGAGGAAGATGGAAAAGGTCCAGGTGGATGTGGAAAGGTGTGCCCACCCCTGCAGGTCAACACAGTCACTGCAGCTAACCAAATACATGCATCAACTGACCAAAAATCCAGTGAGACAAATTATCATGGACAATAAATTGCAAAGAATAAGCAGGAAAACTAACATCTATCCATTTCCAAGAAATCATAAACAAATATTTTTGAGTTGTTATTGTAGATCTTTCCAATCACTCTTCCCACAAGAGAGGTGATAGGCAAGCCTACAATTACAAGTTTTTATGATATAATATCTACTGAAACAAGAGAAGGATTGCAATGCTTTGAAACAAGAACAAGAAGGAAATACAAGAGAGGGACTAAAGCCTCTGGGTTGGGCCCAAACCCAAGGGTTTCAACCCTCCAAAACTAACTCAGATGCAGATCAATGGTAAACTTCTCATTAACAAAAAATAATAGTCTCATACATCATATGAAAGTTAAGAATAACAATGTCAAGCACTAGGCTCTCAATAGCTACTCCTAGCTGCAACAAAAATTTGAATCCTAATGAGCCTTTCAGCAAGTTTACTTATACAAAAATGATTGAGGGGCAGCTTCCTTGAAAGGAGGAATGCTCCCCTCCAAAATCTCGAGATTTGTGGATCTAGTTCCCTTTGTCCTTGTCATTCACTTGGAGTTCCTCGGCTGCTAGTGAATTCGAGTTGTTGGAGAGGATTCTATGATCTCAAGCCAAGTTAGGGAGTTAATGAGGTGGACAAGCTCCCTATATTCTCTCTAGGTGTCTCCATCAAGCCTCTGCATGGTAAATATCTCCAAAAATGCTTCTTTGACCTACATATTAATCACATTAGGCCATACAATATGACAAACACCTTTTAGTCTTCCTACTAAGCATATTATGGCTAAAAATGCAAATTAATGTGAGAAAATGAGAGTTTTAAGGGTTGGAGGATAGCACAATGAACTCAAAAAGATACCTATTGATGGGACCCATCACAGATCTCTAAACCCTACTAGATTCAAAGTCAAATCATATGACCTATATCTCAGCTATATCAACAAAAATATCCATCCTATCACATATCAACAAAAATATCCATCACATCACATATCCATCCTTTGATCATCAGCTGAACAATCTCGATCTAAAGAAGAAGAATCTAACATCATAGGGGAGCCTAGCTCAACCCACAACAACATAGGAGAGCTAAGCTAATTCCAGAACAACATCAAGGAGCCTTGTTGAACCTAGAACCACATCAAGGAGCCTGGCTCAACCCACAACATCTGCCAGTGGGGATCCCAATGCTACTACTTGGGAATCTCGTCACCGGGGAGCCAATGCCACCACCCGGAAACCACAGACAATAGGAGGGATGCCACTTACCATGAGAGGCAAGGATCATGCCTATCCTATTGTCTCTGTTGATCTTCACATCTCCAATGTCTCGTTGTCATCTATGCTCATCTTGCATCGAACACTTTTGAACCCAAAGAAGAAGAATCACCACAAGGGAGCCCTCTGCTTCCACCTTGTATCCAAAGACAATGGGTGAGATCAGACCTACCCTAACACTCTATCCAAAAGTCCTTGACAATAGGTGAGATCAACTTACCTGAGGTGAGGATCACACTCTACCTTATTGTTCCTGATATTCCCATCCTGACCCTAGAGAGTCAGACAGTTAAACACTTGCATCCACCAATTTGGGTGAAATCCACCTACTACAAGGCGTAGGGATCACACTCTATGCCAAGTCCCTCATCCCACTGGCCAGATGGGGAGGTTATCCCACAAAGTGGGCAGGATGTTAACTAGGGCATACTCTGACTAGGGGAGATCCCATATCTCTACACACCCTATCAGTCAAAGGTCTCTCATCCCTAGGAGCCCACCAGTTCCATTCCCTAACCCCAAGAACTCAACCAAGGAGGAACAGCATTGCTCAGTGTTCTCAATCAACCCAGATCGTCTGAAAGGGTCATATCTATCAATCCATGTTGCTTTCTTAAAAACAAATCAGGTTGTTCGTATCTGGTACTGGCTCACACAGTTTACTGAAGCATACTATAGAAGTTCTTTGTTTTCTTGTTCATACAAGACAACAAGTGTTAGAGCAAAAATATATATCATATTCACCTTTTCTCCCTCTTATACAAGGAGGTAGCAATCACAAGCCTAAGCTTGTTTCATATAGCAGCATTATGTCTTTATCCCAACTATGACCAGACTCTGTCTAACTCAAAGTGCATACAAGGATCCATAATAATTCATCAATGCAATCCAAATGCCCTAAAAATGCATTTACACAAGAGGTGGATTCTAGAGTTGTAAGGGGTAAATTAGTCCTGCCAACAAAGAACTGTTAGCTCAATAACATTAGATGTTCATTGTTTTATTCTACAATCATGGAACTTCTAATCAGTTTTCCATAAAGAAATAAAAGGTGTTGGCATCTTATCAAGGATCTCTCCCTCTGAAATGGACTCTTCATTACTCATCATTAAACAAGACATCAAACAATCATATCACAAAGTCAAATTATATCAGGTTCCCATATACATATCTAGTTATCTAGAGTTTACACTAGACTTGTTCAATACTTTGTTTGTGAACAAGTTACATCGACAAATTATATCTTGTTCCTTTTCCTTTTTTTTACTATTGTTTTTATTTTTTATCAAATGTCCAAAGGCCTAAATGGTGATATGGACAACCCCAATTCTTGTAGCGAAACGCTTCAACGGCAACGATGTTGACGGTCAAAGACCTGGATCGGAGAACGTGGCTCTGTGCAGCGGTTAAGCAGCCAGAGGATCGAATGGATTTGATACCAAATGGAACAAACGAAGTTCTTTCTTCAGGTTAATTACTCCATTTGACTTGGAATATAAAGATCTCCATTGAAGATACAAGAATATATATTAAAATGTATGAATAAAAATGATGTTACAATTGAGAGTGAGGGTCTTGTATATATAGTCAGGTAAGTACCCTTTCACAAGCGGTCATGTCTGTAGAGACATGCCTCAACCCTACTAAATTATTAGTAGGGTTTATGTCTATTATTATTTATATATACTTTATTCATAACATTTAAGGCTTTCAAGTCTTTTTTCATTACAACAAGACAACACATAGAAAAAAAATGAGATACTATGTCGAGAAATTTTGGAAGGATAGGATTAAGAATAGATAGTTTTATTAATGTCCAACAAATGACCACAAAAGTAGGTCAAACAGACTAAAGGATACTTCCAGTGTGAATACAATGTGGGAATGCAAGAGCAGCTCCTATATAAAAGACAATGAATGGTCGATACTCCAACATGCTAGAGGGGATTATAAAATCAAGTAATCAAAATTTATAACATAACAACAGAATTAATAAAGTTGGAATAACTATGATATTAACAGTAGTACCATTCAATCTGAAAACATCAAGAAAAGCAGCCTATTCCCACAATGAAAGCATACTAACCTCAAGTGGCAGTGTAGCTCCCGACCACTGAGATAGATTTGTCTGCATGAACCATTCAACCAGGTGGTAGCATGCACACATCAGAGGAAAGCCCGAACCTGAAGGCCAGCTTCAAAATTAAAAGAGCTAGCAGCATTTCAGATTGTCAAAGACGCTTTACTTCATGTAGCCTATAAAAGACAATCAATGCATGCAGTACAAAAGATGGTTCCAGCCAAATTCTGACACGGTATCATGACTATGATGCACAATACACTAGAACATGATGTAAATCAAATTTCTCTGTTATCCTAACAGCAAAAAAACAACAACAACAAAAAATCAGCATCTTTATCATCAAATACAATATATACCTTGTATTTAACCGTGAGTAAGCGAGTCTGAGGAAGATCAACTGCAAGCCATTCTCTAGGCCAACACGTTCCTTCTCTTCCTGACTCCTGATCAATCTTCTCAACTAACCCTGATTTACTTGTACTGGAACACTTATCATCTGTCACACGCCAGGTTTTGAAAGGCCCTCCACACAGTCCATGCACAAAAACAACATCTAAAAAAGGACCTGATTCTTGTTGTGGATCTTGAAATGTGCCATTAGAAATGCTAGGTTTCAGATCTTCCTTGGAGGAATCAATATCTTGATGAACATTTTCTGTTGAATGAGGAGACACACGCATGTGATCTAAATTCTTATTATCCATCATGCCTGATGTCCTGCTTTGGGATATATTTATTTTGTCATATGTTTGACAGTTAAAGTGAGAGGACTCTGGATTTACAAGGAAAATCATATCCTCGTATCGAGGACACATTTTTCGCTGAATATCCATGCCTGTTCTTTGCCCATCACCATAGGCAGTGCTGTTTCCATTTGACTTGGTATTTGGTATGTTTAATAGAGTTGCTCGAGCATAGCTGCGAATTTTTAAATCACTACACCCTGAGATTTGTCCGTCCACACAGTCCTCCAGCCATTTGCACCAAACTTTATCTTGTGCAATTACCTCTGAAGCCTCTAAATGAAGTGAGAGAATATTTAGAAGTCTGGAAGCATGTTTTCGAATATGTCCAGTAGAAGGCACACGTACACTTGACGAGCTATTTGCTTTTAGATTAGCATTTTTATCTGCAGAACTAGAAACCTGATCTTGTCGCTCGGGCAGCCTGGATGCATCATATGCTTCAGTTGCAGCTAGTTGTTCATAATCATCACTGATCATAAAATGTTTAAGTAAACAAAGTCCGCCACATTCAATTATTCTTTTTTGGTAAGCATGATTCTCTGAACACAACTCTGTCAGTGCCTTGATGCCTTTGAGAGTTGCAAATGCATATTCAGCAGAATCAACTTTAGCCAAGCGATCTTTCTTTTTAGCCTTAATCTGTTCAGAAAAAGGATATAGTGAAAGCAGATCACCCATAGGTAGGGTTTCAGGACTGTCAGAAGATGATCCCTCTTGGCTCTCAGCTCTGTGGGCAACTAGGCTTGCTAATTGTGTAGCTGCTTGTCCAGCCAATTGAATAATTTGACTCTGCCAAAAATGAGCTTTATATGAGTCAGATATCTACCACCATATTCAAATGACACTACATATTTTTCTCCAGAGCAATTTTAAAAGAATCTATATACATTTGAAAAAAAAAAAGCTCTTCTAAACACATTAAGCTTTAAGCATTAATCTTACATACGCAAATTCATTAAATGAGATTCTGAAGCATGCTTTATCCTTTTAGGAACAAATATGGGCACAGAGAAAGAAAGAGGGAGTTATTTTGACTGCCCAGGATTAAAACGTGTCAATGCACACATTTTGGAAACAAATTGTCAATGGGCATATTTTGGAGAGAAGTAACAACAGTTACAGGCACTTATGTAAAGAGCCAAAAGTTAAAACATATGCATGCTTTTTATAGGCAAAAATATTTCCAACAAGGCATTTCAAAATATAAATATATACAAAAAATTCACATATGTCAAACAGAGAACCTGGTCTGATATTACCCAATCATTCATTCAGCAATGGCTTTTGAAGGCAATAAGAAACACGTGACATCCCTTAGCTTTAAATTATTAAGGGCAGATTGTGTTCTGGTCAAATAAAAAAAAATAAAAAGTACAGTTGCTTATTCGATATTTCTAACTATTTTATTGCCTGATACCTAAGTCTTCCTCTTCTTGATCTATTAGTACTTTTCAATCGCAGTGGCATTGCGCTGGGAGCTTAGATATGATGGAGCACTACTATTAAATACCAGATTAACTAAAAGAGGTTATCCCTAAATGGAACAAATGGATTTTGCAGGATCATTTTTGAGATACATAGTTGTTAAATATAGAAACTAAATCCTGGCAGTTTGTATTGATTATTAATGTAAAAGATGATTACATCAATGAATAATTTTGCACACCAACGTCTGTAGTAAATCTTCCTACAATCAGATATAACTGATACATCTCCTCAATTCTCTCTTTCATCACTCTTCCAAATCTAAAATGTAATGTTTAATCAATTTTTTCCAAAAAAAGAACTTCCTCAAAATGATACTCCAATACACTCTTGCAAATGCATACTACATAAGCCTCTTAGCAACGTCTCACACATTGGATATCATCTCGCAAAGTGCAAACACAGGCTTGATATGCAATATATATGGTCTCTAGTTAAATCATGAAACATAAATAATCTGGACACACACATTGGATATCATCTCGCAAAGTGCAAACACAGACTTGGTATACAATATACGCCGTCTCTAATTAAATCATGAAAGATAAATAACCTGGAGAAATATGTATAATATATACTATATGTACAAAATTGTCCATTCAACCATCTGCTCTAATTAAATCATGAAAGATAAATAACCTAGAGAAATATGTATAATATATATTATATGTACAAAATTGTCCATTCAACCATCTGCCCATATAGCGCCCAAAAGGTTGTATATGCATGGGCCCATTTTGACACATGGCACTCATGGGGCCCCTTTCCCACTACATAAGAACTTAGGATAAAATCATAGCATTAGGAATATATTAATTTATTCCTTGACTTAAGCACCCTTGACTTTGCCCCTTTCCTTCAGCTCTTAGCCCCCCATATTCTCTTGTCTAACTTGGTCTGCAGTTTGATGTATTTTATTAATATATCAGTGGTTTATTAACATTAAAAGGCTCACCGTGTAATGTCCCCTATAGATTAATGGCCCAAGGGAAGACGAAGTAGCCTATCCAACCTCATAGGCTATAGTCGTTAATAAAGGGGGGAACCCATTATCCAGTGTTTTGGGGCAACATTGGGTAAGTTTTGCGGTAGCTAGGGCAAAAAGCCCAAATTGGGGGTTGCAGTAGTAACCCCTCACATTAGATCAAGGAAGAAAGCCCCCATGAGAAATTTATAAATAAGAGAGGAGATAAGTTCATTTTCTCATGATCGAATTGGATTGAATTATCTCTGTTTTATTGAACTAAGGCTCTAAGGGTTTTAAGACCCCTTTTCTCCTTGTTTAGTTTCCGTAGAGGTGATCCCACCCTAGCTAGTCACTCCTAGTTTTAGTGGAGGTGATCCAACCCTAGCTAGTCACTTCTTTTCTTTGTTCTAGACCAACATATTCACTTGAAGCCGCTTGGTTCTATCCTAGTCAGCAAGGGAAAAGTTATGGGGATTATATTGATCAATAATCTTTGTCTCAGACCAGCGAAGGATTAATTCTGAGACACAGCGAATTATTGTTGCCGTAAGAAGGCACGTTAAAGGCACATAACTACACAGAAGAAACCCTCCTGAACCATTGTAAGTTCAACGCGGAAACTTTGAAGGACAAATTTGGGTACCAGTGGAAGCAGAGAAACAGGCAAGAAATTTTGTCTGATCAGAGTGAATTCCTGTAGGCATCTAATTCAGACAGTGACCCCCCTTTTGCAGACTTGTTGCCACACAGTGACTGAGTTCGATCTTAGATTGTGCCTTGGACAGCGATCTCTGTGGAAGCAACCAGTGACCTCTGTGTCGAGGGTTCCTGTGGCAATTATTAAGGCCGTATTAAGAGCTCCCTACAGCAGATTACAAGAATTATTGGCAACTGAGTCAGGGCTCTTACAACAGTAAAGAAGATTCTGTCAGACCACAGTCAAAGACTTGGAACAGCAAGACAAACTGGACAGAAAGCCAGTGAAGAGAGCAGCGAGTTGTTACAGGCAATCCACATCACTGCAACCGGATTGTTTCTTCCCTGCAGCACCCTGGTTAGCGCAACACCATGACTGGTTAGGGCTCAAACACAGCTTAATTAAGGATCTGGTGCAGCGGGTCAGCCAAGACTGAATAGCAAATGAACAGGTTAAGCGGAAGGAGTCTGGAAGTTGCGGCTTGTACTTGTTAGTTTTTGTAGCATTGGATGTGTTCTAGCCACGAGATTTGGTGGAGGCTAGAATACATGTATCCAAAACCCAGAAATCATTTCTGGAAATTCCACCTAGAGACGACTTAATTAGATTTATTAGTCAGTTTTTAATATTTCCTAAGACTAAACTTAGGAAATATTTGGAAATATGATTAATTAATCAGAATTAACTAAGTCATGGTGAGAATGTTCTAGAAAAGTACATGGATTGATCTCTAGTTAATCTTAGCCATCGATTAAGATTTAATCATGGTCATTGAAGTCTCAACAGAGGATTATAAGAAGAAGTCGATGGGGCTTGGAGAAGATACACCAAATCAGCTGAGCATTCAATTTTGCTGGGAAATCAATCTCCAAAGTAGCAACATTCAGTTGTCGGCGGTGATTCAGTGAGATCGAATCAGTGAGAGAGGCACAGAGATAGTGAGGTCGGAGGAAGCTTTTCGAGTTCCGGTGAGTACACAGCAAAAAGGCAATGATTGCCACAGAGAGGCAGCGCAAAGCCCTCTTGGGGAGATTTCTGTTTTGCTAGGGAGAAGTCAAGATTTTGAGCCAGAAGTTGGGCAGAGGATCCAGAGGCAAAGAGTATCAGTGTCCCATACGCAACTGACAAGACAGTGAGAGGAGACGCAGTTCCGAGCTTGTGGGACACAGTAACTGTGTACGCTGACGCAGTGACTACGCAAAGGGAGCAAGGAGCAGCTCAATTCCATCTGAGGTCAGTGTCTCACCTATGTAGTGAGAATTTTTTCTCACTAGTTATTATTGCTAGTTATTTCTCTGTTTGGACTGCTAGTTTAAGCATCCATAGATTGTACTCAATTTTCACTACTGCATAATATTAAAACCCTCAGCTGCTACACCAGTTTTCCCGAGTTGGGTTTTTCCAGGGACTTAGTCCAAAAATAACGGTGTCATATTGTGTGTGTGCATCTAGTTCTTCCAGCATTTTTATTTCTTCAGCATTATTTTATTTGTGAAGGTTGCAGTGTCTTTGTTTCGATATTTGTCGTAGCACACAGCAAATAATTTGTTTAATTAAATTAACAAATAGAAGAAATAACATCAGTTGTTGCAATAGGATTCGGGTTAGCCAAATTTTCACATGGTATCAAAGCGCAGATTGTAAGCCGAAGAGCTCAGTAGCAGAAGGGAAGAGGAATTTTGTAGCTCTGTGTAAGCAACAGTTCGAAACCCTCAGAGGCAACGCAGTTTCTTGGCCATGAGGGTCAATTTTACGAGGAAAAATCGATTTCTCTGAGAGGCAACAGAGAAATCTGATTTCTCTAGTTCGAGGATTACCAGAGGTAGAGAGAGCAGCCAGTATTTTCCTTGCCGAGAAGATCTCTAGTTGGACGCAGTATTTTGCAGCAATTGCTAGTGCAAAATACCATCAAGAGGAAGAAAGAGCACACACTGAGGGAAATTTCCTCAGGGGGCTTTTGGCTTCAGAAGTTCAATTTTCTCTTGCAGATTAGCAGTTGTTGTGATCATATTTACTCACTCCAACAGGGAATGCGTAAAGCCTAGCAGCAGCTGAGCAAAAGAGAAGAGAAGGATTTCGACTTATTTTGCTGAGATGGCCACTATCGGACTACAAGATCAGGACAGGTTGGACGGTGCTTCCAATGATGTCATCTAGAAAGCGAAGATGTCCTTCCTTCTAGATGAATATGGCCTGAAGCCATATATTGATGCAGTGGTAGCTATTCCCCAAGATGCAGATCAACTGAAGGAATACCGAAAGGAGATGGCGAGAGAAAAGAGGTTGATTCTTGACGATGTTCAAGTTCACATTGTATCACATATAGCAAGCCAAGGAACGGTCAAGGAGATGTGGGATACACTTTCCATGTTGTACCAAGGCACTTCCATGCAGCGGAAGATGTACTTGGAGAAAAAGTTGAGACGCAGCAGGATGTAGTAAGGGGAACGCATAAACACCTACCTCACCAAGATTCAGGAGATCCGGGATCAGTTGTTAGGTGTTGGAGCAGCACCTCAAGCCACAAAGCTAGTACGATTGACACTCAACAGTGTCTCTGAGGAGTGGCAAGTATTCGTCCAAAATATTTTCGGCAAAGAAACCTTGCCAAAGTGGGACAAGATGTGGGTCGATTTGCAGCAGGAGGAGTTGAGGCAAGACTTAGTTAAGAGCTCCATCCGTGGCAGTAGCAGTGGGTCAAAGCAGGTGAAGGAGGAGGAGAATGTGGCCCTTGCATCAAAGGGTCCTAGTCAGGGATAGGGGGAGCAACGAAAGAGGAAGAAGGACCTGTCGAAGGTCAAGTGCTTCAGATGTGGTGAGCTTGGCCACTATAGCACCCAATGCCAGTATGGCACCCAATGTCCTCTGAGGAAGAAGGACAAAGAGGAGAAGCAGGACCAACAGGTAGCCTCAGTAGAGATTGATAGGCTTTCCTCCAGGCTAGAGGAAGACTTCGCCATGTTTGCTGACATACCCCAAGAGTGAAATGGGGTGACTTGGTTTTGTAGCCCCTGAGTGCTACAGCTGGACAGGATTCTTGAGGAGGTCCACCATTTGAATCAATACCTTGCTACAGGGACCCACAATATTTCAGTAGCAGGATGGATCAGTGGCAGTAGATGCAATCAAATGCCAAAGTGACAGATGCAGGATCTAGTTGCATGTCAGATGCTGGGGAGCACAGTGCAGAATTGGCAACGGTGCAATTGGCATAGTGCAGAGTCAATGGCAGCGCAGATGCGTCAGTGACAACGCAGTTACTAGCAACAGTCAGAAGACTTGTACAGATCACAGTTGATTTAGTATTTAGGATGTTTTTCAAATGCAGATGTTGCAATTGCAGTAGCAGCATATGGAGAGGGAGTTGCAGTGCAGATGCAGTGTTGGCAGTAGTTCAACAGAGTCAGCAGTAGCACAGATGCAGCACATATCAGAGTTCTACAATGGTTGGTGGGCAGCAGCTGCGAAACACCAACAGTGTGATAGGAGATGATGCAGAGACAGGGTGTTGTTTCAATGGGTTGCAGCACTAGAGCACATTGCTCGCTGAGAGGGAGTGTTAGATTTTGTAGCATTGAATGTGTTCTAGCCACAAGATTTGGTGGAGAGACTAAAATACATGTATTCTCCAAAACCCAGAAATCGTTTCTAGAAATTGCACATAAAGATGACTTAATTAGATTTATTAGTCAGCTTTTAATATTTCCTAAGTCTAAACTTAGGAAATATGATTAATTAATCATAATTAATTAAGTCATGCTGAGAACGTTGTAGAAAAGTACATGGAACGATTTCTAGTTAATCCTAACCATCGATTAAGATTTAATCATGGTCGTTGAAGTCTCAACAGAGGATTATCAGCAGAAGTCGATGGGCCTTGGAGAAGATACACCAAATCAGTTGCACATTCAGTTTTGCTGGGAAATCAATCTCCAGAGTAGCAGCATTCAGTTGTCAGAGGTGATTCAATGAGATCGAAGCAGTCAGAGAGGGGCAAAGATAGTGAGACCGAGGAAGTTTTTCCACTTTCGGTGAGAACACAGCAGAGAGGGAGTGATTGCCACAGAGAGCCAGTGCAGAGCCCTCTTGGGGAGATTTTTTATTTGTTGGGGAGAAGTCGAGATTTTGAGCCAGAAGTTGGGCAAAGGGTCCGGAGGCAAAGAGTATCAATTTCCCAAACAGCAACTGACGAGACAGTGAGAAGAGGCGCAGTTCCGAGCTTGTGGGACGCAATAACTGCGTAAACTAACATAGTGATTATGCAAAGGGAGCAAGGAACAGCTCAATTTGCGCTGAGGTCAGTGTTGGATCACCTATGGAGTGAGAAAATTTTCTCACTAGTTATTATTGCCAGTTATTTCTCTGTTTGGATTGCTAGTTTAAGCATCCATAGATTACACTTAGTTTTCACTATTGCATAATATTAAAACCCTCAGCTGATACACAGATTTTCTCGAGTTGGGTTTTTCTGGGGACTTAATCCAAAAATAATATTGTCATATTGGGTGTGTGCATCTAGTTGTTCCAATGTTTTTATTTCTTCTACAATATTTTATTTGTGAAGGTAGCAATGTATTTATTTTGATATTTTTCGTAGCACACTGCAAATAATTTGTTTAATTAAATTAACAAATAGAAGAAATAACATCAATTGTTGCAATAGGATTCGGGGTTAGCCGAATTTTCATAGTACTTCCAAAGGGCTTGTTGGACAACATTTCAGTCTGGATAGTAGACAAGCATGGAAACATAATTGTGAGGACAGCGAGACAGAGAGCCCAATTAGGGCATCATTAGGTAGCAGGATTATTATAATTCGAGTTCAACTGTTAAGTAGATCAAACTATGTTGTAAGTGGTTTAAGAGATTGTGGGATCAGTATCATTAATTACATACTGTGTTGCATGGGTACCCGCACTCGGGGGTGGGGTTCTCGAACCCGTCCCGGGTTCCCGCACCCAAGTACCGGATTCGGGTATGGGTTCTTCCCAGACGAACCCAGAAGAACCGGGTTCTTCAAAAAAAAAATTGGGTTCTTTTCCTTTAACGGGTTCTTGGGTTCTTGGGTTCTTCGGGTGCTTGGGTTCTTGGGTTCTTCGGGTTCTTCGGGTTGGGTTCTTTGGGTTCTTCGGGTTCTTTGGGTTCTTCATAAAAAAACTATATTAAAAATTTAATTTTCAAATAATTTTTTTTATTGAATTTTAAAAAATAACTTATAACAAAACCTAAAAAACCCTAAATCAATTCTTGTAAATCAATTTGGAATGAAGCATTCTTCCACAGTCCTTACCATCAAAACCTATGTTGCACGGGTACCCGCACCCAGTTTTTTAAGTTTTTTACAAGTCTTGTTTTTTAAGAATTCTTATAAATCAATTTGGAATGAAACATTCATTCCCGAGCCAAATAACCATCAAATTATAAACTGTAAATGCACACATACAGGTTCAGACATTTTCGGTCAAATAGAAAGTAGGATTGAGACCAGCCATAAGCTATAATCCGCTGATGCTGTTAAATGGCAAAGGGCTATTTTGGACAATGGCTAAATTAAGTATCAAAATCTGCCAATTTCTCACAGCATTCTGATAACATCATGTTAAGATTAAAACTAGGAAAATATGCCTAAATCATATATGGTCTCTACAGACTTGTACACCAAGTAATCTCTAAAAACTGCGACGATGTTTTATGTTTAGATAATTAATATTCAGGCAGAGCTTTGCACTCAAAGACAAACTATCCCTCAAGCCATCAGATGGCTGCTGTGCATTTTATTGGGAAACAAACACTGATAAGCGTGTTTTGTGGAAGGGTAAGGCTGCCACTGTTTTTGGGATTGCTTTACCACAGAGCACACCATGCATGGGGCAAGTGGATGATTAGACATCAAGAAAATTATGGACCACTATTAGGTTGAGAATAATCTCCTATGAAAAAATTGTGTTTTTATATGGGAGAGAATAAACATTCAAAGCAAAGTTACAAGCTCAAGCTCCAGCCAGAATGAGCAATTTCAATAAGGAGAGAAGCTGTCTTGAAATTAGAGCAGGAGGCAGAAATGCTAACACTCCTTGGCTGTGTAGGAGGAAGGGTATGTACAACCACAGCCTGACTCATTGATAGGCATCCTTGCAAATGAACCTAAGCTGCATAGTTATTTTAAAGCCTGTGTGTGACAAAATCTGTCCCAAGTTTCACCAAAATAGCTGAGTCTAGCATTTATCCTAGTATGTATTTTGAATTTTCAGTTTTAGTAGTAGCCTTGAGCTCTCTCACATAGTTGTCACAGTGTCATGGTTACACGGAAAAGATTCAAAAGAACAGTTTTTTGGTGATAAATTTTGAAATTTCAATGTCAATGTTGAATGTTCAATGATGTGCATGTTTAAATGATTATCATTAAAGTTTTCTTGTTTAAAGTTGAAAAAATATACAAATTCAAATTTCATATATATTATTAATTATAAATTTATAATTTATAAAATATAATTATTAAAATTTAATATTATTATATTACCCGACGAACCCACGCACCCTGTTTCCAAAAATGTCGTCCCCGTCCCCGTCCCCGCACCCACGTTTCCTGGCAACATAGATTACATACTGATTACTGTTGTAAATATAGTAGTGGTACACAGCAATTGTGGTTACTCAAAATTACGTGTTACTTGATTCTAACAGGTGCCCTAGAAAATCAACATGGTATCAGAGCTGGAGAATTGATGAGCAGTGGTAAAAGAGACATCCATATTTACTCTTGGTTCTGGACCAAGTTCCTGTACAATATTGTTTTTGGACCGAAATTATAAAGAGACCGAAGGTCTGTGCTCTGGCCAAAGGTATGTGTTCTATGGTAAAGTTCTTGGTGTAAACATGTAAGTTTTTGTGACAGTCATTATTCATTATTTTCTATTCATGAATGTTCTTGAGGCACTAACATTTATATTCTGTGATGCGAGCTTCCTGTGTTCTATGCTTCCTGTAATATGTATTCTCTATCCTATGCAAGCATCATTGTGCAACTTATTCCAATTCTATGGATAATTGTCTTCAATTTATGCGACTCTATGGCACTTTGTGGAAGAGGTCCTACAACTATATGAAGATCCAAAGTCTATCCGAATTTTGTGTTGATATAAGTCTAGAGCTCCAAGTTGCAATCAAAATATTAGATGATCCTTGAAGCCTAAGCCTCTGTCCAAGCCCTTGTCTATGAGATTCTATATTATGTGACCATCTTAGTGACATTCTTTAAACCATGTTTAAGGAAGGAATTTTGTGGATCTAAGGCTCTTGCAGTTTTGTGCGGATATGAGGTTCAAATAAGTGTGGTTCTAAGGCTTAAATAGCCTTGTCAGCAATACAAAGTGCATAGAGAATATTATGTTCACGTATGATCGTAGGATCAAGTTCAAGCTCCTTCATGAAATAAAGGTAATGCATTTTTGATAAAGTCAAAAATTTCTGAAGCTTCAAGTCCATAGATACAATCTCTCTGAGGTTCTCAAGAAGAATCATATGTTATCTTTGAAATGCCATAAAGAAGTCAAGGACCTTGGCAGGGTATTAGAGAGATCTAAGCCCTCAAGCCAAATTTGGAGAAAATTACTCAATCTGATGTCCTTTTAGAAAGAAAGAAAGAAAGAAATTATTTTAACGTCCACGAGGCTAAAGATAGCCTATGGGATAGATTGCTTCTTCATCTACTTGATGGATTCAGCCCTTTTTCTGTGAAACTTCAAAATAAATGCTCCCAACTTCTCGACAAACCCCTCGCTAAATAGATTATCCCAAGAGCTAATTGCCAGCATATCTGCATAACTTTCCCTGTTGTCTTTGAACGCCTCACATTCTAAAATGAAATGTTTTTTTGTTTCCACCTTTTCGGAAGAACAAAAAATCCATACCCTTTCCTCCCACACTTCCTTTGGCCTTTTCCAACACCCTGTTTCACAACGGAGTTGATGAGAATTAGTCCTTAACTAAGCAATAAGAATTTTGGCTCTCCAAGAGATATTGGCCTCTATATATGCTTTTAATTGATGATTATGAGTGGGATTAAACACTTCAATATAGTAATTTTTCTTTCTTCCAAGCTCCTTATCCCAAGTACGTTTGTGGAACTTTTCCATAACAAAAGCTTTTATCTCTTTGTTGTTAATGGGACACGCATTCAAGCAAATTCCCCATTTACTAAACCATTTGTTATTTTGTTGCATCCAAGTTTTTTTGCTCTTGCACAATCTATCATTAAAGACAACCTTAGGCCATCTACCCTCTTCCATTTGTTCAATTTTTTTTAAATACCTTATGACTCGCACCATAGCAATTGCTTCAATAGGAGCAGTCCCTGTTTCACTTAACAAGATATCATAGGGAATTGCACTTTTAATCTTAAATTTGTTTGTAATCAAACGCTTGTGAATTTTCTCAATTTGTCTCCACTGCATGTCGGAGGTACTGCTAGCCCACAGTTCACAACCATAGAGAATCACCGGAATCACTAGAAGCCCAAAAAGAGTTTGAGTGGTTTTCCAGTCCCATAACTCTGCTTCTCTACACCTATTTTGAAAAGCATAAAATTCTTTCCAAGCCCCCAAAGTTCTTTTCTTTCTACAACCATTCCAGTTTAAATTTTTGTTGAAGTCAATTCCAAGGTATTTGTAATCCACAACTTCTTCCAGAATGTTGCCTTCAAAGTAGAACTTATGTTGGTTATGTTTTTTTTCTTAAAGAAAACCACTACTTTTGTTTTGCTGATATTGACTTGCATCCCCACACTTTCACAAAAATGCTCAAGGGATAATAAGTGCTCTTGCAAACCAAGAGCTGATTTAGCAATCAAAATAAGGTCATCTGCATACAAAAGAAGCCTTATAACAAACTTGCACAAAAAGATACCATCACCCCCTTGTGAATTTAACCACTCCTCAAGCTTGTCGATATATAAACCAAAAAGGGTAGGAGACAGTGGGCAACTTTGCTTGACCCCGATATCGCTTCTAAAACTTTCAGAAATACCTGCCGAAGTTCTAATTTTGACTTTCACCTCTTCATACAGCCTATGCACAGCTGCTCTCAAATGTTTAGGAACCCCAAGTTCCTCCATTCTGTTGCAAAGTTTATCCCTAGGAACCAACTCAAACGCTTTTTTTAGAATCAACAAAGCAACAAAAGACTTCTTCCTTTTTCTCCCAAACTTTTTCAATGATGTGCCTTAAAGTTATGCAATGATCAACTGTGGAATGTTTAGGTCTAAAACTTGCTTGCCCTTTAGCACTCTTATCTCTTTCTTTTGCCCACTTGCTAATTTTGTTTTCTAGCATGCTTCCAAATAGCTTTGCAAACAAAGGGTTTATCATGATGGTCCTATAATTGGAGGGATTATTGGCGTCACCGCTCTTGAAAAGAGGTATTGCCAGACTAGTTGTCCAATCTATGGGGATCCCTTGTTGTATGATGTTGTTGAAGATTTTTGTAATGTGAGGTGCAAGAATCTTTGAGCCCCACTTTAGATATTCTGCTTGGAGTTCAGCTAAGTCTTTTGCTTTTCCAACACCCAACTTCTTGATACCCATCTCTACCTCTTGTACCATGAAGAGTTCCATATCAGTGTTGACCAAGGGGGGAGGGTCAACCTTGGGAACCTGCTCATAAAGTTGTCTTGCATAGTCAAACCATTTAAAAGCTGTAATATTATTTCCAATTTGTATCTTTTTCGGTTGGAGCTCCTTCCAAAATAATTTGGGATTATTTTTCCCAAGGAAGATTAGTTCTTCCCTTCTTGAAACCATGAAATCGGCCTTTTCTTGCTTAATAATTGCTTGTAAGATTTGAACTTTATGTTATCCTTGTTTGACTCTTTCCACATTCTCCTTGCCCTTTTGCATTCCTCATCAAACCAAGCATTAACCGGAAAGCAATTTGTTTCAGACTTCTTAATTTTTGTTCGTTTGGACTTTGCAAGTGCGCATTGAATTAAATGTGTTAATTCATGACTATGAAGGCTGTGAATTGTAATTTTCTACTTCTCGAAGAGCCTCTCTAGCGTCATTTTGAAGGTATTACAATTTTCTGGGGTCAAAAGAATTCTACCCTGTGGGAAATTTTGTTGAACGTGCTAAATTTTTTACTCTAATTATTTCTTTCCAAACCAAGAGAAACATAAATATATTGGCTTGTGATCTAATTTCAAATCCCACAACTGATCTCCAACCAAAACTTCTTCCATTTTCTCACACAAACCATGCAAGCAAATTACATAATCTACCACACTTGCTCCATTGTAAGTATTGCAAGTGAAATTACCGGACTTTGCCCATCTAATCAAGCCATTACAAATGGCCAAAACAAAGGCCCCACATAGAGTAAGCAATTGTTCACCAAAGAGATTGCAGCCCTTGTCCTCTGAAATTCTTTCCCGCTGATGATTACTTTCTCCTATAAGAAAAATAGGGTCACAATCATCTTTACAACAAAGAATGCTAGCTTGCTCACTTGCAGTCCTAGCATTGAAATCACCCACTATAAGGACTTCACCTAGCTGCGAATATGTTGCAATATCCACTTTTAAAGTTGCAAATGGATCTTTGTGGTCAAGCCCTCTATCTTTGTAGATTTTTGAAATCTGCGGCGCAAAATAGCATGCTTCAATTCTAATGTGGTTTCCATTTTCTGATATTTTAAACCAAATGAATTGCTTATTTGAGTCTTCTTTTTCTAACTGAATGAGACAACCTTCTTTCTCCCTTACTAAAACCATGATGCCCCCGTGCCCTTTGCCATTCCCTGCTACCTTGTTCCACACTGCCATCTTCTGGTATCCTTCAAACAAAGGCGTCTTGCACCCTTCATGCTCATGTGTTTCTATGAGGCAAATTATGTCTCTATTTTCCGCAATAGGCCCTAACCCAGGTCCTTGTCTCCATGGGTAACCTCTGCAGTTCCAACAAACTAATCTTAAGGAAACCTGGGTATGACTTGATTGCTATTTATTTTGACATGCAAGACTCACATTTGAGTCTTTCTCCCTGTTTTCCCATACCGACCTTGCTTTTTGATTTCCTGTTGAAGAGTTTGTTGCCTCTTCTTTATTACCATCTTCCTGCTCTGCTCTGGAAGGAGGTCCAGATCGCGCTATCACAGCTTTGCCTTTATAAATCCATGCTCTCTTTCCTTCATCTCTTGCTACTCTAACCTTTAAAATTTCCTCCCTTCTTTCCTCCTGTTGTTTTACAGTTAAATCTTCTTCTAGGAAAAAACGAGAACCCCTCAAGAGATGTTTCTTGCTTAGAATGATATATTTATCACGCAAGCTAGGCATAATGACTTTTATGGGTCTGGCTCTCTCCCCATTAAACTTACCCACCCTCCATGCTTGGCATATTTGTCCTTGCCATAACAACTTGTCTTTCAAGAAGTCTCTTGCAAGGTCAAGAGTACATTCATTTTTCCCATAGTCTTTCACCCCTTTAATAATTATGTTTGCTGCCCTATTTTGTCTTTCCTTGCCTTCACTATCTTGCATGTTGTCAACCTAAATATTTGTTTCTCCTTCCTTATTAGCAAAATTGCTAATAACTTGAGCCCAAGTTTTGGAAACTTTGGTGGAATCTCCTTTCGTTTCTTCTCTTGCGTTCTCTTCATGGTTGTTTATTTGGGCAATCATTTTCCCTTTATCCTGGGATGATTTCACATTCACCACCTCTGTACTTTCCACTACAAATTTCTTTATGTTTTGCACATCCGCCTTCATGCGTTGCCATTCTGTCTTCCCTATCAGGAGAGCTTCCTGTAGTAATGCCACTTGCTCTTTTAAAATTTTATTGCTTTCTGCTAACGCCTTGTTCTCAGCCGTTATTATATGAATTTTATGATCTCTTTCCTACCCTTTAGCTTCTAAAACCTCCAACCTTTGTTTTGCATTTAACAATTCTTTCACATAATGATTAGATGACCAAGTGAGAGGTGTGGATGTGGGACTATATAAGGCAGAATTATCAATGACTTTTCCTTTGGACTTCTTGTTGCCACATGCTTGTGGAGGAGACTTGTTTGAGTGTTTTTTGCGAAGGGCTCGATTATTTTTCTTTTTAAATTGTTTCTTCCTTGTTTGCTGCCATTTTAGATGGGCTATTCTTCGTTTTAAAATGCCCAGATATTGTTTGGCATTGACCCAAACCCACTTCCTAGCTTTGGCGGATGAAGCAATTTTCACTTGTCTTAAATCATTTGTCTCTACATGTTCTGAAATTTATGGTTCCTTTGTCATGTTTGAATGCATTTGTTGCGGCTTGCTCATTGCTCAATACTTATGCTGAATAAAAACTCTCTGCTCTCACATTGCTCATTGTTCACTGCTCGCTGCTCTCACTGCCACCCACACTGCTCACACTGCTCTGCTCATACTGCTAACCACACTGACCATGCTGCTCTGGTCATAAATGCCCTGAAAATTTCAACTGCATTTTTTGCTTCTGTGCCAGCTTCTCCCTTTGAAGGCTATAGAATCCACTATCTGTTTAGTTAAACCCACTTGACAAATTTGTTATACCCACCAATTTTTCAATCAGACTGTCACTATACTTACTCAACAAATTACCATGGTGCCCACTACAGCGATTGCAAGCGTTCAAAGATAGGGACTGCAAGGTCACTCTGATCTCCAGATGCATGTTTGAAATGAAGTCTGATACTTCACTTCACTTCACTTCATTTCCCGACGTGTGGAATAATATCAAGAACTTTCCTTTCTCGGTTGTCGGGATGCAATTTCTTTATGCTTAAAAACTAAAAATAAAACACACTGAACCCGACAATGCAGGGATGTTTTCAAAGAACATTGCAAGTGGAAAATTCTACGAAAGGTTCTAATTCTTTGAAACTCAATTCTCTGCAACAATGCTGGAGCGAACGAGCGGAAGCTCAAACCTGGGGGAACTTCACGATTCACAGATATATATATATAAGAAAGTCAAAGTCCTCTGAAAATCGGCCAACCTCTGCAAAGAATTTCGCCTTGTCTGATCTGTGTAAGTTATTACCTTTATGAGAAGAACAAAATCTGAAGTATGTTAAATGTTTAAAGGTTTAGACATTCGTCTAATTTTCTTTTGTGGTTTATTCTATCCATTGCAGCAATCATAGTAATGAATGACAAGATACAAGCATTAGATAAGATTTGAAAGGATATTACATGATATTGTTGTTACAGTGATAGAAGAATTCTCCTAATCATCGCAAGATATATATATATACATATATATATATATATATGTGTGTGTGTGTGTGTGTTATGTCATATCAAGAGGTTGATAGGTTGATCAAATTATGAGCAAAATACATTATCCTAAAAGGTTGAGACTTGATAAGGTTACAACAAGGGTTTGGAAGTATGAAGTCTTGAATGTTTTTGGGTTTCTAAAACCATAGAACTGTTGATATTGAAAATAATAGATGCAAGGATGTCAAGGGTCCTTTATTGCTAAGGAATTAAGATAAGTCTACAATTTTAGGGTCTGGAAAATTGAAAGTTTTTTTTTTATGTAATTTGTGGGCTAAGCCCCTAGGACTAACCTTTCATAATGTTAATATTGGAAATTCAAGATTGATGAGGTTGGACAAGATTGGAGGATGAATCTAGGGCTTGTTTGTCAAAATCCTAGCTAATCATATTGCAAACCCTGTCATATCAAAAGGGGTTGGAAATGTGAGCCTAGGGCTTGTGAAATTAATTACTTCACCTTTGACATCTTGATGATGAGGTTGTTTTGCAGGCTGGATACTAGGAGGCCAAAGATCAAGAAGGAGCTGTCGCAATCTCAAAAAGATGAGTATCTTGTGTTTCTTTATGATTTGTAAAACCCTAGGTTGGGTTTGGAGAAGAAAATCTAAGTCTAATGAACCCAACCCTAATTCCTTGTTGATAATATGGACTCAATTATGATTTGGTGATGATGTGGACTCGTTAATGATATAAACTTCTTAATGATGTGGACACATTAATGATATAGACTTCTTAATGATGTGGATGTGAACTCTTTATTGATGTTGATGTAAAATGGGGCAACTAATCCAAGTGGATATAGGTGGCCACCTCAATCTGCCACTCAAATCAAAAATTATTGATTTTTTAGGGTACCTACTAGAATTAAGTTTTTCTTCACCTGATAACTACTTAATGATCAATTAAACATTAGTTTTCACATAGCATTAAATTCAATATCATTTAGGCAATTATACAGAAGAAAAACATCTACTATTAAACATGAAAGAGCAGTAAAGTAACCACGAAATAATAAGACGAGACACAAAAATTGGAACACAGCCAGGGCAAAACCCACAAGGGGAAAACCCATAAAATTCTTCCTTATGAGAGAGAGAGAGAGTTTCCAGATTCATCTATACATCATAAATAACAATAGTAGAATAATAACCAAAATCATGATGAAGTGCAATGTCAAAATCCAAGTCCCTGAAATTTCGGCCCTCCCTAGAATTTCAAGCTCCTATAATTTCGGCCCTACTATAATTTCGTTGGAATAGGGATGCACGAGACCAAGTTCAATGTGTCAAAATGAGGAGAAATGATCTCCTTTATATAGCCTAAAAGTGGGGGTCAAATGGGTGCCCCTTAGGGACCCAACCGTCCTAATAAATTTGGAGGCAAATTTAAAAATTTAAATTTCCATTTATTTTTCAAGATGAAAATACTGACCACGGCTACTGTTAGCACTCAAACTAGCAGGGATCTTAAGAGGGGATCCTATAGGGCAACTACTAGGTCAAGGGCAATAGTGGAGCGATAGCCCATTGTCACCTCAGCTAAGGCTCCCTACTCTTTACGAACTTTCACCGATGGGAGGAGACCCGGTATAAGACGAATAACAATAATGGATGTGTCAATGAGAGGATAAAGGGTGATTCCCAAGGCCTATTCGTAAGAGAGACTCAATTGTGTGGCTTTCTTGCTTGGAAAGCAAGGTCATAGGCTCTTTAGGAAGGGCTAAAACGATTCTCGAGGTTTGGGTTTGGGAATGTATCTTATAAAGATGATTCCTAGGCCTAGAAATCCTTATGGAGACTTGGTGTTTATGTGATCTTTGTGGAGTTGAAGTTGTAAAGTTGTGGGACCAAGAGGACCCAAAATTAGGTCAAGAAAGTGGAATTGATCAACCAAGGAGGGGCTTGACCTAATTAGGGAAGAGAAGAGGATCAAAGGACAAATTTTATTTTGAGATTTAGATGCAATGATCCTAATGAGGCCACTAACCCAAAATCAACCTAGGCCAAGAAATGGTCTTCTGGCTAGGGCTTGTTATATCTCGAGATTCCATCGTCGGAATTGCTTGAAATTTGGAGGACCTATTAAGAAAACTACAACGCAGTAGTGGACCAATTTTCAAGGGTTTTGGATGGCTACAAATGATTTCGTGTGATGCCCTAGGAGACCTTCTGGGGTTAGGCCTAGAATTGGAAGAAATGAAGAAAAGAAATGTTATTTTGACCACCAAAGGGATACGAGGATCAGTGCCTTATTGCTTGGGCTTAATGGAGTCAAGATACACATAGATCATGAAATTTTGTGAGCTAAGGAGCCCTAATTGATCTTTGCTAGCCTCTCCAAGGGCAACAACTAGATCAATAGAGATTTATACTTCAAATTTGCGAAAGAGACAAAGTTTTTAGGTTTTTAACCTACGAGGTGCCTATAGGAACATTTGCTCAATCCCTCAAAGGTCAACGCATGCATTTAGTCACTTATTCAAGGTCCCAGAAGAATTTCACATTACATATAACCCATACAAGAATAACGATAACAACATGCATGAAGTTAATCAGTAAGATAACAAGAATAACATCAAAATTTCGACTTACAAGAGAGAGAGTATATCCATTTATCAACTTCGCATTAGAGAAACTCCAAAGACAATAACGAAATCCAAACATCATAGTGCATCAAGAAAAGCTCCAAAAATTCATCCCAGCAGAAAATGCAAAAATATCATAAGAGATACTAATCCAATCCAAGTGATGATCATCAAAGTGAATCACCTCACTTGTATTTATACAATCACTAATGAGTTTGATTTTCCTAATTTGGCATAATTGAACCTCAAATAATAAAATAATGTGCAATAATAACATCTCTTGGTGACAAGCCTACCAAGATAGCTCAATAACAAAAGAATAAGCCTCTCACAAAATGATCAATAAAGTGATTCGTTGGGCTTTTGAGGAGGCCTAATGAAGTCTAGAGGATACCAAGATGTGAGAATGGACCTCAAACATAATGGACAAGGGGTTGGCCCCTTGTTTTCCAAGCAAATCCTTGTGGTGGTCCAGGTGTGTGTAAGGGCACAAGGACATCCTCATGGGTCTCCAAGTGGATCAAAAATCTTTGTAAACCATCTGTAAGGGATGGGATGATGACATGAGCCCTCATTTGGACATCGAATCATCTGCCAAGTGTATGGTGCAAGTGTGGAGCTGGTTGGGCATGGTGAACCAGGTGCATTATCCTCATCCAAAAGGTGGAACACAAGCAATCAATGAGTGGCGTTGGAGATCCATGAAGTACTCTCTACCATAGTGGAGGCCCATGGCTCTCAATGCTCACCCTACAAGTGCCAATGTGGCCCTCTGGTGGATTAGGACCCTGTATAGGGAGACCGAGCCCCAAATGGACACCCACTTGCAATCCTGCATAAGATCCAATGTGTCCCCTTGCCCTCCAATACAACAAATCATTAGAATAATAAAGTAAAGGAACTTACAAGTCATGGAACCAATGGAGCACTTCATGGTGGCATGCCCTTCCATAGTGGGCTTTGGCATGTACAAGTGTCTCCAAGCTCAATAAGGGGGTTAATTAAGGACCTTATTAGGTATTTTCAACCTTTAAAGGGGGTGACATGTCCATGGTACATCCCCCAAGTGGTAGGTGGCAAACAATATGGTGATTGAACAAAGTGGGGGTCAAGGGAATCATCCAAACCACATGTCATGGTACAAAGGTAGCTATAATAAGGGAATCCCATACCTAGGTATATGAGTGTAGGAGGGAGCAAATCGTGGTACATGAGTTACCCCGACCTTTGTTTTTCCACCCTTCATACGCCTTTTGCTTTTGATTGAGCATGTTGTGTAATATATAGCAATGGATTCACCCTTAAGGGGGGCAATTCATCGCCCACCAAGGGTTGGGACAATCATGGGTTCCTTAATGATGGAGGGGACTCATCTAAGGCCCATAGGAACCAGGGTGATGGCCATGGCTAAGGGGTAGAGCTCATGCTTGGCTTTTTCCCATGTGCTAAATTTATATGTCTCGACCATCTTTTGTATTTTGTGGTACATTTCCTGTTGAGAGTGGCCAAATTATGCATTTTCTTTTCTTTTAGGCTGCATCAACCTCTGGGCATCGTTCCAAGCCTGACCCAAGGTGTAGCCAAGGGGAGTGGGAGGCTAATCCTATGTGGACCCAATGAACACATGTGGACCTGGGTGGGAAAACAGATGAATGGGGCTAAAATAAGTGGAAAGGAGTGATATATATGGTGTCGGGGAGCAGGACCACGCAACCAAAATCGGGATTTCTCATATAAAAGAGATCCCACGGGACTACGATACAAGGCTAACCACAAAATCGAGCAATGGAAACGAGAGTACAGACCTATCCCACTCTTTTCGTCGAATACCCCCACCAATCCATTCCCAAAAGTGCCCATGACAAGGAAGATTACTCAACTATACCAATGAAAAGTCATACCTTCGGGGTCGGGAGGCCTGCCTTCAAACATACAATCATAGACCTTCCAGATCTTATTTAACACTTGCATCTTGACATTCATCACTGTGATTGCTCCAATGGATAGAACAAACCATAAAGGAAAAATTAGATGGAAGTCTAAGCCTTTAATCATTTTAACATACCTCAGATTTTGATCTCCTCATAAAGGTAATAACTTATATAGATCAGACAGGTTAGTTTCCTTGCAGATGTCGGCCTACTTTCATAGGATTTCGTCCTTCCTTTATATATAAAAAGAACATCAAATTGAGCAGTCTTCTTTAGATTTGGTGGATTTTATTAATTATCAGGTTAGAGGGCTTAGATTAATATCCTTCCAGGGTCCTTGACTTTTTTATGGCATTTCAAAGATAACACATGACTCTTCAGAACTTGTGAATCTCAAAGAGTTTGTATGTAAGGACTTGACGCTTCAAAAAGTACCTTCATTTCATGAGGGGTCTCGAACTTGATTGAGCCTTAGACCTATGATAATACATGAGAATAATATGCTCATTGTTGTTGAAGCCTTGGAACAACACATATTTGAACCTTAGATCCGCACAGAACTACAGGTGCCTTAGTTTTCCTCCTTAATCATAGCTCAATGAATGCCACAGAGATGCTCATATATGACAAAATCTTTCATACAACAGAAGCTTGCATACCACAAAGAATTAATGCCTTAAGAAGTTTGGATCCTCAGATACCTAGATCAATTGTACAAAGGGTAATCTACAGCTCGGGATAGAATACAGAGGTAGACGCAACCTTATCCTTATAATTGTTGTTGTCTTGTATTCACCAAACTTCTATATTTTGGACATGTTTCCTTGAGATAACCTTGTACGAGAGAGCAGATAAGATTATTAAAAAAGAATACCACAAACTTCGGCCTTTGGATAGAGGGATCAAACTCAGAACTTGAGCCTTTCTTCACAGCATTTCGATGATAAATCATATTTGAATCGGATCATCTTACTAAGATCAACCACAGAGACGCGTGAGCTTACACAGTTAAGAGGTACCAATTCAAATCTCCTCGGATCAAAGACATAATGTTCATAGAACCTCATACAAGCTTGAGCAGACTTCCGATTCCTTTTATAAACCTCAAAGATCCCGATCACCATCCACAGAACCATAGCAATTTGAACTGAGGTAATTCGGAGCATTTTGGATACCATGTCACAAAGATTTTTCCATGCCTCAAGAAATTCGCATATCATGTCACAGCGTCAGAATTTCGAACCATATCTCAACTGCTCGTTGAACTTCTCATCAAACCATGGCTCTGATACCATGTTGATTTTCTAGGGTACCTGCTAGAATTAAGTTTTTCTTCACCTGATAACTACTTCAATGATCAATTAAACATTAATTTTCACATAGCATTAAATTCAATATCATTTAGGCAGTGATACAAGTAAACGAAGATTAAAAAAAAAAACATCAACTGATAAACATGAAAGAGCAGTAAAGTAACCACGAAACAATAAGACAAGAGACGCAGAAATTAAGCACACATCCAAGGCAAAACCCACAAAGGGAAAACCCAGAAAATTCTGTTGGACACAGATTTTCATTATGGCAATATTCGAGGAGCAAACAGAGCTTTCGGAGGAGCCACGAGGAGCAGACAGAGCCACATATGTATATGTCATATATATATGCCAAAGAAGAGGAGCACACAGAGCAGACGAAGGAAACAGAGAAACAGAGCCATCAAAGAGCTTATATGCATGCGTTTAACAGCAAACAGAGCCATTGGAGCCACAGAGGAAGCAGACAGAGTTATCGGGAGCCATCAGGAGCAGAACTCATATATATATATATATATATATATATATATAATCGGGCTTGTAAAACACATGTATGCATGCCTTAACACCATCAGTGGAGAGAAAGCCCATATATATATAGGCTTAACACTATCGACGGGAAAACTATGCATCTATGGCACATTACACTATCGGGAGCAGCGATATGCCTCAAACTTATGTATTTACCCATCAGCAGCAAAAAACCATGCATATATGTGTTTAACACTATCGGAGGCACAAATGGAGGCCAAGGCATGTACATAGGCAAATACACTATCGAAGGTGGAAAGCGGACCTAAATTGTTTATGAACGGGAGCGTTGAGTTGTATCGGGTCCAGCACCTCATATCGCATCGGCACTTCGGGAGCGGCGTTACAATATGTCCAGTGGACCATTGCGATCGCCGATAGCGATTATCACATCGGCATTTCGGAGCAGAGTGGTGGATCGACTGTCGGCCATCGACGATGCCATGGTTTTGATGTATATAGGACCTCCGGAAGTCTAAAGCGTCGATTGCGATTTCACTATGGACCCGATACAAGAATAGGTGCGATTGTAATATTTCCTCAAGTCCGCCTTTTAGTCTATTTGATTTTTTTCCTCATATTCTCTGTGTAATGGAATTTTTGGCTTGCGCAAGGTGTTTTAAGCCGAAAGGCTTATGATGGTTGTTCCGATGGTTCAGAAGGCTTAACATCAGTTGAAAGGGGTGAATCATGGCGATTATGATTGCGACCGGGACAAAACATCTTCGTTTAACTGAAAGAACTCTATGTATGCCCGCAATCATTGCCTAAAGGAGCACTGTTAAGGTAAACCGAGAAGATGTGTTCTCCGTGGATCGTTTGGACCTGTATAATGAATCTACGTGTCCCCAGAAAGTCAGTGAACTTGCACAACACAGAGGAAGCCGCAGCGACCAAGGAGGAAGCCTAAGAGGCAATGCAAGCGGAAACGAATAGACAGAGGTATGGGAATGAATAAAACAGTAAAAACAGAGAACTGGAGTTGTTGTTGTTGTGGTGAAGAACCAGAGGGTGAGGTAGCAGAAGCAGGAGAGGCAGTAGAGGTAGTAAAAGCAGCAGAGGCAGTAGAGGCAGCAGAAGCAGCAGAGGCAACAGAAGCAGCAGAGGCAAGAGAGTAAGAGTGAAGGAGAACCTCAGCTGAACAGAGATTAGCAGCATACCAGTTTATACCAAGGTTGGGTTGGAGCCCAAGAAGTTGGAGCCTCAAAACTGAACAAGACTGAAGTCCTTGGGGGTAGGTGCTCCTAAGCGCAGAACCACTACAAAACAGAGTTGGTGCTCTAGAGGTTGGAGCCTCACTGAAGTCCAAGTTGGAGCTTGGCAACTAATCACAATCAGATATATACTTGTATTTATTTCATTGCACTGTGTTGTGTTCAATAAAAGCATTAATTCCAACTGTTGATTTCTGTGTTCTATATATATATATATATGCTTTTGGTAATAACTAGAACAATTAAAAAGAAATATTGATTCACCCTCCCTCTCAGTGTTTCCAACAATTGGTATCAGAGCAGGCTTCTTCATACTAGCCTAACAGCTTGAAGAAGGACCCGCAGCCATGATGAGAAATCACGAAGCATCAGGAAGACCTCCTCTGTTCGATGGCACTAACTTTGGTTTCTGGAAAAAGAGGATGACCTACTACTTAATGTCCCTTGGACCAGAAGTCTGGCATTTTGTTCAAAATGAGTATCATATGCTTACCACTCTTCCAACGGATCAAGACGAGAGGAAAGCCTACATTGCAAATGTAAAGGCCTTAAACTCCATCACTAGTGGAATCACTGACTCTGAGTTCACAAAAGTCATGAACTGTGACTTTGGCAAAGAAATGTGGGACAAGCTAGTTGGCTTATACGATGGAGACTCAAAGGCCAAGAAGGCAAAGCTTCAAACTCAAAAGACAATTTAAAAGCCTGGGGATGGAAGATGAAGAAGATATAGCAACATACCTTCTCCGAGTAGTTGAAGTGGTCAACTCCCTTAAAGGATTGGGCGAAAAAATTGAAGAAAGTACCATTGTTCAAAAAGTATTAAGATCTCTTCCAGACAAATTTGACTCCAAAATAAGCGCCATAGAAGAAGCAAAGGATCTAGATACCCTCAAGATGGATGAACTCCATGGAATCCTCACTGCCTATGAGATGAGGAAAGGCAGCCCAAGCTCCAAAGATGCAGCATTCAAGGCTTCAAAGTTAAAGAAGGGGAAAGAAAGGAATGACTATAGTGATGAGTCCGATGTGGAATCCGAATTGGCTCAATTTGTACAAAAGCTAAAGAAAGGATCTAAGCTTAAAGGCAAGCACCCTCTTATTTGTTTTAAGTGTGGAAAAATAGGTCATTATGCATCAAAATGTCCTCATAAACATGATAGTGATGATGAAGGAAAGTCTAAAAGAATGGCACACAAAAAGAAAGGGTTCAATAAGAAGAACTTCTTCTCTAAGCAAGATGAGGTTGATGAGGATGAGTTTATGGTCATCAAAAAGAAATCAAATGAGGAAAGTGACCATGATAAAAGCCAAGAAACATTATTCACGACATTCACAAATGATGATGACTCAGGGCTGGAAGGAAATGTAGATGAACTGTTAATTAGTGCCATTGAAAAAAATGAGAAACTACGAAATAAATTCATTTCTCTCAAAGTGGAAAACGAGGAAACAAGAAGGAGAGAAGATCTCTTGGAAGCAAAGCTAAAAGAAAAAGAAGAGACTTGTGAAGAATGCGAGGCAGAAATAGTGTCTCTGAGAAAGGAGTTGGAGCAAATTAAAAGGGCTGGAAAAGCTCTCAAATACTTGAGACTATTCTAAAAAGTCAAAAACCCCAACATGACAAGTCTGGAATAGGTTTCAAAGGAGAATCCTCAAGCACTAAGAACAGTGCGAAAAGCTATGTCGATGCACTTTCCTGCAATCCAAAAGAAGAAAAAGTATGTTATCAAAAGCCCATTCCAGATCCAAAGAATGAAGAGAGAATTATTCCAAAGAAGAACGTGGAGTCGAATCATGGACACTACAACAAATACAAACCTGTACTCCACCAAGGGCCCATCTCAAATCCAAAGAATGAGGGAGGAGTAATTCCCAGGAAGGAAATCGACTCAAACCGTGGCTGCTTCAACAGGTACAAAACCATCTTTCTTGGACACTGTTTTCACTGTAAAAACTTCGGTCATCAAGCCAGACATTGCATGGCTCACAGAAGTGAAACGCCAAAGCTAAAGGACCGAATAATCAATTCAAATGCCCCCAAAAGGCAAGGACAAATCAAAACCTTCAATTCATTTGGTCCCTTGACCAAATTTGATCTAATTTGCTCTTTCTACTACAATAATGGACACTATGAACAAGACTGCCCACTCAAAGGAAGAAAGTCGAGTAGTAAGAACTCCAACATGGATAAATGCGGCCTGGCCCTATATGCTCAAAATAATGGAAACCATTGGTTTGTGGATAGTGGGTGCTCCAGACACATGACAGGAGACAAAAGGAAGTTTGTCTCGCTGAGCAAAAAGAAAGGGAATGTGTCCTTTGGAAGCGAATCTAGCAGAATTGCAGGAAAAGGAACTGTTACTCTGATCAATGGAAAAGGAAAAGCTCAAGATGCTTTGCTAGTTGACGGACTCAAACACAACCTCCTGAGTGTCAGCCAAATCTGTCATCAAGGACATAAGGTTGTCTTCAACACCAAAGACTGTGAAATAAGGAACTCTACATCAGGCAAACTTGTGGCAAAAGGGGTGAGAACACCAGACAACATTTACGTTCTGAACAAGATTCAAGAAAATAAATGCTACCTGAGTCAAACAGATGAAAGTTGGTTGTGGCACAAGCGACTTGGACATACAAGCTTCGAAAATCTGATCAATATCAGCAAGATCAAAGCTGTACGAGACATCCCAATGCTGTTCAAACCAAATCAAGGAGTATGTGGTCCATGTCAACATGGAAAGCAAACCAGAACCAGCCACAAGACAAAGGAGCTCTCTACATCGAAGCCCTTGGAGATCATTCATGCTAATGTGTGTGGCCCAACTAGAAATCAGGCACTCCAAGGAGAAAGGTACTTTGTGTTATTTGTTGATGACTATACTAGAATTATGTGGATATATTTTATAAAGTATAAATATAAAACTTTTGAGTGTTTTAAGAATCTAAAAGCCCTTGTAGAAAATGAAAAAGATTCAAAAATTAAGTGCCTCAAAACAAACAAAGGGGGAGAATTCACATCAAACGAATTTAGAAAGTTCAGTAATATTCATGGAATTAAAAGGGAATTCTCTGTTGCCAGAACGCCTCAGCAAAATGGGGTAGTTGAAAGAAGAAACTGAACAATCCAAGAAATGGCAAGAACAATGTTACTAGCAGCAGACTTGCAGCCGAAGTTCTGGAGAGAAGCAGTAGGGACAATTGTCTATACGTTAAATCAAACTCAATTGAGACCAAACTATGAAAAAACACCTTATGAGTTATGGAAAGGAAGACCAGCTTCAATAAAGTACTTCAAGATCTTTGGAAGCAAGTGCTTCATAAAAATCAATGATGGCTCACCAGGAAAGTTTGATTCTCGGGTTGATGAAGGGATATTTCTTGGATACTCTACACGGAGCAAGGCTTACAAGTGCTACAATTTTCGACTGAAGAAAATAGTGGAAAGCATTGATGTAAAGGTTGATGAAGGACTTCCAGAAAAAGAAATTGAAGAATATGAAGATGATCTTTTCATTGAAGAAGAAGAAGGACCTAAAGAAGAAGAACCTGAAGAAGAAGAAATAGATGAGGAAGAAGAAGAGGAGAAAGAACCACCTCATACCCCTTCAAAGATGGAGTTTATCCAGAAATATCATCCAGAAGAGCAAATTATTGGCAACAGAGATGAAGGGATGCAAACCCGAAGAAAGGTGACCATTACACCAAAGAGAAATGTTATTGCTCTTCTATTTATGACAAAACCAGAAACATTTGCAGAAGCAAGTAAGGATCCTCATTGGGTAAAAGCCATAGAAGAAGAAATGTCCCAAATTGAGAAGAACAAGACATGGGCGCTGGTACCTCGTCCAAAGGACAAAAACATAATAGGAAACAAATGGGTGTTCAAAAATAAAATGAATGAAGAAGGACAGGTTATCAGAAACAAGGCAAGGCTTGTCTACATAGTACAAAGGCTATTCACAAATTGAAGGAATTGACTTTAAAGAGACATTTGCACCAGTAGCCCGTATGGAAACTATCAGGATGTTCTTGGCTTTTGCTTGCTCAAAGGAATTCAAAATCTATCAAATGGACGTGAAATCAGCATTTCTAAATGGGGAACTCAAAGAAGAAGTCTACATGGAGCAACCAGAAGGGTTTGATCTAACAGAAGGAAAGGACTTAGTCTGTAAGTTGAAAAAGGCTTTATATGGGTTGAAACAAGCTCCTAGAGCTTGGTATGCAAGATTGGATCACTATCTACAACAACAAGGCTTCAAAAAGGGAGTGGCTGGAAGTAATCTATACATAAAGAGAGATGAAGGTAAGTTACTATTTACTATTGTTTACGTCGATGATTTGATTTTTGCTCATAATAATGATGAAATGAGTCATGAATTTTCTCAAAACATGTCAAAAGAGTTTGAGATGTCAATGATAGGAGAGCTGTCTCACTTCCTTGGACTTCAAGTATCTCAAACCAGAGCAGGATTGTGTATATCTCAAACCAAATATCTAAAAGACATGCTCAAAAAATATGGAATGGAGGACTGTGCACCCATGAGCACACCTATGACCACAAACTGCAAATTGAGCAAAGATGATGACTCCCCTCTAGTAGATGCAACTCATTACAGGTCAATAATTGGAGCCCTTCTATACTTAACAGCTACAAGACCAGACATAATGCAGGCAGTAGGAATGGTGGGAAGATTTCAATCTGCTCCCAAACAATCCCATTTATTAGCTGTAAAAAGGATTCTCAGATATCTGAAAGGAACTAATCATTTCGGTCTTTGGTACCCAAAGAGCTCAACAATGACTGTAACTGCATACGCCGATGCCGATTGGGCTGGAAGTATAGATGATCGGAAAAGTATTAGTGGAAATGTGTTCTTCCTAGGAGACTGTTTAGTATCCTGGCTTAGCAAAAAACAGTCATCCATATCATTATCCACAGCCGAAGCCAAGTATATTGTTGTAGCAAACTGTTGTACTCAGATACTATGGATGAAGGAAGCTCTAAAAGATGTCCACATATGTACAGATCAATCGATTACCGTCTATTGTGACAACACAAGTGCTATCAGTCTCAGCAAAAATCCAGTGATGCTCTCAAGAACCAAACTGATACCAATCAAGTATCATTTCCTCCGTGAGCAAGTAGCTGAACAAAACATCGTCCTGGTATATATCAATACTAAGGAGTAGATAGCTGATATTTTCACAAAACCTCTTCCTCAAGAAGCATTCGAATATCTGCGTCAAAAGATGGGGGTTCTTTCTTTATCATCACTCAAGTTCATTCATAAAGATGTAGCAGGACAGGGGGAGCAGTGTGACAGTGGGAGTCCATATGCATTCCTTTGCCATTGATGTCAAAGGGGGAGAGCAGAAGAATATTGCCATCAATAACAAAGGGGGAGATTGTTGGACACAGATTGCCATTATGGCAATATTCGAGGAGCAAACAGAGCTATCAGAGGAGCCAAGAGGAGCAAACAGAGTCACATATGTATATGTCATATATATATGCCAAAGACGAGGAGCACACAGAGCAAACGAAAGAAACAAAGAAACAGAGCCATCGGAGAGCTTATCTGCATGTGTTTAACAGCAAACAGAGCCATCGAAGCCACAGAGGAAGCAGACAGAGTTATCGGGAGCCATCGGGCATGTAAAACCCATGTATGCATGCCTTAACACTATCAGCGGAGAGAAAGCCCATATATATAGGCTTAACACTATCGGCGGGCAAACTATGCATCTATGGCACATTACACTATCGGGAGCGGCGATATGCCTCAAACTTATGTATTTACCCATCGACAGCAAAAAACCATGCATATATGTGTTTAACACTATCGGAGGCGCAAACAGAGGCCAAGGCATGTACATAGGCAAATACACTATCGGAGGCGGAAAGCGGACCTGAATTGTTTATGAACGGGAGCGTTGAGTTGTATCAGGTCCAGCACCTCATATCGCATCGGCACTTCAAGAGCGGTGTTACAATATGTCCACTGGACCATTGCGATCGCCGACAGCGATTATTGCATCAGCATTTCGGAATAGAGTGGTGGATCGGCCGTCGGCCATCAGCGATGCCATGGTCTTGATGTATAAAGGACCTCCGGAAGTCTAAAGCGCCAATTGCGATTTCACTATGGACCCGATACAGGAATAGATGCAATTGTAATATTTCCTCAAGTCCACCTTTTAGTCTATTTGACTGTTTTTCTCATATTCTCTATGTAATTGAATTTTTGGCTTGCGCAGGGTGTTTTAAGCCGAAAAGCTTACGATGGTTGTTCTGATGGTTCAGAAGGTTGAACATCAGTTGAAAGGGGTGAATCATGGCGATTTTGATTGCGACCGGGGCAAAACATCTTCGTTTAACTGAAAGAAATTTGTGTATGCCCGCAATCATTGCCTGAAGGAGCTCTGTTAAGGTAAACCGGTAAGATGTGTTCTCCGTGGATCGTTTGGACCTATATAATGAATCTACATGACCCCAAAAAGTCAGTGAACTTGCACAGCACAGAGGAAGCCACAGCGACCAAGGAGGAAGTAAGAGGCAGTGTAAGCAAAAACGAATAGATAGAGGTATGAGAATGAATAAAATAGTAAAAACAGAGAATTGGAGTTGTTGTTGTTGTGGTGAAGAACCAGAGGGTGAGGTAGCAGAGGCAGTAGAGGCAATAGAAGCAACAGAGGCAGTAGAGGCAGCAGAAGCAGCAGAGGCAGGAGAGTAGGAGTGAAGGAGAACCTCAACTGAACAGAGATTAGCAGCATACAAGTTTATACCAAGGTTGGGTTGGAGCCCAAGAGGTTGGAGCCTCAGAACTAAACAAGATTGAAGTCCTTAGGGGTAAGTGCTCTTAAGTGCAGAACCACTGCAAAACAGAGTTGGTGCTTTGGAGGTTGGAGCCTCATTGAAGTCCAAGTTGGAGCTTGGCAACTAATCACAATCAGATATATACTTATATTGTATTTATTTCATTGCATTGTGTTGTGTTCAATAAAAGCAATAATTCCAGCTGTTGATTTCTGTGTTTTATATATATATATATATGCTTTTGGTAATAATTAGAACAATTAAAAAGAAATATTGATTCACCCCCCCCCAGTATTTCCAACAAATTCTTCCTTATGAGAGGGAGGGAAAGAGTTTCCAGATTCATCTATACATCATAAATAACAATAGCAGAATAATAACCAAACCAGTAACCAAAATCATGATGAAGTGCCATGTCAAAATCCAGGTCCCTGAAATTCTGGCCCTTCCTAAACTTTCGGCCTCCTAAAATTTTAGCCCTCCTGTAATTTCGCTGGATCATAGATGCATGATACCAAGTTCAATGTATCAAAATGAGGAGAAATGATCTCTTTTATATAGCCTTCTAGTGGGGGTTGAATGGGTGCCTCTTAGGGGCCCAGCCGACCTAATAAATTTGGGAGCAAATTTAAAAGTTTAAATTTCCATTTATTTTTCAAGATGAAAATACCAACCATGGCTACCATATTTTTCAACAAAAATGATCATACACCTTGTCAATATTACAGTGATTTTGAATCGCTTAGCTTCCAACACGTTTTTCAGGCACTTCCCATGCATTTTCAGCAACTAAGATGGCCTATCAATCTTGGATTGTCATGCCAGCCAAACATGTTGACATTTGTAGCTCGGGCAATTTCTTCTACACAGGTCTAAGAGTCTAGACATGCAGAAGTCACCTAATTACCTTTTAATCATAGCAAATACTTTAATTATCAAAGGGATTGACTTTCATAAGATAAGTGAGTTAATCTTTTAGAATGCAAAAGTTATTTGCAATAGTGAATTAGATGAATCTCAACCGTTGGTCTCAAGCAATGTTGAAACATAATCTCAACCGTCAATCACTTTGAAGATTAGGGTTGTGAATTTAGTCAATAACTCAAACTGATAAAAGGAAAACTGGGCTAAGGGAGAAGACACGTCTTGAAAACAAAACAGTGAGATAGTGGGATCTTAATGATTGGGTGGAGGACATTCATCCATGTGTGTAGGGTTTGAAGAAGGGTGCAAGAGGCAACAAGGAAGAAGGATCCAGATCACCCAAGCAAGACCAAAGGACAGATCTGTAAAGAGTTTGATCATCTGGAATCTCTCCAGGTGTTGTTGTATTTGTATTTTTCTTCGAGGGCCATTATGCCATTAAGGGAACAGTTGTATGCTGAAGATTATCATTAATGAATCAACAGATTTGAAGAGAAGTAAATTTTGTGTGCATGTGAATGAGATTGGTTAATATTTGCTTCTGCTGTTATCTGTTATTTAAATGTTGAAATCTCAGTTAAGCTTTCTATTCAGTATATCTGTGTAAAAGTAATTTACAGCAAGGAATATGCTAGGAAATAATTAGCCAGGTTGCTGGGGTTAGAGAAATTAACAGAACACATATAGCTGGCAACATACTTTGTAAAAGCCCAAGAAATACCCCAAACAGAGTTAATATGCAAAAGTTGCAGCCCCAAGAGGTTAATGTATCAAATAGACTACTTAGGGCCCACATTCCTTTTGCCACCTCATCTCCTAGGGTTAGGGCTTTTACCCCTTAGGGTTTTAGACTTTATGTTAAGAGGCAGTCTCAGCATGCTCTCATCAGCTTTTTGTAAATAAGTGTACCTGACACATCTCTACTCAGAGGTAAGCTACAACAATTTTAGTCAGTTTGTATTGTTTTGCATGTTATAGTGATGTCATTATTTCATTCATCAATAGAGTTTGAATTTCACGGCTGCACAGTGCTCTTTGCAAAATCTGTGTTATTTCCCATGTTATTGCTATCTTCATTTTGTCCTCAACATAATCTGGATCAAGATATAGCTCTCGGCTTTTTAAAAACAGAGATCAGCCAAAACAACTTTCAATGTTCAAAACACTGCTGCAGCCTGCTACAGGAAAAAGTTGAGATACTGCTTGAGAACTTAGAACAGCCTTACAGAATTCACTTTACATCTCATGCTGCAACAGGAGAAACACTTACGATTCTAATTTTATTAATCTCTCATCCTCTACGACATATATTGTGTTGATGAAGAATGACCATTATTTCATTTTCAGATGAGTTATAACCTTATAGCCTGAAATCCTTAATTTTATCTATCCATTTTCATTTTTATTTTCTGTGGAAAAAAATTGCATGTTTTTCCTATATGTGAGGTGAATGCTCCAATATTCCATTTTAATTTTTTTCCAACACCGACTTTTGTCGTAACACGCAATATCCATATATGTGATATGTATATGCCTATGGTAAATTTGATATATAGATGTGCGTCTGTTTATAGTTTTTAAAAAATACCAAATCATATACACACTTCAAAAATTTTGAGCCCGTATCAGATCCCTATCCATATCTCTACCAGTGTCCGTATCTTTCCCTTCAGATGCATTGCATGAATTATATTTTATGATTTTCTTTTGGTTTCTGACAATTTTTTCCTGGAAGCCCCAATGGTTAGCTCAACTGGTTGAGTTCCTGTTGTTAAGTACATCGCCGATCGGGAGGTCACAAGGTCAATTCTCCTCGACACCCTTGGGGTTAGGCCCTGCTAGTTTGGCCAGCGGGATTTGATTCGCTTCGGGGTTGATCTGCCCGGATTTTCCCGTGGATGTAGCAGCCAGCCAGTGTCCGTGAACCACCATTAAAAAAAATCCTGGAACATGGCTACTATTATTTAAATTAAACTCACAAGTCTGAGCAAGTCACGTTCATTTCTCTTCTGTTTTTCTTACGTTCTTTCCAATAGAGAAACAAATACCATATTAAAACACAGTAATCAGACATAGAACTGTAGACTTCATATTATTTTCATGTCTGAAAGGCGTTTAAAACATCTTTGACGGTGAAATAAAGTCTGTATACCATTCCTAACAACATAAACACTTGCTTTGATATAAAATATGCATGTCAATAAGTAAATGAACAGATAAATAAACCTGCACAGTGCTACCAGCCTTGACTTCCTTGGACTTTGATGAGGCGCCGATCCCCTTTGTGGATGCAGCCTTACTAAGGCCAATGAGATCAGTCAATAGTAGTGTCAGCCATGCTTGAGAAATGGTAATAGTGCCTGGTCCATGGTCCTCAAGAATACATGCAATGACTTTTGTGCCTGAGGATTTTGTGCCCTCTGCTGAAAGTCTTCCAAAAATCCAACGTAAAAGAATTCCAGACCATCTTTTACTTTCATCAAGAGAAAGGCATGTTCCTCTTGTTGACAACACTTCCAATGCCTTGGCTAGAACTTCTTGGATTTCCTGATCTTTCTGTGTCTGCTTTGCAATTTCCCTCATCAAGTGAAGGCCTTTTTCCATTATCACTTTTTGTGCATTACTGCTTCTTTCAATAGACACAAAAAAGGCACAAAGTGCAACATATGCAAGTGGGATGTCCTGAGATTTACAAGCTTGAACTGCCATACCAAGAAGAGATGAACTCCATTCAGCTACAGAGTCGATCACAGGCAAACTTTTGTCCTCCAAAAGAAGTTGAGTTATCAAAGCCCCATGCCATTTCACAGTTCGCTCAGGTGCCATTATAGCAGTCATAACAGCATGTCCGTCCCTGTCTAGTTCTGCAATCTTCGATCTATTAGAAGATGATGCCGACGCCCAACTAGCAAGTGCCCATGCTGCCAATGGCACTGCAACATGTCTACTTTGCAAGTCATCCCAGAGTCCAGGATATTCAAAGTTTTCATTTGAAGCAACTTGCCTTTTAGCATTCATAGTATCAGAAACATAGGCATTGCCTCCTTTTCCAGATAAATTTCTAATAACACTATAGTATTGCAGGTTGTTATTTGAGAAATAACTTCGGGCAGCATGTAAATGTGGTAACATCAAGATATTTGAATGTTCTGGAATCAAAAAATCTGGCCCAAAGATATCCTTTAATCCCAATAATCCAATAACAGCTGTGTCTCCAAGTACTCTAATTCCAATACCACGCATCCCTTTCCCGCTGTCATCATCATCATCACTGTCATGTGACTCATCTAACTCTAGCCCGCCCTCCTCAATGACCTGAAGAGCTTCACCTATGTCCCTTAAGTCTGCACATGGAGGAAGCCTTGGCCTGAATACTTTCATATTGGGATTATCACAACTGGACGTAATAATATCCATGATGGCAGCAACAAGCATGCTTTTGCCTTTTAAAACCTCCCCACTGTCATGCAGTGCCTTTATCCTCTTTTGCTGTTTTCAGGATAAAAAATTACAAAGAGAATAAGCGCAGGATGAAAAGTTCAAATATTTTCAAATTAGATGCTTAAAACAGCACACAAACATGCAATTGAAATGGCAAAACATGAATAATATCTAATATAATTAGAGGCTGGTTTTCTTTATACATGGTCAGAGAGACAGACCAGTTGCAACGATTCATGTTGTGATGTTTTCAGTACTTGCATTAGTTGCAACATTGGGGATATTTCAGACTCTGAGTTGACATTAAATCAAAATCCTACAAAGTTCGTTAGATGCATTTTATAACGAGTAATTTTAATTTTGGTTGGTTGTACAATGGATGCACACAAAGGCTTTTCAAATGAAGAGAAATGCTGAAATTCTATGTTCCAGAATAACAGACCAAGTGCACTGATATATCAATTTATACTGTAGGTATATTCTAGAAATGGTTGAAGCTGATGTTGACTTTGAACTTGGCCATGTAAAAAATAGGGTACATGGAGACAACGTCCTCCCATGTAAGCTTGAGCAATAAGATGTCACAGTTGTAAGCTGCATATTATCCAGTAAGATAGCCATAATCTAGAACAAGACGTGTACATTGAATTCCCAATTTTTCTTGCTTCTTTTTGACAATGTGCTTCCAATTATCACTGTGCAGCAAGCATGCACTTACCCAATCTGGGAATATGATTATGTAACATAGTGGGCTTAAACAATCTAGGAAAATCCCTTCTGCTACGAAGCTGCAGATGAGGAGATTTAGTCCACTAAAGTCACACAGGACCTGCACACCTGGATCCAACTACTAGCTTGCCCTTCCCAATTTGGGGTTATTATTATGTAATGCAGTGCCCTTACAACACTCCAGGAAGATCCCTTCTGCTAAGAAGTCAAGGATGAGGATTTCTATTCAACCAAAGTTGCACAAGTCCGGCCCCTGGTCCCATATGGTTGAGCACCCTTCCCCAGTTTGGGGTATTATTACATAACATTGTGGTCATATAACACACTAGGAAGATCCTCTCTGCTAAGAAGGTGTGGATGAGAATATCTATTCCTCCAAAGTCGTACCAGCACCTGGGCCCAATCGTACCAGCACCTATCTAAATGTTTTCTCTTGTTTCCAACCGTTTCAGAGGGCCCGCTTGCCCATGCGAACGGCCCTGAGGGGAAAAATATGTCCCTAGGGGTATTTGAAAGGGGTATGAAACATCCCCAACTATCTAAATTTTTGCTCTTGTTTCAACTGTTATTGAAATTAGCCGTTTTGGTTTAAGCTAGAGGAGAACTCCGATGTAATTCCAAACCCTAGATAATAGAATTGAGGTCTTGTTATTTTGGCCATACTTACTTGTTTGGCAGAGTGGGGGCGAAGAGAGTAAATAAAACGGAATAGATGAGGGATCGCTTGTGGTCGAGCGAGCACGGATTCGCAGGTGGCGGCGTCGGAGATCAAATAGGACAGAGCCCTCGCTGCTTCTGCCTGTGTTATGGGGGGAGTCGAATTGGAGGAGGAGAGCGTCTCCAGTAGCCAATCAACGACTGCCCCTCCGCCTGCATTGACGATGGCTCTCCTCCTGCTCTCATTGGCGCCCGAGAGATCCGCCAGCAACGCCGCCACTCTCATCTTCAGCCCCACTTTGGCCTCTTCGTTGGCAGATGAGAGCATGGACTTCAGAAACTTGAAAAGCACCGTGGCTGCCACTCCCGTGTCTATGCACCGATGATACATGGATTTGGAGCTCTCTGAGATTTTATCCTTTATCCCTTCCAGTCTATTGAGTGAATCATGTATTTGTTGCTGTAATTTGGCCTTGGTCTCATCCTCCCTCAATACAAGTACCGTGGCAGCAGTCACCGAAAGCAGCGCGGCAGAAACGGCAGCGGCGGGGTACAGCATTGAGCTGTTGGGAGGGGGAGGAGATTGGACAACGATTTCAGGTTTCTTCTCAGTGGCCACGCCCACGACCGCGCTTGTGGCCTCATTGTCTCTGCTTGTACTTCTGGGCACCTCTGAAAATGCCCGGGTCGCACTTAGTCTCAGTCGGCTTTTCATGAATTTAATTGAGGCTGTAGAACTACGATAAGCAGCTATGCCTCTTGGCAACCACATCTCTTATGGGCATCCTATGGCTATTTTGCTGTTGTAATTGTATGTATATATCACTGCCCTGGCACGCCTGCTGCTCGGACACCGAACCACAACCTATCTACACAATATATTCTTGTCGTTGGAGGTGGATGTATATATCACTTCTCTTGCACGCCTGCTGGTCAGACACCGAATATACAGCATGCAACTATTCCATTGAAGCTAGGGAACGAAATCCCCGCGTAAATATGACATAAAGAAAAGAGGATATTCCATGTGCCTATTCCATGGAAGCTCTGGAGCGACATCCCGGCAGAAATATGATATATATAGTGAGTATATTCTATCTGAATACCTTTTATTCTGGTCCTCTTTGTGCATTTTCCATGGGATAAACAGCATTAAAACTCTTTCACTTTCTTGGTAAATTTTGGCTGGAATCATGTCGTAACTCAGAGTTAAGAGTGGTATTTTAGTGGAAATATTAGTTTTCCATAATACTTTGTATTAAAGTTTTGGTTAATTTTAAGATTTGTGAAGTTATTGTTCAGGTTAATTTTAAGATTGGTGAAGTTATTGTTTATAAATATTTTGTTTTAAGGTTTTAGATAATTTTAAGAATTTAATATTCAAAATATATAAATTTCTGATTCATCCGAAAAAATTAAAAATAATTTAAGTGTTCCATATAATTTATCATTTCTTTAAATTTTATTATTTCTTAAAAATGTATTGTATTGATTGTGAAATATTAATGTTTCACTTTTTATTATTTGGAAAATTTTGCTATTTTCTTTTCCACCTATGAAGTTTTAAGAAAGTTTTCTCTAAAATATAATGTTTTCATATTTTGGATTATTTAGTGAGGTGGTTAGGAAGGTTTTCTAGAGCTTGTATCATTTTAGTTATAGGAGTGGGATTGCTCGAAGGGTTTTAAAGGAGTTTTATGGGCTTGACTACGATCTCTTACTTTATTTCATCATTGAGATCAATTATGCATGATTTATTCTTGGTTTCGTTGCATTACGACGATTTTCGTAAAATGATGTTATTAATAGACATGTTTTAATTAATTATGTTTAAAATGTTGTTTTGAGTTGATCACTTGAAGAAACACCTTAGTGTAATAGCTTGTTGGAATCGAGACGAAAATATCTACATGGCATGATGATAAAAAGGGTCTTTAGGTGGTTAGTGTGACCACAGAAGCAAATTAAACATTTTACGGCATTAAAAGTGACTTTAATTAGTTTATAAAAGTCTATTAAATAAAAAAAGGAAAAGTGATTTTAAATTTTTAATTGGAGAGAAAAGATAAGTGAGTTATAAAAAAGGGAAATGAGCGGGTCTTTTATTATTCACTCGTGCATTTGATTTTTTAGAGAGAGTTTGAATGAGAAGTTTAGGGTTTTGGAACCTTAGCCGCCATGACAGACTTCAGTGTTAAAACTAGACACCCTAGTTTGGCTTTGAGAATGAAATCATTTAGATTTCACCATTGAGCTTCAATGGAAAACAAGATTTTCAAATAATATTAAGGTACTCGAGTTTTATCAATTGATTTTAAGATCTTGTTTGGTATCTCTTGTCTATTTCTTTCAGGTTGAAGAAGACCCATTAGGCCAGCGATTTTCCTAGCCTCTGGGAAATCAATTTGTTTAAAGAACAAGTGAGAAGGAGATTGCATCATATTTTATACATTGCTTGACTCCCAGACCAAGTTTCCTAGTTGTACACTGGCAAAGTTGGGTAAAGGTTGAGACCCAACACTTTGCAACAAAATCTGGTCAAGTTCCCTCAGTTTTCAGGGTCAAATCCCTTGTGAAGAAGGGGGCTTCCATTATATTCTTATTGGGACGAGTTTTGGAACTATCTAAGGTCGAGTTACCTTGTTTTCGAGCCATAGCCTTTGTTAAACCAGTGTGAACGTGTGAATATGGTGGGGACAATTTTTTTAGCAGCCAAGGGTGAGTGTATCATTGTTTGAAGGGTGTATTTCTCATCTAGAAGTCATTGTTTATCAGAAATTGTTTGTGGTTGTTACCTTTGAGTTGGAGCATTGCCTTTCTCTTTACTTGGGCATGTTATGTTGTTTTTGGAATTGTGTTGGCTGCAAGCTTGAGGTAGCATCATCCTAGGTGGTTCGTACTAGCTATTACTTGTTCGTCTGGTCGTATAACAATAACTAAAGACTAAACTATAGGCCTACACATGTGATAGTATATCTATGCATCACGTGTGAGAGGAATTTCTTAACAAAGCAGCATTATAATCTCTATGGAGACCAATATATACTAGGTTCCTCTTGTAATTTGTCATGCATTTATTTCTTGCAAGATAATGGTTTGTAATATCTATTATAGTTTGTGATATGAGTAATTTCACTGTTGTTATCAATTTATGGTCTATGAAATGAAATATCAGCAGTTGGTTTGAGGTTGGTCCCTTTATACATGCTTCGTAATATACTTGCATTTAACACCATAAGGTATATTTCACCTACAACATTATTCAATCAAATTGTTCGAAGAAAGTCATCACTGAAATTTTCATTATAAACCTATAATTTCACTGTAGACTGAGAAATTTTCTGAGTGGGGTTATTACAGTGGTATCAAAGCATGTTCTTAGACAACTGTTGGATTTAAAGGGCAGATTATAACAAGGGAAAAATGCTTCCAAGTCAAGAAGAACTGTTTGCCCAAAAAATTGAGGATTATGACAAAACCTTTGCAAAGATGACAGAGCACATAGAAGCATCGATGTCATCAAAGGCAGTAAATGGAAAAAGGAATAGCAAGTCCAAAGATGAAAATGTAGTCAAGGACCAGGAAACAGAGATTAAAGATGAAGACCACGACCAAACCTCCCAAGAAGAATTGGGAAAAGTCGTACCTTTTGAAGATGAAGCTAACATAGATTCATCCCAACAGGTTGGTACAAGGGTTCTGAATGAAGGAGAGTTGTAAATGGCTACAAAATGTCTGTCGTCACTTAGTGAGATTGTTGAGTTAGATGATGAGTACAAAGTAAATCATAAGGCTACGATAGTTGATGATGATCCCCAAGAGGTGTGCAAAGATGATAACGCACAGGTTGTCAGCATTCACAGTTCGCATATAGATGGACTGTAATGGCTACTCCTAAGCCTCGTCAAATACTGTGGAAAAACCTTGCCATGCCCTTCTAGGAGAGGATTATTCAAAACAATATTGTATACATTTTTGTGTTTCAAGCTATTATTTTCTACATGATTCCCATCACCTTTATCTCTGCACTTACAACCCTTGATAATCTAAGAAAACTTCTACCTTTTCTAAAATCGGTTGTGGATAAAAAAGAACCTAAAAGCATCCTTGAAGCTTACTTGCCTCAGCTTTCTCTGCTCTTCTTTCTGGCTTTCTTGCTCACAATTATCATGATTCTCTCCAAGGCTGAAGGGGTTCCTTCAAAAAGGCATGCAATGAGAGTTTTCTCTAGAAAGTATTTTTACTTTATCGTGTTCAACATTTTCCTGGGAGTTCAATTGATATTTTGTGAGAGATTTCACTTGGAAGAAGATGGTTGGAAGGATTGCAACACGTTGTTGATGCAGCGACAACTGGCCAGAATAACATTTTTTTCTAAAATAATTGGTGTCCCGCCATTGGCTGGGGGCTAGTGGCAGTTTGGATGTACAGAGACCTTCACAAGGCAAGGATATATTTTCCCCAAACTCTAACATCTCGCTGACTAGCATTGTATGATTCTGGATTGGACTATGTGTTGAATAATGGAAGTAAGATATGTAGGTTACCATGGATACACAACACCATTAACAGAATAACAATGCGAAATTATGGCCTTTCAAGGTCATTTCACGGGTTGGCAATAAGCCTAGCATCGTTGTAACATACAAAGGGGAGGAGAAGCATTTTGTAGCCGAAGATATCTCTTCCATGGTTTTAACTAATATGAAGGAGATTTCAAAATCTTATCTTGGGACCACTGTTAAGCATGTTGTGGTCATTGTTCCCGCATACTTCAATGATGCTCAAAGGCATGAAACCAAGCACACAGGTGTAATCTCCAGGTTGAATGTTATGATAATTATTAATGAGCCCACTACTATTGTTATTGCTTATGGGCTTGACAAGAAGGCTAATAGTTCTGGTGAGAAGAATGGGCTTGATAAAGAGGCTAGTAGTCTGGTGAGATTGTGGTGGAATAATGAGGATTTAGGTGGATTGTCTCTCAATTTTAGACATGAGAATTGAATGTTGTTGTTTTGACTGGTAAGGAGAAGAGGATTTGTGTTGGATAGTCTATTTCTTCGTTATTCTGTTGGAATACTTGAGAGTTGTTTCATTTTTTCAAAATTCTTGCATTGCTTTATTGGTTTTGTATTGGTGTTTTTGGTTCTTACAAATCAAGATTTAGAAGTGGAATGGTTTCCCAAATTTGGGCATAACAATTTGTATGGTTTCCCTTGAAATATTTTATATCTATTTCACTTTTATTATGGTGGAATAATGAGGATTTGTATTGTGTGCCTTTAAATATTTTATATCTATTTCACTTTTATTATGGTGGAATAATGAGGATTTAGAAGGTAGATTGTCTCTTAATTTTAGACATGAAAATTGAATGTTGTTGTTTTGACTTGTAAGGAAAAGAGGATTTGTGTTGGATATTTGATTTTTATTTTGTTGGAATACTCGAGAGTTGTATTCAATATAATATAATATGTGGAGCTGCATACAAACTAGAAGTCGTCTCGGGCATATCCATAACACACCCACGCTAACAGAGACCAATTTCTAAAGATAATATGCATTGAATATCATATTACCATGTCTTTATACTAAGTTTTCAAGCAAAAGATTCAGTTGTGTAGCAATTAAGCCATCTACCACCATACCTAAGTGATTACAGATTAGATTATATTTTTTTGGGATCTGCTTGTCATTTCATTGATTATGATTTTTGATGCTTTGTTTCATATATGAGTTTTGATCCTACCTCATCTGAGTATAATTCAAATCTAAAAAATGGAGGTAGCTGATTTTTGTAGGCTGAGTCCTAATATCGTGTTTCCTTGAGGAAAATTCTGTAATTGAAGTCCAATTATATTTTAACTATTGGGTTTGAAAATTTGTAATTAAAGTCCAATTATATTTCAATTATTAGATTTGAAATACTGTAATTGAAGTCCAATTATATTATAACTATTGGGTTTGAAATTTTGTATTTAAAGTCCAATTATATTTCAATTATTGGATTTGAAATTCTGTAATTGAAGTCCAATTATATTTCAGTTATTCGGTCAAAAAGAAACATAACGTATGATAAAAAAAGACACTACCGTACAGAAACAAAATTGCATAAAAGTTTTACTTCTTTCTTCTATGCTACTCAAACATGACATATGATAAAAAAAAAGACACGAACGTACAAAAACAAAATTGCATAAAAAAAATTACTTCTTTCTTCTATGCTACCCCCTTACGACATTTCCTTTGCAACATGTGGTGCAATTGCTAGTTTGTAACATATAGTAATGAAATGATATTATTTGTGTGTAAATTTCGTCTTGGTTCACATTGGGACAACAAACTCGCCAGACTGTATACCCCATTCCTCATTCCAACTAGACTAAGTTCTATAAATCTGAGCAACACTAAATTCTTCATTCTAATTAAACTGGGTTTTCTCTATAATTTAAAATATCATATAAGATTATTTGTCAAAATGTGAAACTAATAAATCACAAATAAACTCTTATTACATGTAAAATGTTACATGAAATTAGAATACTTACAAAACTACAATGTCCCCCCCTATTGTGCGTAAAATGTTGCATGAGATTGGAATACTTATAGAACTAAAATGTTATGTTACATGTAAAATGTTAGATGAATTTGGAATTGCAATATTTGCAAAAATAACATGTTGTGTGAAAAAATTATGTTGGTGTGAGGTAAATTTTTATCAAAGTAAAAATAATTAGTACATCATAGTTAAAAATGTTTTTGTGTAAGTTAAATTTTCTCAAACCAACATAGATCCATCTTAACTCTCAAAGAAGGATCAAATTTCTTAGTGCAAACCTCTTTTCGAGTCGAAAAGAGATTTGATCCCTCTCTGCTTGGTAGATCCAAAATTGATCCCTCTACGCATGGTAGATCCAAAATTAAGATGGATCTGCTCATTAATTAAAACTAGTACAGCCACATTAAAAATATTAATGTGGCTGATATAGTCGAAGGCTTCTTAAATATAACAAAAAAAAAATATTACAACACAAAGAATGTCTTACTAATGCGCACATTTACCTGATTAACCATGTATAAAAAGATTATGGGTCAACTTTAACTTGAGAAAAAAATAAAATTACACATCTTTTTGTAAAATGGGCCATTTTGTTAAATAAAATTTGTTTATATATTAATTTCCCCATTTAGTTAGAATATGAACTTATTAAAATCAAAATAATCTCAAATCCATAAGAAATTGGTGGGCGGACAGCCACGTGGCACCAATCTAATTTAACTTGAGAAAAAAAGAAGGAATTACACCTCTTATTGTAAATTGGACCATTTTTGCTAAATAAATTTTGCTTATATATCAATTTCCCCATCTAATTAGAATATGAACATATTAGATTTGGAATAATCACAAATCCCTAGGAAATTGATGGGCAGGGAGCCATGTGGCACAAATATAATTTTTTATGCCGTAAGGTGTTTCCCTCTGAAATGAACTCCCCCAAATGCCTTTATGTCCTAATCGTAGCCATTAGATCTTTTGTTAGACGATTGAACAAAAATCAGCGGTCCGATTTAATAAAAAATGTTTTAAAACATTAAAAAACCTTAAAAAACGTTTCACTTTCCCCTTGACATCTGTGCGCCGAGCTTCCGGGAGAGTTCGTGGAGTTTATGGCTGTTTCCGTTTACGATTTCGTGGAGTTTATGGTTGTTTCAGTTTACGGGCTCCAATCTCTGTTTGTATAGTCGAATCGGCATTGGCAATGGCATCCCCTGTATCCTCATGCCCCCAAAACCCTTCTGAAACTGAAATCTGGATAGAAATCGCGCAAACGGGTGAAGGGAAACCGCGATACGACTCCACCAGCATTCAAACCTGGAGAGATGCCCTTTCTCGTGTTGCAGAAATCACAGCCCGGGAGCGGTTTGCCGAGCTTCCGTGTCTTGCACCTAAAAAATTAACGGCACACTTTCTTTGCAGGCTCTTGGTTGTCTTGCTATTTTGTTTCTGTTACCAAGCATTTCCCCTGTTTTCGTCATTTGGTTTGTGAACTGCTTCAGCAATGAGTCGCCCATTAATTTAATTCGTAGGCAAGCATTTAATTTATTTATGATACTAATTCATTGCATGACATTGTTAACGGATGTTGGGTGGCTCTCGAGGCACACCTCCAAATGTGGTAACCTGGCTCCCAGTTGCTTCTCCCTGACGGAAGGAAATAATGCCTTCGTTTCCCAGTTGCTTCTCCCCGACATAAGGAAATAGCGCCTTCGTTTCCCAGTTGTTTCTCCCCGACGGACGGAAATAGTGCAGAATCCCTGCAACTTCAACGTTTCTCGGTATCTAGACCCTACTCTGCACCGGATTACCAAGAAAATCCTAAATTCCTTGCTGGCTTGGTTGTTGCGCTGTAGTACTGTGTACAATTTTGACTGCATGGATGTTCTCCACTCACCGCCGGCTCAGGTAATGTTTCCTTTTCTAAAATTGTTGGCCAGTTTCTTTCCCTTTTATTTTCTGAGCTATATGTCTTCTATCGAGTTAAACCCTAACAGGCAGGCCGTTTTCGCAGGTAAAGAGGGCAACCACCAGGGTCGTTGGCTCCAATAATTTACCCAGAAGCGATGATTTTCCATTCCCAGGTTGGCATTCGAGTAACTCTTAGTCTTTCACTGCAGTCTGTCTGTCATATTTACCAGTCCTCAGAGGACTACGGTTCGGTGAACTGTGTATGGGAAACCTCCAAGGTTCTTGACCTGCTCTTTATTGTATGATGTTTTTCTTTGCGATTTCGTACTTGCGACATGTCTGAGGGTTTAGGCTCCAAGCCTTTCCTCGACTGGGTTGTGATATGGGTTTTGTTTTTTGAATCGGTTACCATACTCAAACTGTACATTATTTCTACGTTGATGATGTTAAGCTTGTTTATAGCTCTGTTGCTGCTTGTTAATGACATGTACAGAATACTATTTAATCACCATCTCAATTAATGGAGTTATACTTGTGGTTAACGCTGCTACTTACTTGTTTAATATGACAAATTTATAAGTTATCTACAGTTCTATTACAACAAGTCTGGTCTTGTTTTTGTTTTGATTTGACTGATGGCACACAGATTGAAAGATTGAAGGGTTAGGCTCTCCTTGCCGCTAAGGTTATGCTAACAATTTAATCCTTGTTTTCTATTGCTTACGGGTCCCTTGCTCCAGACATTTCGATCGAGCATCATTCATTACTATTTTAACAATAGCGTAGACTGTATTGTTACCTGGAGATGAAATTCGTATATCTAAATCAGTTTTAAAGTGTCTTTTTTCGGTCACAAGTTAATTCCAAAACTAGTGTGTATTTCCAACCCTTCTTTTCGGCTACCCTTTGAGAGGGGTTTCACTCTAATTAATCCTACAGACCTATTTTACATACCAGGGTGGAAACCCGATACCCCCTTTCCCTTGTTACGCAACTATGATCGTACATAGGTGCAGTTCTATCCTCGATGCGGTGGCAGGATAGTCTCCTTACAGCACTCTAGAATGTCAACCATATATTTTCATGTTAAAGTGTTCTGTTTCTAAATGAATATCAGTAATCTACATTGAATTCCTGTGTTTCCAGAACTGCAATAGGATACTGTCATTTAATTATAGAATACTTACTTAATTAGTAAACTACTCTGAGATTGGAATTTTTTTTGTTTATCAAATCATGCTTCACAGCCTACAAACCCCATCACTACTCTGTTTCCAGAACATTCATATACAGATATAGAAATTATTTCAATAATGGTTCCTGCTTTTTGTTTAGAAGAATTTCCTACGATATCACATATGTTCTCCTAACTGTAATAGAGCCTTATATCACATAGTTAATTCATCAGATAATTAACAGGAAAATATCACTACTTATCTGCAGTGTAGGACAATCAGAAGATGGAATAAGGATGGGACTACTTCTCCCTTCCTTCCAACGGATTTGACAATTACATCCAAATTCCCCCCTAGCTCCACTTCGAGCACAGTTTCATAGGTAGACTATCGGAATGCCTTCCAAGACCTCAAGACCCTCCTGGCCTAGTCTGGAATACCAGATTTAACTCTGATCAGAGAGTTTCCACTAGCTCTAGCCAGCTCAAGGCAACCCTCTTGGAAGTTTTACTCAAGCTCTCTCTTTCAGGTAGTTTTCTTCTCCTTCTGACCAACCCTTGCTTGGTCCCTCCTGAGATCTTCTATATCTCCGGGTTCAAGGAAACTTTTCTATCTTCCGGGTCAAGGAAAAGAAAGGAGATAATCGCATTTTCCCAATTGTGTCTGGAAATTCAGAATTAGTTAATGAGTCCCATCCGCATGCCAACTTCTCAACTGCTTTTTTCTTCATTACTTCTATCTAACAAATCAATATTTGTTATCAATCCTTGTTTTTTTTAAATGGTTTCATTCACAATAACGATTAAAAAGTCAATGATAGAAATTCACTTTCAGATCTGAGGGTGTTACAGATAATCTCTCCTTGGGAGAGGATTTCAAGGGCCTAGTCAATGTCCTGTGTGGTGCTGAATGTGAGGAGGTGATTTATCTTTCACTGAATTGTCCATTGGGAGAAGATTTCAGGGGCCGTGTGCTGAATGCGAGGAGGTGATTTATCTTTCACTGAATTTTCCATTGGGAAAGGAATGATTTCAGGGGCCTAGTCAATGTCCCCTGTGTGGTGCTGAATGCAAAGAGGTGATTTATCTTTCACTGAATTGTCCATTTGGTAAAGTTGTTTGGGAAGAAAAATTTTCCGTGTATATAAGCAGTTCCATAATCAATTTATAAATTGAATGATTATAAGAAATTGGGTTTGTGTGTATTTATCAACCAATCTCATAGAAAAATAGCGCAGCTCACTCTTAATTTGATTTTCAACATTTAATACTAAAAAAGCATAGTTTAGAAATGTATATTTTTCAATGCTCAAGGAATATTATTTTTTAAAACTTATTGGTAGAATAATATTCTTTTTGAAAAATAAAAATGTTATATCATTAAAAATTTACAATAAATATTTAAAAAGTAAATAAATGTTATATCATTGAAAATTTACAATATTATTTGTATATTTATTAGTTTGATAAGTCAAGTAAATGTGTCCATATAAGCTTATTGGGCTTATATCAATTACATTTAATAATCTAATTGTCCTAGTAAAGAACACAATTACTATATCAATAACATTTAATGATCTAATTGTACTAGTAAAGAACACAATTATTATATGATAGTTAGTTTTATAAACCATAAGATAATAATCAATACCAATAATAATTTGAAAAATGAATTTAGCAACTTTATCCTTATATGTAAAAAGAAGTTTAAAAATTAAGTTAAATTTTTAGATTTTTAAAAATATTTATCTATATCAACATATTTGATAGAAAAATAGTTGGTTAGTTTTTTCTAAAATTATATTAATTTTTATAAATTTAAACATCTTTATAAAAACATAAAACGTTATGCACTAATCAATCAATGTTTTACAAATTTATTTATTTTTCATAAAAATATCTCAGTGGTTACGATTTTAAAACTAACATTGATTCTCCTAGATCTTTACTCTTTAATAAGCATGGATGCTTGAATTATTTCGGTATATAAATTGGGTTTAAGGTACAGCCAAAACCAAAGCATGAAGCTTTCATAAATTCAGATCCAATCTGATACTACTACTCCAGTTGCAAATACTGGGCAGATCAAAGGGGGTCAATTTGAGGAATTTAACTTGTGATATGGCCTTCAAACTATCTGCCTCTATCACTGGAGCAGCATGGATTTTATTAGCTTCTTTGGTTTCTGTGTTGTTGCAGGCCTCCATGTGTTCTTCAGCCAGCAACAACCCCATTGACAACTGCTGGAACATTGGAAACTGGAAACAAAATCGACAGAAGCTGGCAGATTGCGCCTTAGGCTTCGGAAGCGCAGCCAAAGGAGGAAAAGCAGGACAAATATGCACAGTCACCACCCCAGAGGACGATGCCGCAAATCCACCAGCTGGTAGTTTGAGATATGGGGTGACACGTAAGAATCCACTGTGGATTGTTTTTGCTAAGGAATGCATTGCTTGATAGTCTCTGGTTATCCGCATAAGGCACACCCATCAGAGATGATCAGTCACGAATATATCAGTAAATCTGACCAGCATGAAATGTTTCTTGGTTTAGGGTTTCTTAGGGTTTTTCATTTTCTTGGTTTAGGTATGGAACTCGAAAAGTTTCAGGGCTTTTCCAATTTATGATCTCGAAAAAAATCAGTTTAAGTCAGTTTATTTAAGTCGTATAGAGAGTCGGGGATAGTATGCTTGTAGTTGCCTTTCGCAACAACTTTAAAAACTCCTCCTTCACGGAGGTTGACTGCTCCAGCTATTTTTTTCTTTGCTGATTTTGGATGATGCGAATGTTGTGGCGTTTCCTTGTGTTGAGGCAGTTAGGATTTTTCTTGAAAATAAATTGGTGAATATTGTAATTTTCATTCCTCGATGAAGTTTTGTATGGAGACTCGGGGATAATATGCTTGTAGGCTTTTGCATCTTTTAAAAACATCGGTTGATCTTGTCATCCCTGGAATTCTTTCTCATCTCGTTTTCTGAATGGGCTGTAATTCTACTTCACCCATTTTACTTGCCTTTGGATGCAGGTATATAAGCTTTCATTGAGTTGGAGAGAATTAATCAAATTTTCTTGCTTAGAAATACCTTAACAGATCCCATACGTCAATGCGTGTTTGGTAGGGTATCGACATAACACCTCAACACATCCAACGCAACCTCTGTGCCAGGGAACAAGGTTTTAACACTTGTATATATATATATATATGCGCTTGTAACAGTGATAAGGACTTGGCCTCTTCTTCAATACACAAAATAGGGTTCCTTGATTTTACTAATATAGATGACATAGGATGCCCACTGATTGTCTTTTCAAGGCTTGCAAATATATGCATACAAAATCTCGACTTCCTTAAATTATGAAGGGCCTTAGAACTGTCCTTTAAAAGATTCTTCGCTTCCTTACAAATATGTGGAATGAGAAGTCCACCACCTTTCTTCTTTTATAGCCCGGAGATCAAGAAATCACAGCCCCAATGACCTACACTGGTCGGCCAAATTCACAGAGCATGATAGTATATAGCAGTGCTTTATGTGACATAGGCTTCTTGGCCTTATTACAAGCACAAGGAATAAGTAGGCATCTTCTTAAATAAAACAATCGAAATTAACAAAACTTTTTCTCTTCAATAACTCAGAGAACAAAGAGGCATGAATAGGTCGGATTCACTGTCTGAATTGAAGAGCGAGAGAGAATATAAGACAGAGTTCACCGAGCCATAAAATTTCTGCCTCCATACCACAAGATCGAGAACAAGTAATCCTTTCTCCAAGGTTGGCTTCATGAAATGACCTTTGGCATATTCTTGTGTTCTTGCACTTTTCTTGGCCTCTTATGAGAATAAAGTTCTTTTCAAAAGACTTATCCAAAAGCATACTTATGCCCATAATGTAAAAGAGAGATAGCTCCATTGCATAGCAGACCTTTATTGTTTCTTGTGCTCAGAACAATAGGAACACTTGGCTCCTTCTTAATGGTTCAGAGAACTAGGCCAACAACTTGGTTCTTCATTGCTCCATAGGACTCTCTTTAATTCATTGATCAAATCCAAATAAATATATGTATCCCTAGAGTCACTTATTTGAACCTCAACAAATTTGCTTGTTGGACATTGTTGAGTCCCAAACTTGCATCTTCCCTATACACCTTTTTAGCCTTCTTTTCCAGTTACTTGAACCACCAAGCTGTCAAATCATTGCATATTAGTCTAAAAAGAGCTTACAAAATGGTTTCCTAACTATGTCTTGTGACTACTGTTTGATTTAGATTTTTGCTCAGTCAGCGGCGGAATCTTGTCAGTTTTCGCAGCCAGCTCAACTTTCCACAGCCATTTTGTTGAAGTCTATGTTACAGGTGTCTACTTGAGAATCTGACCACATGGGCAAGCTGCAAATGACGTGTACATGGAACGTGTCCCCTTGGTTCAGCTGAATCACTCACAAAAGGCCATGGTCAAGGATAGTCAAAGCGGTGGTCAAGCTAAGAGTTTTGCGGTGGCAGGACTCTGTTTTTCACCACGTGAAGACTTGCGTGGCAAATTCCTCAATCTCAGGAGGTGTGCTAACACCTATGGACTGTTCCGTGAACCCAAATCCAACAGCCACCACTCCTTGGATTTAATTGTCACGGCTACCATATTGCTAGATCTCCGGACGTGGTTATTCACGTGTCTGTTTAGCAGCGCAAAATTTAGGAAGTAGTTGTAGCATCCTCAGTTATAAATAACGCGTTATCATACGCTTGTTAGTTAGCTTGATATATGTAATTTTGACTGTTTTACGAGCCCACTGTGCCGTGCTCTATCTTTATCTTATGACTGCATTTTAATATATGAGAAGACAGTGTTCTTAAGTTCAATTTGTGATTGATTGCTGATTGGCCGAGGTTGCAGAGGGCCCCTGTACACCAAGGCTCTGTAACTACTATATAGTTTCTTACTTTCTTCCATTATGTTACTGTTTCCATAATCATTTGCTTGTATATATTACACTGTTTTTGATATTCATGTTAACTGTTGTCCATATTTTCTTTTATGCTTTCTCATGATTGTTAACTGATCAATGTTTTTCTTTCAGGTTCTTGTAGACAGCCTGGGCAATTTTACATAGCTTTTTAATGACTAATGACATGAAATCATCTTGTCCTTCTGCTGATTTATTTTCTGAGTTCTAATTCCAGCATTGTTATTTCTTTCAGTTTTGTTTTGTTCATTTACTTTTATGCAATTTAGAAATCAGATTACTCAATTTGTTCATGATTACCTCCTATAGCCAGAGTGATACTACTGGTGAGGGGTCAGAATATGAGTTGATGTGATATGATTTAGTTTATTTTTCTGCAAGTTAGTGATTAGATTACTCATGTCATTTTCAGTTACCTCCTATAGCCAGAGCGAGACTACTGGTGAGGGATTGAAGTATGAATGCGTAGTTTGATCTTAGTTTCATTTTATACAATTTAGATATCAGATTACTCAATTTGTTTATGATTACCTCCTATAGCCAGAGCGAGACTACTAGTGAGGGGTCAGAATATGAGTTGAAGTAGTATGATCTAGTTTACTTTGCTTACAGTTTTTGAATTGCTTTAAGTTCAATTTTTTTCTCTTTTTATACAACAGCAAGGATACTGGGCTTCATTGTCACTAGCTCACTGTTTGTTACATTTTTATTTTCTCTTAGTAATTGATTTCATCATTGCAAGTTTTGAAAGCTTTTTGAGAACTTTGAAGTTTGGAAATCATTGTATAGGTCACCATTGCCTTGAACACTTATATCCACACTTGACTTTTTATTTTGCCATCTCACATTAGGGAATCAACAAAAGATAAACCCAAAACAAACCAAAAATCACAAACGACAAAGAATTAAGAAATCGGTTATCTTGCATATACAATGCACTTCACTTCAGCAGTTTACGACTCCCGGATTGACAATTTATATAGCAATTTAGGACACACTAAATTGACCAAACATTTTGGCGTCGTTGTCGGGGAAGTGAAACTAGGTAGCCAATTTCTTAAAAAAAAAAAACAAGAAAATTTCAAGGAAGGTAAAAATTGATAACTTCTCAAAGTATGCTCTCCTCTTGCACCTAGTGTGATCTGGAGGATCAGAAAAGAGAGTTATTGGTTCAGTAATTTCCCAAGTATGCTCTCTTCTTGCACCTAGAGTGACCTGGAAGATCAGAAAGAGAATTATTAACCCGACTTGAAGAAAAATAAAAAATGACATGCATAGAGCAAGAGCTTCTAAGGAAGGTTTATAGCTAGGGCCAAGAGTTCGATTTTTGCAACTCCATCTACTCCAAGGAATAGACAAGAAACACCTCCATCATCTCCAACTCATACTCCTAGCCTTAGGATTCCTGGAATTCAAGAGGCAATAGTTGAATTAGGAGACTCTCCCACACTATCCACCGAATCTGAATTAGGAAAAGACCCTTTCTTTACTTCTACAGGAAAACACATTGTAATTGAGGAAGTAGAATCACCTGAAGAAGAAGAGGGAGAAATTCCTCCTCGTTTGCCATTAGTAGAAGAACCAGAGGATTCTGAAGTCTCTGAGGAAACTATCATGACAGAGGAAGTAGTAAACGGATTTGGTAGAGGTAGAGGTAGAGGAGGAGGAGGAAACAATGGAGGAGGTAGAGGTAACAATGGGGGAAATAGGGATGGAGATAACTCATTTGGATTTCCTATAGTTGATGAGGAATCTCGAACAACAATGAAAAACATCTCACCATCTATCCTCCCAAACTTTTATGGGTTGCGAAGTGAGGATCCTGAAACATTTCTATTTGAGTTTGAAGTCATATGTCGAACTTATGATTATATGGAAGACTCTCAAAAACTCAAATTGTTTCCTTCAACATTGAAGGGAGCTGCTTTAAAATGGTTCATGGGATTAGTCACTCAATCTATTAGGACTTGGAATGATATGAAACAAACATTTTTGGATAGATACCTGGACTATTGTATGCCCACCAATCATAAGGATGAGGTATTCAAAATGGTGCAAAAAGAAGATGAAAACTTGGAGGATTTACTTGAAAGATTTCAATACAATCTGAAAAGAGAAAAAATGAATAACTTAGATGAGGAAACCTTGAAAGCCCTTCTATTAAAAGCCATTAGAGATGAATGGATAGATATTTTGAACATGATGGGAAAAGGAGATATATACCAACTTCCACTTCATGATATAACAGAGCTATGTGTCCATCTCTCAAGGGGAAAATCTAAAACCGAGAAAGGGCCTAGAGATCCTTCTCTCATTAGAGCAAACAAATCTACAACTGGATCAGTAAGTAGGGTTGAGATTGGCAACACGCTTGATGAGTTCAAAACTAATATTTTAGGGAGTCTTAGTGAGCAACTAGACACCCTCAAGATACAAAACAAGCAGAAAGCAGAAGCTGAAGCTTTGGCCATCTTTTGTCCGAAATGTAGGAAGAAACATGCTCTAAGGGAATGTCCATTGGATGCAAAAGTTGTAGAAACATGTGTGATTTGTTCAGAAAGCCATGAGACCAAGGATTGTCCTTCAATTCCTAGGCTCAAAGCTGTCTTTCAAGAAGATCCAAATTCAATTGAGTCTCTCTGTTTTGTTTCAAGGAGACCTTGGCAGGGGCAACAAAATCAAGGGTTTAACAACCCTACGAACTTTCAACCCCCACCAAATTGGAATCCTTGGCAACAACCTTGGTCCCAACCTCAAAATCCATTTCAATCATGGGTACAAGGTATGCAAAATCCTTATGGGAGATTTGCTCAATTTTATCAATATCCTCCATCTTTTCAAAATCAACAAGCTCCACAACTTCCGAATCAAAATCCACAACTTTCATTGCCATTTCCACAACAACAACAACCTTCTCAACAGAATCCAAATTCCCAACAATTGCTTCCATTCCAACAAAATACAAATCAACTGCCTTCCCAACCATTGCCAAACCCCAACAATAAAAACCCTCAAAATGCTTACATGGTAGAAGGACAACAATTTCCTACCTATATGATTGTTCCTCTCAATGATGTACAACTCAGATCTGGTAGAATTTTAGACAAGCCTTCTATAGATGCTCAAAAGCAAAGCATTTCTGAGGAAGATTCTCTTGAAGCCAATAAAGGTTCTGAAGCATCTCTTCAAAACCCAAGCACTCAAAAAGAAAAAGAAAAAGAGTCAACCCCCACAACTCCTATAGTTGAGCAACATGCATCTTCATCCACACCTCCTTTTCCTGAAAGATTACAAATTGATGAAAGAGTGGAAAAACAAATCTTGTTGCCTGACTATGATTCCTAGATGAATTAAAGAATGTCTGTATCAAGATTCCCTTGCTACAAGCCATTAGAGAAATTCTCATTCTAGCAAAAACAATAAAGGAGTTGAGTCTCAAAAGACCATGAAGGAAACCAAGAGATACAATAAGAATCCACTTGGTAGGAAAAATTGCAGATATCATGATGGGAAAAATAACCATGCAGAAGTATGTAGATCTCGGTAGTCCAATTGTCAAAACACATATCAATGGGGTAGAAATTCCAAATACTTTGATTGATTTAGGGGCTGCTATCAACATTATGAGTAGACAGTCTATGGAATAGCTAAAACTTCCTAATCTTCTTTTTACACCTACTTTACTGCAACTTGCAGATCGATCAATTATCAAACCAGATGGTGTATTAGAAGACATTTCGATCTCCTTAGATTCTTGGGAATATCCAGTAGATTTCATGATTTTAACTCCCAAGAGTAATCTAGGAGGGCACCCATTCATCTTAGGAAGACCTTGGCTAGCCACAGCTGATGCTTTTATCAGTTGTAGATCTGGGGATATGTATATTTCTGATGGTAATTCGACAAAGAAATTCAATCTGTATCCTCCAGCAAAAGCAATCACAGAAGTAGGAGATAATGAAAGGTTCGATGATGAGGACACTATACAACCTGTCTTTACCATTTCTGAAATCAGTGAAGATAGTCAAATTCTGAACACATTAGAAAATTTTGAAATATCTTCAGAATATGACCACACATAATTTCAGTTAGATTCTGACATTGAGTATTTATCATCTAGAAAAATGTCTCTTTACTCTATGGAAGAGTTTGGTAGTTTCGCCATTGAGATCTTTCCAGGTAAAACATTGAATATCAACAAAAACTTGGAAAAATCACAACAGAGAGAGCTAACCAAAATATTGCAAAAACATTCTATTGCATTTGCATGGGAGTATACTGATATGAAAGGTATTGACCCTAAGACTTGCATTCATTACATCTACATTGAGGAAAACAATAGACCAATCAGACAACCTCAGAGAAGGATGAATCCAAACCTTAGGGAGATAGTGAAAGAAGAGCTCCAAAAACTACTCAATGCAAACTTCATTTATCCAATTTCAAATAGTCGATGGGTTTCTCCTTTGGTTATAGTACCTAAAATGAATGGTAAATGGAGGGTATGCATTGATTACAGGGAATTGAATAAAGCAAATTTGAAGGATCACTTTCCTTTACCCTTTATCGATAAGGTATTAGATACTTTAGCAGGCAAAAAGTACTTTTCATTTTTGGATGGTTTTAGTGGCTATAATCAAATTCAGGTAGCACCTGAAGATCAAGATAAGACCACATTTACCTGTCCATGGGGAACTTTTGCTTACCGAGTGCTTCTTTTTGGATTATGTAATGCACCCGCAACATTTCAAAGGGCAGTACTAGGAATCTTCTCTGATCTAATCCATGATTGTGTAGAGGTTTATATGGATGATTTTACAGTTTATGGTGATTTATTTGAAGAGGCATTAGAGAATTTGGAAAAAGTCCTTATAAGGTGTAAAGAAACAAACCTTTCATTGAGTCATGAAAAATGCTTTATGATGTTTACTGAAGGTATTGTTTTGGGACATCATAATTCAGGGGATGGGATTAAAGTTGATAGATCAAAAGTTGAAGTTATCTCCAAGTTTCCTATTCCAAATTGTCAAAAAGATGTTAGAAGTTTTCTGGGATTTACTGGGTACTATAGAAGATTTATAGAAAACTTCACCAAAATAGCATCTCCACTCTTCAAATTACTTACAAAAGACTGTGAATTCAAATGGGATCCTGATTGTCAATCAACATTTGAAACTTTGAAAGCAAGAATATCTGAAGCACCCATTTTGAGAGGACCAAATTGGAAACTTCCTTTCCATATTTCTACAGATGCTTCAAATACAGCTCTATGCACTGTGTTGGGTCAAAAGGATTTAGTTCCTTATGCCATTTACTACACCAGCAAAAATTTGACTCCCACTGAGTTAAACTATACTGTGACTGAAAAAGAGTTCTTAGCTGTTGTTCATGCAATCAATAAGTTTAGACATTACATAAAAGGCTATGAAACTTTTGTCCATACTAATCATTCTGCAATTAGATATCTAATGAACAAACCTGTTACTAATGGCAGAGTTACAAGATGGCTCTTACTTTTACAAGAATTCAATATTATTGTGTTGGATAGACCAGGGAAACAAAATATAGTAGTTGATTTCTTGTCTAGGATCCAAAATACTAACGAAGATTCTCCTGTAGAGGATAAGTTTCCGGATGAATATTTATTTGCAGTAACTACTAAGACTCCTTGGTATGCAGATATTGCTAACTATTTGGTTACAAGGAAGCTACCTCCACATCTATTTCCTAGTGAAAGAAGAAAAATTATTCAGGAGAGTTCAAAATATTCATGGATTTCTAACGAATTCTTTAAAACAGGGTCAGATTGTGTGATCAGAAGATGTGTTCGGGAAGATGAAATGCCTGACATCATTAAGGCATGTCATGATGAACCATGCGGTGGACACTTTGCTGACAAAAGGACGGCCTATAAAATCCTTTCTTTAGGATATTATTGGCCTTCCCTCTTCAAAGATACAAAAGAATATGTCAGAAGGTGTGACGGCTGCCAAAGTGTAGGGAAACCGACTCTTTCAAATGAAATGCCATTACAACCACAGGTACTCATCAAACCCTTTGAAAAATGGGCTTTAGATTTCATTGGACCCATTAATCCACCATCTAAACAGAAGAAGTATATATTGGTATGCACTGATTATGTCACTAAATGGGTAGAAGCCAAAGCATTACTTTCTGCCAGTGTTCCACAGGGACTCGCCCCCCCCTAGGGGTCTAGTTTCCTCGCTCCCTCGCGCTCCGGGGACTTGGGGACGAGTAGGGGACGTTTCCCCATGCTCCCAAAATGGAGGAAACTCAGGGGGACGTGCGAGGGAAACGTTTCCCTTCCCTAAGGAGTCGTTTCCGAAAAAGGGGACGTGGGGGGACGTGAGGGGGCGTGGGGGGACGAGGGGGGGCGTGGGGGGGCTACGGGGGGCGAGAGGGGGCGTGGAGGGGCGTTAATGCATTAAGAACCATTTTTATTAATTAAAATCTGAATTTAATCTTTAATAGGGGGTTAATAACTTAATTAACAACTTAATTAATGTTTAGGGTTTTGGTCCTTGGAAAATGGCGGATTGGTTTCAGGTTATAAAAAAAGCATGCACCCTACACCATGAACAACACAGCGTTTGCAAGTTTGCTGAGCGTGTTTCACTGTTTGGATTTCCGTCTTTGCTGAGCGTGTTTCACTGGATTTCCGTCAACAATTTATCATTCCAGAACTGAGAACTCCGCCCTCTGTCTGGTCGAGAAACACCCATCGTTTGCAGCGCTACGTGTTGAGGAGCAAACTGCTACAACGTAAAACTTAACGGGTTAGTAAACGACTGCAATCTTCAGCTCCTGTTCTGCCATTTCATCTTCAGCTCTTGTCACAAATGCGACCTAGAATTTCTTAACAAATGCGACTTATACTTTCTATTTACCTTAAACTGTAGGTACCATTAATAAGTAAGGCAAAAATTTGATAGTTTATACAGAAAGTTTTCAAGTGTATAATAGCCCTTATAATGAAGTAGATTCAATGCTCGATGATGAAGTAGGGGAAATGCGGTTCAATGTCGCTAACAGTTCAATAATTTTTTGCGTGCCTTTGTTTGGGTTGAAGTCTGAAAAGTCTGAAAATTTCTTCACGGTTATTTTTTTTTCTTACGCCGACGCAGCACACAAAGAATAAATTATAACTTTCTGCAAACATTTCAACTGTTTATTGGCCGTTATCACTGATTAGAAATCGGGATGGAAATTCAAATTGGTTGACGCTGAGTCTTTTTTACTAAAATCCACCGTCTTCTGTACACCACTTCTGCGTTGTGCTAAACTAAATCACTAAAAATGTCCTTGGCTTTTGTTGTTAAGATGCTTGTATAAATTTTCAAATCAGTTAAAACTTGTTTGGCTTGTAAGACTAAAGTATGGAGCCACTGAATGAAATGTTGGTTGAATTGTTTTCCAACAGTTATCTCTAAGCTGGAGCTTTCATCCTACAATCACTTTAGACTTCTGCAGTATGATATTTATAGTTGCCAACTGAGTTTTGCTTGTAAGAGTATACACCATTAATGAGGAATATGGTTTTACCTTAGTTATGGACCTTTGGGCACCCTAAGGATCCTTTTTTCAGTTTTGATTTGAATTGTGTGTGCATCCACATTCATTTTTTCCAAGGGAATAGATTCCCCTCATCGTCCTGCACTTAAGTATTCAGAATGTGGATGCTAGTTCCTTGCCAATGCCCCATGGATTTGCCTCCTCTTCCCCAAGTTTCCTGATGGAGGGCGGTATCAACCATTAGCAACAGTAGTTACTGGTAACCCCTCAGGACATGGTGGACATGTATCCCTCTGCATTGTGCATTATGTAAAATTTTCAAGCTTAGGTGACTGCTCTCCTAATGTGCTGTCATTAAATAACTCCAAAACATAATTTATTTAAAGACAGAAAATTAAATTTCTGAACTTTGCATGAGTCACACAAAAGCCGAAAATGACCGATGGAAGAAATGAAAGACACAGATTTCTCCTCCTAATCAGCTTTCCATTTCTTTCCTGACAAAGATGATCTCTGCTGCTTGCTTGAACCAGCAACTATATAGTCAATAAAGCTCCCAGATCTGAAGTGTATGTACTAAAAGGGAATGAGGTTTGAACTGTTATAAAGGAGATGAACCAAGACTCCAAAAGGATGAAGGAATGGACTAACGGGCATGAATGAGATGAATATAATATATATATAATTAACATTTAAATTTTGAAAAGCTTATTCTGACTCCTGAGCAAGAGTTACCTTGATGGTTTATGTCACAATGTCAAAAATGACTTCACAAGGGGTAAATTAGTGGGAAGAATGTATATTTAATATTTATTCTCTCTGTCAGTCTTTGTCAAGTCTTTTGGGTTCTAGTCATCATTACTATAATGCCTATTTTTATTCTCTATGTCCCTTATCAAGTTTTTGGATTCTAGTCATCATTACTATAATCAGTTTTAGTATGCTTGTACTTTGCCCAAATTAAACTTTAAACATTAAAGTTGTTTTGTTGCCTAATTGTGAAACAATATGCAGTATGCACTGCTCATCATCTTTGTTGTAAACTTGTATGGGGGCATGCAATATGTAATTAATAGTGAACAAGTTAGTACACTAAATTTCCAGCCACCAAATTCTCTGGATTTTTGAATCTTAATGAATTATAATTTATGTAAATTAATGGCCGGAAATAATATATTATCATTATGTGAATTAAAAAAAAAAAAATCAGTGTTCAAAACTTGAAAACTTCAATGTGTGTGGCATGTGCTACACTGCTATGGCTGTAATGTTTCTAATTTTTTTATTTATTTTTCATTTCATCTTGCAACCTACGGGCTGCAACTTACATTTTGACTTGTCATTCAACTTGCAACTTATAAAGTTACAAGTTACAACTATGAGTCAAAGTCAAACTTCTTCTGGGAACAGTGAGAATCAGAACAGTCAGATAGTAGCTACCACTTTAGTGAGCCACATGATGCACAGGAATAAGTTCAAAGTGGTCACAAGGGGGCAAGACATTAGAATAGGCATGGTGTAGATTCTGGAGGCCCGCCAAGAGAGCTGGAAAAATTTGCAAAGGAGACATTTAATCCTCTAAAACCACTTCTAATCTATGCAACTAGACTGCCGAAAAAGAATCCAAAAGTTGGTGGTGGCTCACGTGATTGGGTCTGCAATATTTGTGGGCATCACTTTGTTGGCAGCTATACCAGGGTGAAGCAACACATTTTGGCTATTACAGGTAAAGGAGTGAATATGTGTCCCTCAAAGAACCTGGATTCAGCTCTGAGAGAGCAACTTTGGAGGCTAGAAAGGGCATCCACTGGAAAAGGATTGTTCTCTAGTAGACATATTGATCCAGCTACAAATATTCCTCCATCCAGTGCTTCATCAAAAAAGACAAAGGTTTCCACTGGTGCATCTCGTTCTTCTGCAATGGGTGGTACTGGTACAGTGTCTGGGATGTACAACATTCTAGATCGAGATGACACAGATGATGCAATTGGCAAATTTCTTTTTGCTAATGGGATTCCCTTCCATGTTGTTCATTCTCCTTATTACAAGGAAATGGTCCAAGCAATTGCAAAAATAGGGCCTTCATATGTACCACCCGGAGAACATAAACTACGAACAACAATTTTGGATAGACAAGTGTCCAAAATTAATGTACAGAAAGAGAGAATGAGACAAACATGGTTGAGGTTTGGTTGCTCTATTGTTATGGATGGATGGACTGACATCCGAAAACGCCCACTAATCAACATCATAGTGACATCTTCAGAAGGTCCATTCTTTCTTAAAGTTGTTGACTGTTCTGGAAAGCGCAAGGATGCATCTTTCCAATTTGAGATTCTTCGAGAAGCTATAGAGGATGTTGGGCCTGATAGTGTGGTGCAGGTTGTGACAGATGCAGTAGCAGTTTGTAGATCAGCTGGGTTATTGATTCAAAACAAGTATCAACACATTTTTTGGACTCCTTGTTGTGTGCATGCACTCAATAATGCACTGAAGGACATTGGCAAGATTCAGTGGATATCAGACTTGGTGTCAGCGGCAAGAGAAGTGCAGATGTTTATCTGCAACCACCACACCTCCTTGGCTATGTACAGGGCTCACACGAGGAAGGAATTCCTCAAGCCCACTGATACTAGATATGCTAGCTATTTTTTGTTATTGGAGAGGATGATAGAGGTACAAGCACCTCTACAATCCTTGGTTGTGAGTTCAGAGTGGGGAAGGTGGTCAGAATCAAAGACAGACACCGGGAAGAAGGTCAGGCTTCAGGTGTTGGACAATGATTGGTGGGCAGATTGTTCTTATTTGGTGTCATTCTTAGGCCCTATTGTGGAGGTCATTCGTTACACAGATTCAGATGCTCCTAGTCTTGGAGAAATTTATGAGACCTTTGATAGCATGTTGGGTCGTGTGAAGGTAGCCATTCAGCAGAGGGAGCCCTCATTAGAGTTCTATACTTCCCAGATTCGACCCATCATTCAGCGTAGGTGGGATCACATGAACACACCTTTGCACATGGCAACATATGCATTAAACCCAAAATGGTATGTTGAGAGACCTGGGAGGGTGCCTCCTATTGATGATCCAGAGGTAAAGAAAGGCTTCCTAGATGCAATTGCAAAGATGTACAGTGAGGAGCAGGGGTCAAAATTTCAAAGACAGTTTGTTCAGTTTGCATCTCTTAGTGGGCCCTTCAACACACGTGGTGCTCGGGCAGATCGCATAGATCTAGCCCAAGATGACCCAATTGGTTGGTGGAGGATGCATGGGGATGATGCTCCAGAGCTCAAAGATCTAGCCATGCGTTTGTTGTCTCAGATTGCTAGTTCCTCTGCAGCAGAGAGGAATTGGTCCACATATAGCTTCATCCACTCTATCAAGAGGAACAAGCTTACCTCTAGAAGAGCGGAGAAGTTAGTTGTTGTGCATAGTGCCCTACGTCTTGAGCATAGGAAGACACCTGAGTATTTGAAGGGACCAGCAACACGATGGGATGTTGATCCAAAGGATGATGCACAGGTAGATATGGAGGAGAGACTTGATGAGAGACAGATGGGGTTGGTTGGTGTGCCACTTAGCATGTTTGAGAATGCTAGTGATTCAGATTCAGATGGTGATATGGTTGATCCTGATTTATTCATGCAGCAACTGGATATAGAGACTAGCGGGGCATTACCTTGAGGCTTGAGCATTACCTTGAGGCATATTTTGCATTATGCTTGTTTATCTTTTGATATGTTGATGTTCTCAGTTCTTATCATTTGTGTTATCAGTTATTCAGATTCTCACTCTATAAAATTTTGACTCTTGATGTATCAGACTTGACTTTAAAAGTTTAATCTTTTATAATTCTATAAAATTTGGACTCTTGATGTATGATGTATCAAACTTTACTTTTATAATTTTAAATTTTTATGTTAATATTAAATATTCGTTGTTCAATATTCGATGTTCATAGTAGGATACTAGGAAGTGGAACATCAATATGGTTTAAACTTTAAACTTTAATGATTTAATCATAATGTATGATCATTGATGTATGATTATAAATTAGAATTTTAAATTTATTATTTTATATGATATTATAAATTTGGATAATGTCAAATGATATTCATATCAATGATCATGCTTTGCAGCTTTTCAATTCAAACCAATTTAAATTGTCATAGTGGACTCAATTAATAAATTATATTTTATATTTATAAATTTTTAAGACCTTGAAATAAATTATATTTTATATTTATAAATTTTTAAGACCCTGACGCTCCCCCACGTTTCCTAAAAAATGGTAGGGAGCTTTCGCATAGGCCGCTTCCGCGCCCCCTCGTCCCGGAACCTTGGTGGAACATTGCTTTCTGCTACTGAAAATTCAGTTGTTACTTTTCTTTATGAGGATATTTTTACTCGCTTTGGTGTCCCAAGAGAAATTGTGACAGATCAGGGAAGTCAATTTACATCCAACATGATGGAGAAGCTGATGGAAGAATACAAAATCAAGCACAGAAAATCTACTCCTTACCATCCGCAAGCAAATGGCCAAGTGGAGTCTACAAACAAAGCTATTGAGAGCATCATCACCAAAACTGTTCATCTACACAAAAGAGATTGGGCAGAAAGGCTTCCTGAAGCCTTATGGGCCTACAAAACTACATGGAGGAATACAACAGAACATTCTCCCTATGAACTTGTTTATGGGAAAGAAGTCCTGCTCCCCATTGAGTTTCAAGTCAAAACTTTCAAGATGGCAGTTCAGTTGGGGATGGATCTATCAGAAGCCCAAAAGCACAGAATGGAGCAGCTGAATGAGCTAGATGAGATCAGACAAGAAGAAATCCTAAGAACTGATCTAGCTCAACATCAAAGAGCTAAGTGGCATGACAGATACATCAAAGAGAAAAAGTTTCAAGAGGGAGATTGGGCATTACTATTTGATTCCAAGTTTAAATGCTTCAAAGGTAAATTTCAGACCCATTGGCTTGGGCCATATGAGATTGACAAAGTCTTTAGCAATGGAGCGGTAAGAATCAAGACCATTGATGAATTTCAGACTCCTCTTATTGTGAATGGCCACAGATTGAAAATTTATCATAAGCCACTCTCGAAAGATGAATTTGTTAAAATGTTTCAAGAAAATTTTGCAATAAGACTGGTGAAGAAGAATCCTTCTTCCCCACCAGCCTATCTTTTGTTCCTTTCTGTTCTTAAAAAAATAAAATAAAAAAAATAAAAAAATAAAGAAATAAATAATTGTATAAGCCTGAAAACCATCATTGATTGGCAGGCTTATACAGAAAATGTAGAGTGAAAATCAGGGACACCTAACACTCTATATTTTCCAAAAAAAAAACCCCTCCTTCTTTCCATCTTTGCTTCACTTCATTGCCATTCCACTCCATCTCCATTTCATTTTCATTTCACTCCACTCCACTTCATCTCACTCCATCTCATCCATTTCATTCCATTTCATCAATAAATGTCTCTTTCATGACCATTTCCATTCAGTTAGTTATTATCTAACTATCTTCATTCAGCCAAGTGGGTGTTGTGTCAGTTTCCACAGCTGGAATTAGTTTCCGCAGCCAGAAGCAGTTTCCGCAGCCACCACTCTGTTTTCAAATTTATAGTCAAAATGTTAATGCAATAATCATGAAAATGCAGGTGTGACTGAGCATATGCTTTGAAGACATGGAGCATCTATAGACATCAATAAGGAGCAGTTTATTAAAGGCTAATGGACAACAGATGACAAGGATTCCAAGGTATGAGCAAAAATTTCTTTCAAATAGCAATCAAAGGCACAATTTTACATAGTTATTAAACCTTAAAGCTCAACTATGTGCAATGATTATCACGATAGCTCCATTACCCATTACCATTCCACGACATTATCCCATAAACCATGCATTTATTCCCTAAATGGTCTCATGATTAAATTTCGGGTTTAACTCGTAGATGACCGCACTTTCATACTCCACTTGTAATCATGAGATGTGACCTATTTCACTACGGCTCCTCTCCACCGCATTTTTCGCAACCATTCCATAAACGTGTAACATCTCGTATGCAGCCGTTCAATTCAAAATTTCGACTGCACTCCATTACCCTGCCATTATGTTAAAGCCACCTCATTCACATACGTCTGCACTTCATTTTGTGAACTCACCTCGGCTGCTCATCCTCTATTTCCGCTTGCAGTTCCTGAACACTCCCGTTACCTGTTATCCATATTCCAATTGCAGCCACTGCGTTTTTGCCATAAACCCTGCAATCTAGCCATCTTACCTCTGCTAAACCCTCACACGCAGTTGAATTTCAGTTGAATTTCAAAACAGAAGAAAGGATGGGACGATTACTAAGGGCAGAACCGGAAGGACCTAAATATTTAGAAGGTTACCCCCAAGTAAAATATTTGCTGAAGAAAGCAAAATGGCTACGCTTCATTCAAAAATTTAAGGGCCATAATAAGGAGGTAACGAAAGCCTTTTCACGGTCTTTCGATGGCCAAATGGTGGAAATTGGAGACTTGAAGCTCACGGTCACTGAAGCATCAGTAGCAGCTGCCACAGACTTGCCCCAGGAAGGTGAGCGTTGGTTTAAAAACAAAAATGTGGACGAGCAGGCATGGAGAATCATGTTACGTAACCCAGGTATGGACGTTACTGTATTTACAAAAGGAATTCCTGTTCATGCATTGAAAGAAGAATGGGCCAGCTTACTGTTAATCATCCAAAAGTTTATCACTTGCGAAGGACGCTTTGGAGCAATGTACATGTATCATGCTAGGTTATTGATGAACTTCTTAGAGAGTCAAACTCTTAATCTGCCTTATTTCTTACTGCTGAGTTTGAAAAAGATGAGTACCACAGTCCAAAACAACATAGGAAATATAGAACCTCATATATATCATCATGGACTTGTAAGGATTCTCATTAAAGACCAACTGAAGAAAAACAAAGATACCTGGCAACAGTTCTTAGTAAGAAATTACTTTCAAGAGCCATCTAAGGCACCTGAAAGCAGTACAGCTAAGACACCAAGAAGGAGTAGGAGAAAGGAAAAGAGTGCCATAATCCAAGACTCTCCTATTATCAAAACTAAAGAAGTTGGTCAAAAAGAAAAGGAGGAAAGAACTAAGGACAGAAAACAGAGAAAATTGAAAGGAAAAAGGAACATAGAAGAAGTCTACCAATCACCAGAGCCATCTATAGAGGAAGACTATCAAACATTGTCTGAGAGACTAGTGCATCTTCAAAAACAAGCTGCTACAGCCAAGAAGAAGGAAAAAGGAAAACAGAGCATGGAAGAAAGGAGTACTAGCCCACAGTATTTAAGAATAAGCAGCAAGCTTAAAGGAAGGTGGAGGAAAACACAAACAAAAGGACCCCACTTCATCGACTTGGGTGGGGAAACACCTGAGAAACCTCCAGCTGGTCATAGTCCACCTCATTCTCAGCCAAATATTGAAACTAGTTCTCCAAAGGTTGATGTAAGTCCCTCTCAGCCGGAATTAGAAAGCAGTCCTCCTCCTCAACAAGACTTTGAAGACAGTCTAGGAAAAACACCCGAAATAGATCCAAGTCAGCAGGAGGTATATGATTACCTCGAATCTTTAGAAAAGACAACTGCAGGCCCGAGCATATCGTCCACTCTGCCCCACATGACACAAGATGCACAAGTCCAATCCTTAAAACAAGAAGTGTTTGAATTAGAGGTTCTAAACAGGCATATTAAACAAGAAAATGAAGCACTAAAGGAGCAGAGCAAAGTGGACAAAATCATTCATGATAATACTATGCTACATTTGGGTCTATGGCAGAAGAAGAACAAGAAGCTAAAGAAAAAGTGCAGAAAGTTGAGCAGGGAATTGATCAATCTCAAATTCAGATGTTTGATAAGGAAACCCAGAATGGTGGTAGCACCAAGAAAGAAGAGAAGAGGACTGGATGTACTAGCAGAGGCTTCAGAACATATGGACTAAAGGGGAATGATTAAAATTTTGGTTGCATGAGGACATGCAACACCTTCATAGTGGGGGTATGTTGAGTCCCAAACTTGCATCTTCCCTATACACATTTTTAGCCTTCTTTTCCAGTTACTTGAACCACCAAGCTGTCAAATCATTGCATATTAGTTTAAAAAGAGCTTATAAAATGGTTTCCTAACTATGTCTTGTGATTGCTGTTTGATCTAGATTTTTGCTCAATCAGCTGCGGAATCTTGTCAGTTTCCGCAGCCAGCTCAACTTTCCGCAGCCATTTTGTTGAAGTCTATGTTACAGGTGTCTACTGGAGAATCCGGCCACATGGGCAAGCTGCAAATGACGTGTACATGGAACGTGTCCCCTTGGTTCAGCCGAATCATTCACAAAAGGCCATGGTCAAGGATAGTCAAGGCGGTGGTCAAGCTAAGAGTTTTGCGGTGGCAGGACTCTGTTTTTCACCACGTGAAGACTTGCGTGGCAGATTCCTCAATCTCAGGAGGTGTGCCAACACCTGTGGACTGTTCCGTGAACCCAAATCCAACAACCACTACTCCTTGGATTTAATTGTCACGACTACCATATTGCTAGATCTCCGGACGTGGTTATTCACGTGTATGTTTAGCAGCGCAGAATTTAGGAAGTGGTTGTAGCATCCTCAGTTATAAATAACGCGTTATCGTACACTTGTTAGTTAGCTTGATATATGTAATTTTGACTGTTTTACGAGCCCAGTGTGCTGTGCTCTATCCTTATCTTATGACTGCATTTTAATATATGAGAAGACAGTGTTCTTAAATTCAATTTGTGACTGATTGCTGATTGGCCGAGGTTGCAGAGGGCCCCTGTACACCAAGGCTCTGTAACTACTGTATAGTTTCTTACTTTCTTCCATTATGTTACTATTTCCATAATCGTTTGCTTGTATATATTACACTGTTTTTGATATTCATGTTAACTGCTGTCCATATTTTCTTTTATGCTTTCTCATGATTGTTAACTGATCAGTGTTTTTCTTTCAGGTTCTTGTAGACAGCCCGGGCAATTTTACATAGCTTTTTAATGACTAATGACATGAAATCATCTTGTCCTTCTGCTGATTTATTTTCTGAGTTCTAATTCCAGCATTGTTATTTCTTTCAGTTTTGTTTTGTTCATTTACTTTTATGCAATTTAAAAATCAGATTACTCAATTTGTTCATGATTACCTCCTATAGCCAGAGCGAGACTACTTGTGAGGGGTTAGAATATGAGTTGATGTGATATGATTTAGTTTATTTTTCTGCCAGTTAGTGATTAGATTACTCATGTCATTTTTATTTACCTCCTATAGCCGGAGCGAGACCACTGGTGAGGGATTGAAGTATGAATGCGTAGTTTGATCTTAGTTTCATTTTATGCAATTTAGATATCAGATTACTCAATTTGTTTATGATTACCTCCTATAGCCAGAGCGAGACTACTGGTGAGGGGTCAGAATATGAGTTGAAGTAGTATGATCTAGTTTACTTTGCTTACAGTTTTTGAATTGCTTTAAGTTCAGTTTTTTTTTTCTTTTTATACAGCAGCAAGGATACTGGGCTTCATTGTCACTAGCTCACTGTTTGGTACATTTTTATTTTCTCTTAGTAATTGATTTCATCATTGCAAGTTTTGAAACCTTTTTGAGAACTTTGAAGTTTGGAAATCATTATAGAGGTCACCATTGCCTTGAACACTTATTTCCACACTTGACTTTTTATTTTGCCATCTCACATTAGGGAATCAACAAAAGATAAACCCAAAACAAACCAAAAATCACAAACGACAAAGAATTAAGAAATTGGTTATCTTGCATATACAGTGCACTTCACTTCAGTAGTTTACGACTCCCGGATTGACAATTTATATAGCAATTTAGGACACACTAAATTGACCAAACATACATCTTTGTTTACAAGACTTGAATTTATGTGACTACAGGTGACTGGATGGAAGGACTGCTAGCTTCAGAATTCTGATGCAGAGGTGCCAAAGGGATCAGATCTTCAAACATACTGTTTACTGCTTTATCCAATGAGAAGATTGGACTTAGATCAACAAATTCTTAAAACAAAACTCTTCATTGACTTCTTATCATGACACATGGTTTAGCTACTGAAGGAGGACTTTAGCATCTTCATATTTGATTAATGGCCTTCATGAGCTATTTAGCCCAGCTCTTGCATATACCTAGACTTGTATTATTTTTCGAGACCTCTCATGTTTTGTAAGGCTTGCAACAAGATACTTCAAATTAACAGTCCACTGCTTCATCTCTTGAGATTGCATTCCTCCTCTTGTTTGGGCTTGACCTCAGCTAGCTCTAATACCATGTTAATTTTTGAGTTAACATGTTCTTTGCTTAGGTCAGAGGTCAGTTACTTCATTAATCCATTAGCCCATTATTAATTCCATTAATCCATTAGCAATCACGTTGACCATTATCACATGAGAGTAACTGATTAAAAAACATCAAACATAAATGCGAAAGACAAGCCAAGACAAGAGGACACCATGATTTAGACTTAAAGCCAGGGCAAAACCCAACAAGGGGGAAACCCACAGATCTTTTCTTCTTGATAATATCAAATGTTCACAGAGAGAGAAATCCATAAGTACAATGATACATTAGTCAAACTCAATATATTTACTTGCCATAGATGATCCCAATCAAATGTCCAAAAGTCAAAGTCACATATGCAGAAGTCAACAACAGTCAAAGCTATCCTAACCAGTCAGCAGTCAACGGTTAACAGCTTAGTCAAATCAGCCCAATCTATTCGGTAAAAGGAGAGAGAAATTCACCCTCTCTAGGCAGTCAAAATGCAGTCAAGGCAGCCTTCAAAATTCTGGTCAAAACTTGGTCAACAGTCTGCGGTTAACCCTGCCTCAGACCTGTGGTCAAACACCTCAGTTTGTGCTCGGTTCCTTTGCTCACAAGTGTGGCCTAGCTGGCAGAGTAATAATCCATCAAAGTCGCAGTCAAACAGTTGGTCAAAGTGCTTGGTCAATGTTGCTCTGTGTATTGGAAAAGTCAACCGCAGAAAATCACAGGAAATTCGTCCTCCAAAAAATTGCACGTATGGGAGAGAGATAGTTTCTCAAAGAAAGTTGAATCCATCATGAGAGGAAAGAGAAAATCATGTGTGATGATGCCAAAATGGAGTGAACTCATCTTATATTTATACAATTCAATGTGGGTCAAAGGTCATGTCTTTTGGGCTTCATGAGCCTACATGACTGTGGGGCTGACCTTGACCAAAACCAACATTGTGGGCTTGACTTCAAATATACATTTCTGCTTGTCAGAATCCATCGTGCTTTAGGTCAAAATTGGTCCTCTCGAGAAGAGGAATCTAATGCCATCATCATCTCATACAAAGGAGCCGTCCATAGTGGAATTTGACCTTAGTTGACCATTTTTAACAATTTCCTATACAGAACATCTAGTTAAAAGACTAATTTTACTCTCAATAAACATTGGACAAAAACTTCTCTCGATCCAGTTTGAATCAACTTACTAGAACTACTGCTGCACTTTCTTCATCCACAGAAGCCACTTGAAAATGCTTGAAAATAAACTCTCTGTAAGGGCCATTATCAATAAAAATATTTGCAGTGGAGGCCCTCAACCCAACAACCATTTCAGCCAGCCTTGGAAGGCAAATAGTTGAGTTCAAACATGATGAAAATTTAATTCCCTATATACAAAAGCATGTATTAGGTGTTGATAATGGCTAGAAATATGAATTGAAGATGTATATACCTCCTTCTGTACAAAAATGAACAGAAGAGGCAGAGGTATAAGGTTCACCTCGAATTTTCTTGCAAGTTCAATCCACTATAGGATGTGAAAGGAAGTGTCATAATGCTAAGAGCAAAAAAGAGGGGAAGGAAGAAACTAATAATTTCAGGAATTTTAGCTTTCTATATGTACCTTGATTTGTTCTAATAAATTAAATATTAATTGTTTGACGGCATCCAGGGAGCTATCTAGTAATAATAATATTATTATTATTAGTATTATAATAATAATAACAACAATGGAAAGGTGGGGAAGGAAGAAACTAATAATTTCAGAAATTTGGACCTTTTATCCTAGCTTTATTTGTTCTTCAAATCCAACTAATATTTTGTAGATCCAACTTATGGTGAACCAGCAGCTTGAAAGCCAATTGCAAGTCATTCAACCAACAACGATCTATAAGCATGCCATAGTATTATGTCTCTGCATATTCACAATAGTGATTCCACTGTCATATTATTATTCCCCACTTGGACAGAGCGATAACACCAGGGGTTTCTACATGTTGACCAACCATGTAAATTGGATCTTATAAATTAAAATTCTTGTTTTCTAGCCTTCTATTTATGTAGATATCAATTGTGTAGTTGATGGCATACTTTTTTTAAATTCTTCCACAAACTATTATTATTTACAAAATATTCATTTTCAAAATACACATAACTAACTATTGCAATTGTAACTCATTATCATCCACCCTTGCTTTCAACAATGTCCATTCACATGTCCCTATTCTTCCCCACTCTATGCTATTCTTCCCCACTCTATACATGTCTCTATTTTTCCCCACTCTATGCCTTACGACGTTTCCTTTGCAACGTAAGGTGCAAATGCCAGTTTTAATTTATTAAAAGTCAATACAACCTAACAAACTTTGTAACACGCTACGTTGATAAACATTAAGACTAAGCATCACCTATTGAGCATATTCCCTTCAGAATCATTAAGACTAAGCATAAGTTGAGCATATTCCCTTGAGAATCATCAAGACTAAGCATAAGCTTAGCATATTCCCTTGAGAATCAATCAAAGTCATCAATTAAAAAAAAAATCAACACGTCTTCATCCACCTTAAGTTGAAATAAGAAGTCTTCCGAAAAAATTGTTATATGAACAAGTGTCATATGGAATGAATTATGGTTTTTTTTGGCATGTGGTATTAATAAAACATGGTATTGGCCCATGGTATTGTAACAAAACCAATTTACAAGTTAAAAATCTCCATGGTAAAGTGGGAAATGTACTATGTTTTACTCTTATATTGATTATTTTTATTTTTATTCATAATAATAATAATTTAAAATAAAATTCGTAATTTAACTAATTTTTATGATTTTTTTAATCTTAGATGTGTGGGATGTATAATGAAGTATTTTAAGCTTTTCATAGATTGATGGCCCAAGGTACTGTAACAAATCTTATTTATGAGTTAAGAATCTCCATGATAAAGTGGGGGTGAATCTCCATGGTTAAGAATCTTGTTACATGTTTTATGTTTTTTCAAATGTATATATGTTTAACTCTATATATTAATTCTTTATATAACTAATATATTAATAACAATTTAAAATAAAGTTAGATCTAAGACTTTTGTGATCTATAATGTAGATATCCGTTTTTCCAATTAATCACACCGTTAAGATTTGATTAATCCGAAAGAGTGATATCTAATTTTAAATAAAGTTATAATTTAGTTCATTTTTTATGACTTTTTTAATCTTAGTAATAAAGGTATCATAAAGCTAGTGTTTTGATGCTTATCATGGCTTGATGTCTATGCGAGCTTACCAACCATCTTATTTAAGTGTAGTTTAACTAATAGATGAAATTATCCTTTTAGATACATTTTTTTGTTGTTATTTAAAATGTATTTTTCAATAGATAATAGATTCAACACCCTAAAAAACCCTTAGGGAACTATAATCCACAAATAAAAAAACTTAAACTTATAATTCTTAAAAACCTCTACGAGATTTTTGTCAAAATTGACAAAAAAAATTGATTGTAAAAGGGTCATTTTGTTTATTAGTTAGACTAAGAACTTCTTTTATAATACATTATAACTATATTTTAAGTTATTATTATTAATGATTAAAAAAATGGCCCACTCTAACTTAAATGGCCTTTTCTTAAGATATTTTTTGTTTTTTTTTTTTTGTCAATTTTAACTGAAATTCCTAAGATATTAAAAAACTATGAGGGATTCTTGGAGCTCTGCAACCCTAATGACCTCACGGCCCATGAGGTAGACGGCGTGGAAAACCTCGAAAATAAGCAGACAGGCGTGGAAAACGAAGCAGACAGGAGGCATAGAAATGACAGAGGCAGCTAGGAGGGGAGAGATCCCCTCCTACAGAGATGCAACGGCGGGCGAGGGAACAAGCAAAAGCAAACTGGAGGACGAGAAAAGGACACCGGGACCAGTCCTTGGAGCAAGATGGCAGGCAGGGAGCAAAGGAAAATGCCTACCATGCGCAACAGAAAGACTGAGATTTGTTATCCCTATGAACAAACTCGAGCGTTACAGAAGTTACATGAAAGACCATGCATTAATATGCAAGTTTATTGGTGTCTGGCCGTCTGAGAAAGACCTGACAAGATGGATCCAGTAGAAATGGCAGCCACACGGCCACATAGAGCTGAAGCTAGGCGCACGTGGATTCTTTATGGTAATCTTCTCAAACCTGCAAGACAAAGAAAAAGTATTTGAAAATGGCCCATATTTCCATAATAATGCAAGTTTATTTATGAGGTATTGGGAGGAATGCTACAACCCGGACAAAGAGAAATTCCTAGCAGCGCCCGTATGGGTCAGACTGTTTGGATTACCCATGGATTTTTGGGACCCAGAGATCTTGGAAGGAATAGGGAACACCATAGGTAGCTTTGTTAAAATAGCGGAATCAACTAAGAAAGGAAGATATACCTCCTATGCAAGAATCTGCGTATACATGAACATTGCGAACCCCATACCAGGAGCAGTAGAACTAGAATACCACGAAGAGGTGTGGCAGCAGGCTCTGGATTACGAACACATACCTTTTAGATGCAGAAAATGCCACGAATATGGGCACCTCTACAAGGAATGCCCCTTAAATGCCGAGGAGGAAGAAAGAAAGACTAAGCAACAGAGGAAAAACACAGAAGATAATGAAGGGTTTCAAGAGATCAAAACCAGGAAAAGACCTGCAAAGGAAACCCCTAAGGAAGGAAGAAAAGAACAACCAGCTAAAGCAAATGAGGTGAATAGGTTTGAAATCTTGCAGGTAGAAGAAGAAGACGAAGAAACCCGAGTCATGGACTACCAAGAGGAAAAAGAACAGGAAGGCAGAATAAATCAAGAAACAAACAACACTAAACAGAAAGCCCAAAGAGAAACAGGGGAAAAGGGAAGAAAAGAAAAGGAGGATAAATAGGAAAATGAAGTAATGGAAATAGATATTAGTAAAGGGGAAGACCCAACAACAAAAGAAGAAATTATGAGGAAACTACTGGACAAGTGGAGGAATCTGGATGAGAGGTTTATCCCAAAAGAGGATAAAAAATTATACAAGGAAATCTTCCAAAAATATAAAGAAAAACAGGAGCAAGGAACCACAGGCATGAATGAGCAGTTAGGAATACAACCTGACAATAGCCAAGAACAACAAAGTAAAGGAAGAGGAGGGAAAAAAAGAGGAAGAAAGAATCTCCAGGAGTCAATACAAGTAATGGGAGAAATGCTAGTTAATACGGGAAGAGTAGTACCGCTCTCAGCAGTCTTTCACCAAACCACCCCACCTTCTCAATGATAATTACATCATGGAATATTAGGGGGCTTAACAACAAGGGTAAGAAAAGGTACCTGGCAGAAAGGATTAAAAGAGAAAAACCCCAACTCGTGTTGCTTCAAGAAACAAAATAACAGGGGGGGAAATGGAGGAGATTCTTAAAAAAATGAAGCCCACTTATGAATGCATGACGCTGGATGCAAAAGGGAGTGCAGGGGGTATTGCAATCTTGTGGAACCCTGCAGAAGTTATTGTAGACCATTGGATAGGAATGAAGAGGATCCTCTCAGGGAGATTCAGAATGATAGGACATAGAGAATGGTTCTTAGTATCGGCGGTTTATGGGCCTCATATACCGGTGGAAAGAGAGGCCTTCCTAACACATCTACAATAGTTGGGAAACCTGCACACATAAAAATTGTGGGTGATAGCGGGAGATTTCAATATGATCACTTCTACCGAGGAAAAGAAGGGAGGACTGCAACGGGAGGATGCAGACATGGAAAGATTCAGGGAAACCTAGGCAGCCCTAAAAATGATTGATATAAACACCATTAATGGAAAATATACCTGGAATAACAGAAGAGGAGGCAACAGGCAGATAGCCTCCAGATTGGATAGGTTCCTAGCAATGGAACACTTTCTTGGGAAAGATATATTCTATGAAGCAACTATCCTACCATGCCAAGGATCAGACCACTGGCCAATAAAACTTGAAATTGCCATGAATAATCAAAACCAGAATAGACCGTTCAGGTTTGAAGCCTTTTGGCTGCGAGACCCAACCCTCATAGAAAAAATGGAAAACTGGTGGTAGAGTAGTGAAGAGGAAATAAAAGGAAAGAACAAGATGCACACATTCCAATTAAGATTAAAGGAGTTAAAAGGCAAAATTAAGAACTGGAACTGATCCAGGTGGATGTTGGTGGCCACCCACCTATCCCATTTGGACCCCCATAACTGTCTCTTTCAGCTTTTTCAGTTTCCTAAATTGTAGCACAGTTTACCATTTTTAGCAGTTTTTCGGGTCCTGAACTTCCGGAGCCGTTTTGAGGCCCTAAATGACATTTTTTGGGAAATCTGGGGCAACATGGGTCCATGGAACCATGTTGACTCCCAAAGTGGTAGTGCTCGGAAGGATCTTTCTAACGAGCTATTGTACGCGTCAAACGGAGATCGTATGCCAAAGTTACGACCCCGGGAAATTGATGTACCAATTTACCCAAACGGGACCCACAATTTGGCGTTTCATCTTCTAGGGTTAGGTTTCGGGATGTGAAAGGTTTTCCATTGTTTCTCAACAGTAAATAGGCCTTCGAGCCTCATTGTAACACATTTTTTAACAGTTCAGAGGCATGTAGCTGCACATCCCTTCTCAGAGATAAGCTACCATCACCCTAGCTGGTTTATTTCCATTTCTGGTTGTAAGCATATTTCAGTATTTTACAGTAATGAAATGAAGTATTATTTCCGCTGCATCTTTGTTTTATGGTTGTCTCTGTATTTTATTGCGTTCCTGTTTAAATTTGGATCAGTGGTATGAGAGCGGTCTGCTTTTTCTCTGTTTTTCTTTGCATGTCCCCAACGAGGTCGGGATATAAGGAGTTAGGGCTTGAACTGGTCGAACCTTTGCAAGACCAACCTCGCAAATCCCGACGGCCTCCCATGGCGGATGAGAAGAAAGACGAGGGGGCAGGAGATCCTATCAAAATCTTGCTCGAAGAAGCGCTCGAGCGGCAAAGGAACGCGATGATGGATAGCTTTGCGCAAATCCTTCAGCGGCTACCCAGAGGCGACGCATTAGCTTCCAACAGCTACTCTGGAAACGCCACACCATTTAAGGTACAAGTTAATTTTGAAATCCCCATCTTCGAGGGTCAAATATACGCAGATGCCGTAAATAAATGGTTAAATCTACTAGATGGGTATTTTTCTGTTCATGAATTTTCAAATCGAGAAAAGATTGTTTTCGCTCTTCTCAAAGCAGCCCCCCACGTCAAGGATTGGTGGGAAACCTACTGCGAGCATAAGGATGAAAGTACAGGCTCACTATTTTCAGCCGCACCCACTTGGAATGACTTCCGGGATGCCATCAAGGAGCAGTACTACCCTGTCGGAAGCTATGAGGACAAATACATCAAATGGACCACACTGTGGCAGGGACGAGACCAAGATGTGCCAGAGTTCACAAATATTTTTCATACCCTTCGCACACAGTTGGGTATCAAAGATTCTGAGCTGCATCTGGTACTCAAATACCGCGACTGCCTACACAAATACATCCAAGAAGAGATGGGGCTCTTGAACATCTCCTCACTCGGCACAACATACCGATATGCTATCAAAATCGAGCAAAAGTTCAAACAAAAGAAGTAAGACTTTGGATCTGCAAATCCGAAGCCCAAAGGACAAAGCCAAGGCGGGGTGACCCAAGACAACCCGTCGAAGCCGCAAGAAAAGAACAACACCACGAAGCCGAAGAAGGACATAGGAAAGTGGTGTGAGTTCCACAAGAGTCCCACTCATAACACAAGTGAATGTCGGACCAAGCAGTCGCTGGTGGCCGAGTTGAAGGCTTCTGAATCAGATGCATGTTCTGACCCTGAGCCAGAACTTGACAAGGGGAATGGCAAAGGGAAGCAGATCATTGATGCGGATCCCAGCACCACTGTTGCCACTGCCAAGTTCCAGAAGAATGAACTTGCAGATCCAGAAGAGGGGGAGCGTCTTTTCCACTCACAGATGTGGGTGAAGGGTTCGCCGCTGCAATTCATTGTCGACAGTGGCAACCAAAATAACCTTATTTTAGCAGAGGTCGTGAAGCGGTTGGGCATACCGACTACACCACACCCCCAGTCGTACAGTATCGGATGGCTTCATGAAGGACGAGATCTCAAAGTTCGCCAGCAGTGCCGCCTTCCCTACAGCATCAAGCCCTTCACAGATGAGGTATTGTGTGATGTTACACCTCTGGATGTTTGTGATATATTACTAGGCCAACCATACTTGTGGAGGCGACATGCTGTGTATGAGTCAAGGCCTCGTGCTGTCATTCTTTCTTTGAGTAATTCATTATATAGGATATCGGAGGTAGCCCCACCTACCGCCACCTCTTTGATCACTACTAAGAAAGGCAGCAAGCTCATCTCCCAGACCAGGAAATTCATCTGTCTGGTTCACTCCCAAAGTAAGGGGAAGATCGTTGCTACATCCATGACCCCTGCAAAAGGTTCCTCCACACAGCAGCAACAGCAAAGGGATACAGTCATGACAGAACACAGGAACTTCTCCTCACCCACAGGGGTACCACATAAGTTTCAGGTGGGCGACAAAGTTTGGTTACATCTACAGAGAGAATGCCTTACCAGAACCCATCAGAAACTCAGGCGACTCCGACATGGTCCTTACACTAGTACCAAGGCTACGGGCAACAATGCTTTGAAGTACAACATTCCTCCATTCATTGGCTTGCACTGAGTGTTCAATGTGGACCGTCGTCGACCATGCTTCCCACCATTTCTGGACACATAAGAGATTGCAGAACAACTCACCAGAGACCCAGCTCAGCAGAAGCTCCTCATCTCAGGGAGGAACTCAATGCAATGGGGACCATTGCTTCCTAAGGGGGGAGGAATGATCCAGGTGGATGTTGGTGGCCACCCACCTATCCCGTTTGGACCCGCACAACTGTCTCTTTCAACTTTTTCAGTTTCCTAAATTGTAGCACAGTTTACTATTTTTAGCAGTTTTTCGGGTCCTGAACTTCCGGAGCCGTTTTGAGGCCCTAAACGACGTTTTTTGGGAAATTTGGGGCAACATCGGCCACCGATGGACCGATGTTGCCTCCCAAAGTGGTAGTGCTCGGATAGATCTTTCTAACGAGCTATTGTACGCGTCAAATGGAGATCGTATGCCAAAGTTACGACCCCGGGAAATTGATGTACCAATTTACCCAAACGGGGCCCACAATTTGGCGTTTCATCTTCTAGGGTTAGGTTTCGGGATGTGAAAGGTTTTCCATTGTTTCTCAACAATAAATAGGCCTTCGAGCCTCATTGTAACACAGTTTTTAACAGTTCAGAGGCAAGTAGCCGCACATCTCTTCTCAGAGATAAGCTACCATCGCCCTAGTTGGTTTATTTCCATTTCTGGTTGTAAGCATATTTCAGTATTTTACAGTAATGAAATGACAGGCACCAAAGCGAGCATCTAGAGAATTCGCTCAGAGTTGACGGGAGTGACGAAGGACAAGGGTAGATGCAAGCGGGACAGAACAGGTCAGAAATGGAACAACAAAGGACAAATGCAAGGACGGAGATGAGTAGGACAACGGAGGGGGGCAAAGGAAGGACAGGCCTGGAGAGATCGGGGGCAGAGATGGAAAGGAATGGAAGAGGAGAGGGCAGGACAACAAATCCGAGGATGGGCAGCAAACCAACGCCAAGTGGCAGAGCGGAGTCAACAACCAGACGACAAGAGCAGCCGGGAGAGGAAAGAAATAAATGAAGGACGGTGGATAGGACAGGTGGGTAGCATCCCAAGGCAGGTGGGAAGGGAGGCGTGCCAAGGAAGGAGGGAAGGGAGGACAACTGGTGGTAAAATTATGAAGGGAAAATGACAAAGGGATAAAGCCTAAGGAAAAGGCAAAACAGGCACTTTGCATGCGGACGAGCAAGGAGAAAGGTGGCGAGATTGAAAGAGCAGACAGCAAGCAGGAGCCGAAGGTGGCAGTGAAGCGAAGGACGGTAAAAGGGTATGTGACACTTCCTCTCCCACCCTATGAAGAAATAACCAGTCTAAAACATAGAGTAGGAATGAAGAATGTTATGCAGATCTGGGTTGATAATAGAAATTACGGTAGAAATCGTAGAGATAAGAAAGAATTTTACAGTGAAGAGTCCCTGGGGGCCAAGGCCGGAAAGAAAGATAAAAGTAAGGGTAAGGCGAGGGAGAGCAAGGGCTCACAGGATCCCCACAGTAGAATCGACGTCCTGGTAAATAACAATCCAGGAAGTTTGCATGTCATGTTGAACAACGACAGAGGGGATGGGAAAACCCAAAAACCAGGGAGGAATGAGTGGCACCTCATGGTGAGGGGCGAAACTACAATTAGCCATAATTTGGCTAACAGTACTGAGAAAACCAAAACTGGGAAAGGGGCATGCAACCCAATTAGCGTGAGGAGCGAACTCTTGAGAAAGACTAAGCACTCGACTCAGGAAAGGGATTTTAGCATGCATAGCGCAAGTCAGGGTAAACAAGGGTACCCCAAAACCAAAAGAACTAGAGAGGCCATAGTATTGCCTAAAAGGGAAGGAAACCAGAGGGCGGAACCTTAGAGGGTGGGAAAATGCAGGAGCGGAATCAAGAAGAGGGGGGGCAGAAATTCCCTGGATAAAAATGCAAACATAATTGATAACACTGACAATTGTGCTTATTCTGTGATAGGTCTCGCCCCAGAACAGGGCGCAACTGCAAACCAGAACGAAAAGCTACAGGCAAAGAGAGCTAAGGATCAGACGAAAAGAAGAATGGCTCCCAGGCACAGCAAGAGGACGGTTAAAAAAGAAGAAGGCACCAGCAGCGCAGGGAAGAAAAGGGGCAGGCAGCCTGACAGAGAGCAAATGAAGAAAATCATAGACTCCTACATGGAGGGAAACCCGAAGGAGGTTAGAGATCAAATTTGGAGCTGGGAGAGAGATTTGAGAAATAACCTCAGGTGCAAAGACGTACCCATGGAAGAATGGGAAGGAATGCTACAGGACCCAGGAACTTCAAACGGCAGGCAATCGCTCTTCAAAAAGACTCTGCAACAATATTGGATCATGAAACACGTCGTAGCCCGAGCCATGACTCTTCACCAGGAACACATGGAAGGGGAAGTTCTGGACAAGCAGGAAAGGAGTAAGGAGCCAGACCCTGTCCGGGCGGAAATACTAAAAGATCTTGCGACAATACAGATCCAAACCTACAGGAATAATCTCGCATTGGGCCGGATTGAGCAGACTCTGTCAGAGATAAAGTGGAAACTGTCACAGGGACGCGAGCTTCCAGGCCCTGGGGTGAAGGCGCCAAGTTCTGGTGCGAAGGCTTCAGTACAGATAGCATCCTCTGATGAGGATTAGTCTTGGTTTAAAGTCTGTGTTTTGTCTTTGAATGTTTTTAGATGCAGAAAATAAGTAATTTTGTTATGCTCTGTAAAGACAATAGGGATACGATCTCGAGAAGCAGGTGGTTTTTGATGAACTTATTCAAATTTTGGAGTGGGTATAATGTTGACCGGTGGTCACCTGGTTTCCTTCGGGCAAGTGACTAGCCGGGGGACGTGGTTGTAATTTTTTTTCTTAAAAAGTAAATATAGAGAGCTCTACAATGTTTACAAAAAAAATAAAAAATAAAAAAATCCGAAGATATTTAAAATAAATAAATGAGTTTAAGTTGTTTATCTATAGAATTCAGACCCCCCGGTTTTCCACGGTGTTGAATCCATTTATGCATTCAAAAATGTATTTTAAACAACAAAATTCACATTATAGTTTGAAATTTTCGTCTATAATTTAGACTACGTCTAAAAAAATAATATATAATTTAAACATATATACATCATAAAACAAGATTCTTAACCATGAGATTCACCCCTACTTTATCATGAAGATTTTTAATCTATAAATAGGCTACATGTGAAAACAAGATTCTTAACCATGGAGATTCACCCTCACTTTATCATGAAATCTTTTAATCTGAGGCTTTGTTACAAAATCATGGGCCAATGTTATGGTTTATCGATACTACATGCCCATAAATCTACAACTCATTTCATATGATAATTTTTTTAATTACTCAATTTAATTAAAAAGGGCAATAAAGGCATAACTACATTGAAGAGAAATCTCTGTGGTTGATTTGCGTATACTACTAAGAATATTATAGAATATTTTTTAGAGGTTAAATCTTGACCCTCCAATTTATAATGATTTATAATTAAATTAGAATTCCTGAAAGCCTTATTCCAAAATAGACATGCCTATCGACATAATTTTTTTAATTTTTTTTTATAACCACCACTATAAATAAAAAATTAATAACAATATAAATTATGTGACATTACTAATCATAATCATAATCCATTATATATATATATATATATATATATACGGAGAAACAAAAACTTAATATTTTTCATAAAATGAAAATATACAATGTGAAGACCTATTAAGGTATGTTTGTTCGAGTTCAAAAAGATTGCATAAACAAAACTAAAAAAAGTGAATTCCTTCATATAGTTGTTCTCAAAAGTTTAATGAATGTAATCATCAGCCCATGAAGCATGTACATAGAATTAAAACGAGCTAGAAGTGGAAGGCAAAAGCCTCCACTACTTCATCATTTTCAATCTCGTGATATTCGAGGACCCCCGAAATGCACTGTATAACCTCCTTCGATAACCTATCGACTAAAGAGTTGAGTTCCCTCTAAATATGATTGCATGAAAACCATTCTAGCTTCCTCATCAAATATTTTATCTCCTGTAGTATATGTGCTAGATGAGGGGCCACAATACCCACATAATCACATACCCAATCTACTATCAGTTTTGAATCTCCCAAAATTTGTAATCTCTTAACCCTTTTAGCAACAAAAAGAAATTCCCAAAGAGAAAAGGATTCCACTTTCATGTTGGATCCCTCACCCAGAGCATACTTGATATGTAGATAATGAAGACCACTTATAAATAGAGTTGCACCTGCTCAACAAATAAGGGGAGTCCCTTGGCTAGCCCCATCAAAAAATCCCATGGAGTATATTTGTTAATAGGGAGCATAACGGAAGCTATGGGCTTCATTATTTTAACCTCAATACTGAAAAATTTGCTTGCAGATTTGATGATTCCCATCACCACCTTCTCACAAATGATCTTATCCTTAAAGACTATAAGATTCCTTATGCACCAAACTATGTGGGTAAGAGATGTAGGAAACACAGGGTATTTTGAAACGAAAATATCCATGGCCCAATCCGAAATGCATTCACCCAACGATTCTTTATTTCAAGAAGCAATTGTAGGAGAGAATGTAGATTTAGCCAAGCACCAGACTTGCCGAAAGAAGAGACATGATTTAAACAAACATTGAATGGTTTTTGCATCTGCTTTGCATAATGGGCATCAACTTGGCCCTATACATCCTCTCTTTATCCCATTATCCCAAGCAAACAATTTGTTATTTGGAACCAACCATAAAACTAGATTTCACATCAAAGGCCATTTGTGCTTCTAGAAGAACTTCCACCACCATACAACTTCTCCATTTGACAAGGTTTCCATTAGTGCCTATATCCTAATTTTGTTGAGAAAATACCAAAAGTATAATTGTTGGACCATATTAGGCAATCCTCGTCTTCATTGGATAGCCTACTCATGGTTAAAAATAATAATCCCATACAAGAGCTCCATTCTTCTGCATCAGTCCTGGACAATCCTAATTCAAGGGTTAATTTCCAAGCCTTGGATCCTCATTCCTGGGCATTTTGTGCATGAGCATCAACAAGAGTAAAAACACATCCTGAATGCAAAGAAGATATAGTACTCTCTGATAATCTGAAAGTTTCCCTTGCGCCAACCCAAGGATCCATACCAAGTTTGAAACTATTACCATCACCCACCTTCCAATCAATACAATTACCTATGATTGTGAAAGCATTTGATAAGGATTTCCAAATGATACGTGAGTTTGAAAATTATTTCCTTAGACACTTGATCCACTGTATTTCAGTTTCTTACAAAGTATTTATCCTTCATGAATTCCCCCCACAAAGATCTATTGTTTACAAGCCTCCAAATGATTTTTGCTGCAAGAGTTTGTCTAAAAGGGTCTAAAGTTTTTAAACCCCAACCACTACGGAGTTATGGCTTTGCAATGGTCTTCCAGTTGACGAAGGAGTGCCTTCCAAGGACTTGTTGCGAACCCATAAGAATCGAAAACTTAATCTCTTGATCTTGTTTATAATCCCTTATGGGATGGTAGTTATCGAAGTTCATTAGAATATAATGCCCTCCATAACAAAATTCACTAATAAAAGTCGCCCACCTCTTGAAAGTAGTTGATTAGTCCAAAAAGAATTATGGCTTTCACTTTTTTTATCAACCAAATACAATCGACTTTCTTATAAGCATTAGGCTCAATGACTAAGCCCATATTTTTAAGACCTTCTTGTACATCTTTTACCTAAAAAGGGAAATCTCGAATAAGATAATCCCTTATAATGTCAAAGAATTTTTATTTATTATTATTATTATTTTCGTGGAAAAATCGTAACTTTCTATTAATTATAAAAATTTACATACATAGATGCACGCAGTGCATTCTTTTATTGTCTAATGTCAAAGATGTTATAAAAGGATAAAGTGGGTTTTTCAGCATTTATTTTCATACCCATGAAAAATTCAAAAGTGGCGAGGATCTTTTTTAAGTTTTAATACATGTGAATGACCCATGTGTGAAAATAAGAATATCATCTACAAACAAGAGGTGAGAAATGTAGACTTGGTGTGAAACTTTTACTCCCTTCAACTCACCATAACTAATGGCCTTCTAAAGAAGCTTGTGTAAGACTTCGACCACCATAAGAAATAGTGGGGGAGATAGGGGATAGCCTTGTCTAAGTTCCCTGGAAGCCTTAAATAAAAAGGAAGGTTTCCTAATGATTAACACTAGAAAATTTATAGTGGAGGTGAATGTTAGAATCCAATTTCAGAAAATTGCGTCTATCACAACAACTGGCACAATCATTCAATTTTGGTTTATGTAGCATAGATTTTTGTAATTGTTAATTTATTTAACAATTTATCTATTGTCTGCTACTACAAATATCAAATAATTCACACTGTGATTTTCACAAATAATCTGCAGAAGAAAATAGCATTGGAAACTGAGAAAATCTAGCACACACACATAAAAATATGACACAATTAATTTTGGAAAATCGTCCTAGGAAAAACTCAACTTGGGAAAATCAGTGCAAAAGTTTTATTATTATGCAACAATGAAATATGAGTACAATCTATGGATTCCCAACTCGCAATCCAAACAACAAGTATTTGACAAAAATAATTAGAGAGAAGAAATTTTCTCACTCCACAAGCAATCCCGGCACTGGCTCCTCCTAAAAAACTAGTCGTCCAAACCCCAGCATAGGCCCTTTGCGCGGTCCTTACATTTCCTTTCACACGTGTGGCTTAGATCAGCCTCCAAGCAAGACATCTTTCCTGCCTCTTCTTCTAGAAGTGACTCCCTGACCCTCTAGAAGACTTTCCTAACCTCTGGAAGCTTAATCAACTTCCTCCCCAGCTAAATCGAATTGCTCTGCTTCAGCTACTGTGCATTCCTTGTGCTACTTCTACGTGGATTACTTCTGTCACTTGCTATTGGATCCCCGGATCTGGGAAAAACCCTCTGAATCACTGTCCCAACACCTCATTGTCTTTGCTTCGATCTTTCGCTCTCCGACAATTGTTTTTGTTCTCAGGAAATCGATCTGCCAAGGAAATCGAATTTCTTAGTTGTATTCTCCAAGTGCCCATCGACTTCTTATTATAATCTTTTGTTGGAGCACCAATGACCAAGATCATATGAAAGTCGATCCATGTTAGTTTCTAGAGAATTCTCACCTTAACTTAATTAATAAACCATTTTTCCTGATTTTAGACTTAGGAACCATTAAAAAATAGGTTAATAATCTAATTAAGTCATCTCTAGGTGGAACCTCTAGAAACGATTTATAGGTTTTGGAAATCTCATGTTTTTTAGCCTCTCCACCAAGTTTCGCGGCTATAACACACTAGATGCTACAAAAACTAACACTCCCTCTTAGCAAGGACTGTGTTTTAGTGTTAGACACCCTGTCTTTGTACCATCTCTTGTCACATTGCTCATGTCTAGTTGCTACTTCCCACCAACCACTGCGCAACTCTAATGCTGCATCTGTGCTACTGGTGACACTGGCATATTGTTTCCAACCCTGCAACTGCACTACAAATCCCTCTCATTTGTTGTTGTTATAATTGCAACAACTAAAATTGAGAGGCATCTGAAATACCAAATCAATTGTGTTCAATATGTTGCATCTATCTCCCTAGTCCTAATGCTACTAGCCTATACACTGTCACATAAGAATCTGTGTTGCTGGTGACTCTACACTATGCCACTATGCATTGTTGCGAACACTACACGACGCTCCTCAACACCTAACTGCTAATAGTCTGCAACTATCATCTTGGAATCTGACTGCATCTTTGTCACTGATCCATCTTGCTACTGAATACTATGGGTCCCTATAGCTAGGAGAAGATCCATGAGGTGGCCTCCTCAATGGACCCTGCCCAAATTGGTATCTCTCTAGGGCTACAACACCAAATCACCCCACCTCACACCTGGAGGTATATCTGCGAACATAGTAAACTCTTCCTCTAGCCTAGAGGAAAGCTTGTATATTTCCGTAGATGCTGCCTATTGGTCTTGCTTGTCCTTCTTCCTAAGATGACACTGTATGTTGTAGTGACCAAACTCACCACACTTGAATAAATTGACCTTTGACAAGTCGTTCTTCTTCTTCTTCTTCTTTTGTTCCCCCTATCCCTGGACGGGACCCTTAGATGCTAGGGCAACATTCTCCTCTTCCTTCTCACTCTTAACGAGCTTGTTGTTGTTATCGTTAATAGTGCTCTTTATTAGAGCTTGCCTCAACCCCTCCTATTGTAGATCAGCCCACATTCTATCCCAACTAGGAAAAATATCTCTGCCCAATATGCTTTGGACAAACACTTGCCAGTCCTTTGAGACATTGCTTAATGCACATTGTATAAGATTTGTTAGTTGGGGTGCCTCCCCAACGAATGCTACCTGATCTCGGACCTCCTGAATCCAAGTGAGGAAGGTATTTATGCCTTCACCCTTTTGCATCCTGATGGTTCTCAGCTTCTCCTGGAAAAACATCTTTTGCTATTAAGAAGAACTATGATATAGCATGGAGAGAGCTACTTGCATTTCCCTAGTAGTATTCTTGCCATAAATATGTGAGACTATATGATCTCGGACTCCATCTAAGATCAACCTCTTCACCTTCGCCATTTAGTTTTTTTACTCCTTTAGTTGATATGCATCCTAGGGTACCGCTACAACATTGTCCACATAGGCTTTCAGGCCATATTCATCTAGAAGGAAGGACATCCTAACCTTCTAGGTGACATAGTTGGAGGCGACTCTAGCTTATCCTAATCTCTAAGCCCAATTGTGACCATCTCTATAACTGGTATGGAAACTCCCTCTTCCTCTGCTCAGTTGCTGCTATTCTACTCGCACTCCTTCTTGGAATGCGTAGTTCCGTCAACTGCTACTCCCACTTGCAGCTAGAAAAATCAGATTTCCTGGTGAGAAACCCTCTGAGAGAAATATCCTTGTGTGTGTGAAATTTCTCTTCCACCTGACACTAACTTTGTTACTGCAAAACCCTCTGCACCCAACCATATATCTATTGAGTGAAAATCTGAGCTAATGTTGCTCCTTCTGACTGCTGGAATCACCATCCTAGGCAAATTGAATTTCTCTGCCAACCTGAACTAAAAAAATCGAACTCCCACCCCAACAAATCATATTTCTTGTTTGGGTATTGCACAACGTTTGAGAATTTCAGCCTATTGCTCCCTCTCGACAACAAAAGTATCTCCTCTGATTCTGAGATTCCCGGCTGATCACTCATGCTACAATACCATGTGAAAATTTTATCTATCACAACAACTAGAAATTATTTTTCTAATTGTTAATTTATTTAACAATTTATCTGTTGTCTGCTACAACAAAAATCAAATAATTCACACTGTGATTTTCAAAAATAAGATGTGGAAGAAAATAATGTTGGAAACTAAGAAAATATAATACACACACATAAAAATATGACACAATTATTTTTGGACAATTGTCCCTGGAAAAAACCCCAACTTGGGAAAACCGGTACAATAGCTGAGGGTCTTATTATTATGCAGCAATGGAATCTGAGCACAATCTATGGATGCCCAACTTTCAATCCAAACAACAAGTATCTGACAAAAATAATCAGAGAGAAGAAATTTGCTCACTCCATAAGTAATCATGGCACTGGCTCCTCCTAAAAAACTAGTTGTCCAAACCCCAGCATAGGCCCTTTGCGCAGTCCTTGCGCTGCCTCTTACACATGTGGTTTAGATCATCCTCCAAGCAATTTGTTTTTCCTTCCTCTGCTACTGGAAATGACTCTCTGTCCCTCTGGAAGACTTTCCCAACCTTTGGAAGCTAAATCGACTTCCTCCCCAGCTAATTCGAACTGCTCTCTTCAGCTATTGCACAGTCCTTGTGCTGCTTCTACGTGGATTACTTTTGTCACTCGTTGTTGCCTCTTCGGATGTGGAAAACTTCCTTTATATCACTATCCTTTCCATTCATTGTCTTTGCTTTAATCTTTTGCGCCCCGACAACTGTTGCTGCGCTCGGGAAATCAACCTGCCAAGGAAATTGAACTGCTCAAGTGTATTCTCCGAGTGCTCATCAACTTCTTATTATAATATTTTGTTGAAGCGCCAAAGGCCAAGATCATATGAGAGTCGATTCATGTGAGTTTCTAGAGAATTATCATATTGACTTAATTAATTAACCATTTTTCCTAAGTTTAGACTCAAGAAATATTAAAAAAATAAGTTAATAATCTAGTTAAGTCATCTCTACATGGAATTTCTAGAAACGATTTATGTGTTTTGGAGATCTCATGTGTTTTAGCCTCTCCACTAGGTTTCTTGGCTAGAATGCATCCGATTCTACAAAAAACTAACACAATTCACCATTTTTAGGTTCATGCCCAATTGGGTTAGGCAAAGTCTAATGAAAGTCCATCTTACATTATCATAAGATTTTGATAAATCGATCTTTAAAGAAATTGTAAAAGAGCGTTGGGACTTGATGGAATGAAGAGTTTCTGATGCCAATGCTACACTATCATGTATTTGTTTATTTTGGAGAAATCCAAATTGCTCCTCCAATATAAAAGCACTCCAAATAGGCTTCAATCTTAAGAAGATGATCTTTGTGATCAATTTGTAGATCACGCTGCAACAAGAGATTGGTCTGAAATCACTGAAAAAGTGAGCATATAGCTTCTTAGGAACAAGACAAATGAGGGTTGAATTTAAAAGGCGATGTAAATATCCCATTCTCTCAGATTCTCTCACCACCTTAATGATGTCCTCTTTTAATAAATCATAGAATCCAATGTATAATTCCATTTTGAAACCATCTAGACTAGGATGCTTCCCATTTTGCATAGAGGAGAGTGCACCTAAAACTTCAGACTCTGAGATCTCTACTTCCAATGCCTTGTTCATCTCCTTGGTTAATGCTAGAGGGAAGAGATTTAAAACATACATTGAGGATAGGACATATAAGAGGATCTGTAAGCACTGATTTTATCTTAAAAATATTTAACCAAATTTCCATGCTCATACTCAATTTCCCAAATAGTTGTGCTGGCTTTTCGAAAATTTGAATAGCAATGATAGAACTTAGTATTATTGTCACCTGCCTCTAGCAAAGTAGTTCTGCTTTTTTGACGCCAAAGCTTCCATAATATCTTGAATAACTTCCTTGATGTACCTTAAGACTTCACACTTTAATTGTGTATATATACGCACACACACACACTCTTTAATATTCAATGACTTCCTGGACTTAGGAAGTAAATGACGTTGAATATCCCTTTGTATTTAGAACTTTATTTAAATAACCACTTTAAGGGAAGATTATTGGGATAATTAAATTTTTATTTATTTTTCCCAATATAAATATAATTATATAAGTGTACTTTTCTTATATAATTGCTTATTTTTAAACAACCCTAGGTTATTCTCCAATCACACAATGATTCTTCAAATAACGACATTTGACAATGGTCAATCTATAAATTTTCTTCAAATTTTAATCTTAAATATGTATTAACCCTAAACAATAGTTGTATAGTGGTCACGACTTGGATGGGGGATTGGTGGCATTCCAACTATACCAATATTCTCGTGCAATTAGGCGTGGCTCTCTTCGGGATGGTATGTATCTCTATGACTAGTTACAACAACAATAACTAGTGATACAGGGATGAAGACGTGATTATGTGTGACATCAAGTGTTGTTTGTGTTGCCACTTTGATTCCACCAATAATCATTACTTACAACCCTGTGGTCAAATTACTAGAAATGACCACAACTTGTTTAGGAGACACTCACAATGTTGATTAATGTCATCGAAGGATGGCTCTATCCACTTAGTTATAGCTCCTTATCTATAAGTTGATTATAATGCAAGGGTAATTGATATATGCCTTATAACTCTATAAATAAAAATGTTGTTGTTTCATACATGTAATTGACCCACATGCACATGATGCACTGACAAGCTCAAACACGTGGCAATAGGGTCAACTAATACTAGCTTTCACACTAATGTCCCTGACATTCATTTCAACAGTCGATGGTTGAAAGCTTTGGCGGCAAACCAAACTAATAAATAGATATCATTCCTTGAACTGAGTGATATCCCTCCAATTTTTTTTTTTAAGTGTTTGTTTTTATTCATACCTGATATTTTATGATCTGCCTTGAATTTTTTTCCTTCACCTTTTTTGCGAGATAATATATTTTTCTTTTAAATATATATCCACTTACACACCTTTAATTTCTAGGGTAATTTTTTCCATTTAAAAAGATAAAACTCATCATTCACATGAAGAAATATTTGTATTTCTTTTAGTTTTATTTACCTTGTAAATACCATGCAATTACCATTAATTGCCAAAACTAGAGAGCTTGTAAACCACCATAGTGAACTAATTATAGAGAATTTATTCTTTGTGCACTCTTAAAAGTACTATTAAAATTTGTTTTTTACTTTTTTCACATGCACTTCTTAACAATACTTGGAAACTTTTTTATATATCGATGATTTTAGCCACAATCCTTGCATTTCTTCTTCTTCTTATTCTTCTTTCGTAATTGCACAAATAAGAGTGACCAAAATCCTAAATGTGTTGAAGGACTTAGGGAATAGGGAGAGACTCCAATTTTTTTGAGAATGGCTAAATTTTTTATAAGGCTAATGGTCATAATTAGAAAATAAGCCTCTAATACCAAATATGACAACCAAACCTAGCTTGAATAAAATATCCAAAAGACTTAGGAATATACAAATATCCATAAGGACAATAAATATATAAATTGTATGAGTACATAATGATATGATATAATATTATGAAAAAGGGCCCCATATATATATTGTTTGACGGGAGTGCCCTTTCATTAATAGTCATGTATTTTTAGTTGAACATGTTCCTTTATTAATTATAAATTATTATTCATTATTCATTATTATTTTTTATATCATTTTATATTTAGGTTCATACCATAATGCCTATATTTACAACATGTTTCATAATTGTCCATTGAGAAAAGAATCTGACCTTATTCCTATAACATATTCCAATAAAATATAATTATGTTTTTGAAATAAACAAAATCCTCCCTTCCTCATACATATATAGAGTTCCTTGAAATGCCCAAATAAAGAAACCCCAAGCTTTTGAATGATATATTCTAGGTCTTTTGATCATTCTTAAATATTTCATTTGAGGAGAATCTTATATACTTATGATTGATTTATTTTCCTTAAAAATTCATATTATTTAAAGATAACCATAGCCCCCAAATTATAGAGTATGGCAAGTGTTGTTACATATTTATTAAAGAACCATCCTTTGAAGCACTATGTTGCAATATCTTTCTCCCTTCTATTTCCACCACCTATTGATTGAATAGCTTCACTTTAGATGCCTCTAGAAAATTAATGATTGGCAAAGAGATGATCAGCCATTTCTTCACTAGCTTTACACATGACACACCTCCTTAGACCTTGCCAATTTATTTTTTTCCCTCTATACCATGCAAATATTTTGTTTGACTATGTTAACCACATAAAGATTATTGTTTTAAAGGGGCGGCATCTAATTCTTCCATTTAGCAACATAGCCTAGTTTTGGAGTGTACACACCTAATCCTTGTTTTTTTTACTATTTAAGCTTGGTCCCACTCTCATTTAACAAAATTGTATTGTGTAATTTGTGAACATTCAATAACTTTGTCCTTATTTATGTTTAACTCTTTTGTGTATTTACATCGTAAGGCATTCCCTTGTGAGAACAACTCCGCTCTCGCTTTCCTGTCCTCCATATGCGCCGTTCGATTCTTTGTTAGACGATTCAATGATGCTCAGTCGTTGATTTGATGGTAGTTGTGACTCGCTCGACCGTTTATGTTTTTCCTTTAAGCATATGTAACTGCACCAAACATGTTTCTTTATCTTTAATTTCTCGAGGATGGTTTGATTCAGCCAACCATATTCACAATGTATGCTCAGCCATTGATTTGATGGCGGTTGTGATTGGCTTGATCGTTGTTGTTTTTCCTTTTCGCAGATGTAATTGCACCAAACGTGTTTCTTTATCTTTAATTTCTAAACGATGGTTTGATTCAGCCGACTATATTCATGGTGTCAAACATGGGAGGACTAGGGTTTTGAGAGGGAATGACTTGAATGCACAATGTTTGATTTGCATAGCGACATTTGGTATAATTGTAAGCCTGGTAATGTGAACTCCCAGTTGAGTGGTTCATTGGTTGGTCCCTCTCTAGAGAATCGTTCTTCGTATAATCCCTTCATAAGGGTTTTATGGTATGTATTGCCATTTTAAATTTTTATTGAGTATGGTGAGTAATAAATATTGTTTCAAGACTTTGATTGATTTAAAGGCGATTAATATTGATTAGTCTGGTATATACTTTTTCATTTTGGCCGAGTTGAGTTGACCGATCCTTCAACAAATCGATAGAAATTACCGTTGAGTTTCCTTGATAAATGGCAATGCAACCCTTTTCAATTCCTTGACAGATTAAGAATTCTCCATTCTTCCAATATACAAAGAGCTTATTGCAGCAGGCTTAGAATTTGGGTTTTTGGGTATCTATTATGTTCAAATTATCCGCATTATTTAGTAAAGTATAGATTGATGTATTATTTTTTCATATTTATTAGTCTAATATTCAATCAACTAAGATTAATAAATAAAACAACCAATCATTGACTTACCCATAGTGGTTAATATTTGCCATTCACTGTCTTCTCATTTTGCCTATTGAATATTTACGTCGTAAGGCGTTCCCTCTGAAATCGACTCTCCTCTTGTCTTACATGTATTACCATGATCCGTCCGATCTTATGTTAGACAATTAAACTGTTTTCCACCGTTAATAAAAAATATTGTTATATTAAAAATAACAGTCGAAAATTAATCCTTTTCTTGGGGCAGCGAATGGGCAGCGAATGATCCTTTTCTTGGAGGGGCTTGACAATTGGCCGTGAGGTGAGGTTGATCGATATTTATCCCGGAGTTGCAATGGCGGAGGATCGAGAATGTGCACTTCATGAGGCGGATGACCAAAAGTCTGCACTTTGTCATCGTCTGCAGAATCGCTTGGATTAACTCCATGCACACCAAAAGAAGCATCGCGATGAAACTTCCGCCATCGAGACGCAAATAATTGATCTGGAGACGACATTCCTCGATGGAACTCAAATTTCACGAAGGGGATCAGTTTGGCCCATCGGTCGTGAAGGAATGTTTTCAGCGTCTTCTCTCACATCTCCTATTTCTCAAGCCGGTGGGTGTCAAAAACTTCCCGTAGTCATTGAGGAGGAGGAAATAGGGCCAAAGGCGACTGCAACGTCTGCGCAAGGGCCATCACCAGGAACAACGACGAAAGGCCAGTCCCCAGCCAGTAAGCGAAATAAAACTACGAAAGTCCAGTCATCAGCCAGTAGGCAAAAGAAATAAGAAAATATTGAACGTATGAATGTGTCATTAGGTTTTTAATATTTGATTTTTTTCAAAGATGATATTAGCTACTATTGGTTACAATGCGCACCCATAGCTTTTAGCGTTCATATTAGATTTTCTACTGGAGAGGTGAGTAAGTCCTATCAGAGCCAATCACAAACATATATTGTTTGAGCTTTAGCTGAGTATATATGTAATTTATGCTGATAATGTGAAGAAGAGAGATAAATTCCTTGTCTGTTAAGTACTTTGCATGAGAATTGAAGAGTCGCTCATTTGGATTTGGATTTGGAAGTGTTACAGGGCTCATGTAAATACAAATTAAGTTTCTGAATTATATTCTGCCCAAATTACGACATCTTTTTTTGTAGCTGTTTGGTTTTGGATTTGACACTGTGGTGCAACGTAGTGGTGCACTGCTTTCATGTGGTTAAATTAGCAAGGGTTGATTTTCTTCGGATGTGAAATAATTGTATTATTGCGAAATGAGTTTATTTAAAAACAGTAAGGAGTTTGTGTAAAAAATTTTATGAGCATGCGATTTTTTAAATATATTTAAATTAATGTTAATTATGATTAAATATTGTTAAAATCAGTGTCATGGTAGAGGAGCATGTAACGTAAGAGGTCACCGTAATAGCGCAAGACCATCGTCCTCTAGGGTCTAGGTCACTTCACAAAACTCATTCCATGTTTATTTGAACAATACTCCTCCAACAATTCAACCAGACATTGAATATTGTGAGAGGGAGGCACTGGATCATATTAAATGAAGAAGTTTTGGAGCAGGTTGGTAATTGGATTTTGGATACAGACACTAGGAGGACAAGGAACACCAATTATATGTAGACAATAAACATTTACTAATAATTAAAGACAATTATAGAAAATATGGTCAAAATATTTGAGGAATAGTAAGAAGTTCTTCTCTAGGTGGATGAGAAACCGATAAAGAAACTAGATATCAAGATAAAAGGTTGACCAACAAACTGAAAATTTTGGAGTTCATACGAAAGACACCAACACACCTATTATCATCAAGGTGAATTTCCCCAATGAATAGTTTTCATTATGAGATGTTCCGTTATAATTCTTGTAATTTGTTGAGAAATAAGATGGAAAGAAAATACTCCCTAATGAGTGAATAAAACATAGTATACTAGGTAATCATTATATTAGTTCGAGGCTTTTTATGTGCTCAAAAACAATTATACTATGTTATTAGTGTGGTTTTCAATAGTAAATCAATAGAAACTAGATATCAAGATAAAAGGTTGACCAACAAACTGAAAAATTTGGAGTTCATACGAAAGACACCAACACATCTATTATCATCAAGGTGAATTTCCCCAATGAATAGTTTTCATTATGAGATGTTCCGTTGTAATTCTTGTAATTTTTTGAGAAATAAGATGGAAAGAAAATACTCCCTAATGAGCGAATAAAACATAGTATACTAGGTAATCATTATATTAGTTCGAGGCTTTTTATGTGCTCAAAAACAATTATACTATGTTATTAGTGTGCTTTTCAATAGTAAATCAATATCCATAGAAAAGATGTTCCTCAAAATATTAGAGGAATAACAAAGGTGGATGAGAAACCGATTAAGAAGCTACATATCAATATGCAAACTCAAAAATATGGAGTTCATAAGAAAGACACCAACACACCTATTATCATCAAGCTAGCTGAATTCTCCCAATGAATAGTTTTCATTATAAAATGTTCTGTTATCATTCTTTGTAATTTTTTGAGAAATAAAATGGATAGAAAATACCTTCGAATGAGCAAATAAAACATAGTATATTAAGTAATTATATTAGTTTTAGGCTCTTTATTTGGTCAAAAACAATTATACTATATTATTAGTGTGGTTTTCTATAGGAAACCAATATACATAGAGGATCCATTTAATACTATTCCTTTTTATTTTAGAATAATGTAATATAACTAGAAATATTTTATGATAATGTAATATAACATACTCACTTAAATTTAGAAATTTGATTTCAAATTTTTTAGAAACAAAATTGATAGAAAATACTCTTTAATAAGCAAATAAAATATAAGTAATCATTATATTAGTTTTAGGCTCTTTATTTGGTCAAAACAATTATACTATGTTATTAGTTTGGTTTCCTATAATAAACCAATATACATAGAAGATCCATTTAATGCTATTCCTTTTTATTTTATGATAATGTAATATAACAAAGAATATGTTATGATAATGTAATATAGCACGCTCATTTGGGTTTAAAAAAATAAATATATTTTATGATAATGTAATATAACAAAGAATATTTTATGATAATGTAATATAGCACGCTCATTTGGGTTAAAAAAAATAAATTTAGTAATTTATAGATATTATTTATTGTTTATTTAATTTTAACTATTATTTATCATTTTTATCAAAATATATTTTAAAATGTTTTTATTATTTCTATTAATAAATAATATTATTAATAAATATGAGTAAATATGAGTATTTCAAATATTTTAGTAAATATTTAAAAATATTGGTTATTTTTTTTAAATATTTTTTTATAATCTTATATTAATAAAACATTTCTTTAATTTTTTTTGAAATGTAGATAATCTAAAAAAAAGTTATTGAATTGAGTTTGTTGTCTTCCTTACCTAGTTTCAAGTCATATACGTTGATATGTTTATGTTCTCGAATAAAGTAACTATGTTGCACTCTTAAGTGAGTCTATACTTGGGTATATTATCGACTTTCTTCCCAAGGTAGTCCCAAATGCCCAAAAAATTTAGTCAATTGGGGTTATCTTGGGTGGTTTGGTGAAATGGCTTCCTAGGTTCAATTCCATGCTACTGACTACTAGTGACATGATGAGCTATAATGCCTCACTCTAGCCTCCACCCATGTTCAAATACTTGCTAATGAAACGATGAACTATAATGTCTCACTCTAGCCCTCCACCTAGGTTCAGATCCTGCTAATGACATGATCAGCTATAATGCCTCACTCTAGCCCTCCACCTAGGTTCAGATCCCTGCTAATGACATGATGAGCTATAATACCTTGATAAACATTATTGTAGCTTTGTAAACTTTTAAGTATAGTTGTGGGTTAATGAAACAACTATATTTTCTTATCTAAACTGTTATTATCAGAAAAAGTTAAAAAAAATACAGTTTTTTTGTTTAACCTTATTCTTAATTCATTATTATTTTTTCTTTCTTTACCTTCATTATATAACTAAAACATAAAAACCATTTTTAAATTGAAAGTTACATAACTAAAACATAAAAGGTGTAAGACAAGTAAATTAAAGGACACTTAAACTAAGTTATTTGAATTGGTGGCTTTGATGGGAATGAGATACTTGTTCCTACTATAATGATCGAATTGTTTCCCTCTCATAGACATATACACGGGCTACGGGCTATTGTTGCTTGAAAGAGAGGAAAGGTGGTTCTTGATACTTGAAAGAGAGGAAAGGTGGTTCTATGATATACTTCGTATTCTTTTCCAATTCATCTGAAGGCCCTTCCTCGTGAGTTGGTTTTGGTTACAGACCACAAGAGCTTGGTAGGAGCATGGGTGGTTTTATGAGCTGGTTTTGGTTACAGACCACAAGAGCTTGGTAGGAGCATGGGTGGTTTTATGATCTAAAATAACTATTTAGAATTTAATGCATAAATATATTTTAAATAATAATAATTAAATATTTAAATATTAAAAATTTTAAATACATTAATATGATTATTGATTAATTTTAATATAAAATATAATCTAAAATATTAATTACGCCGTAAGGCGTTCCCTCTGAAATCGACTCTCCTCTTGTCTTACGTGTCTTACCATGATCTGTCCGATCTTATGTTAGACGATTAAACTGTTTTCCACCGTTAATCAAAAATATTGTTATAATTAAAAATAACAGTTGAAAATTCATCCTTTTCTTGGGGCAGCGAATGGGCAGCGAATGATCCTTTTCTTGGAGGGGCGAACCCTCTTGGAGCAGCGAATGATCCTTTTCTTGGAGCGGCGAACACTCTTGGAGCAGCGAATGATTGAGAGAAGGTAGATGGCCATGGCTTGCCTCGCAGAATATCGTCCTCCTCTATCTTATCCATCCATGAAACCTCTTGTTGTTCCGTCCCTATCTAGCAAGTTTCCTGGGTATCCCTGCCAAAGAGGATTTCCTGTCCAGGGAATGTCTCATTTGACATCTCCACCATGGTATTCCATTAGTTACGCTGGCATTTTCATGCCCTCATCTCATCTCGGTTCCCCATTTTCCCTTTTCGCATACAAAACAGAACACCCAATTCCATATTTGATTACGTTGTAACGAGTTTCTTTTTTGTGGCAAGATCCTTGGAGCTATGTAATTATTGACCTGCAATTCATTTGACAATCATCGACCTGCAGGACAATCATCGATGCGGTTGAATGACGGTAATGGCATAAAGGTAAAAGAAATCGTAAGCTCTCAGAATCAGTCACTGATCACGAAATGGTGAATTTATGAATTTTATGTCGCTAAGTTAGCCTAAATTTTTCTTTAGATCTGTTATTGCTAAAATAAAATCTTTGTTTTATGCTCTCAGCATCAATAACCGATCACGAAATGGTGAATTTAAGAAATTTATTTAGTTAAATTAGCCTATTTTTTCTTTAAATTTGTTCTTGCTAAAATAAAATATTTGTTTTAAGCCCTCAGCATCAGTGAACGATCAGAAAATGGTGAATTTATGAACTTTATTTAACTAAATTAGCGTAAAATTTTCTTTAAATCCGTTCTTGCCAAAATAAAATGTATGCACGAAATTTTTTCTGTATAAATTTTTTCATTGTGTATGAAAGGTCTAGATTAATTTTGTACCTAGTAATATTGTAATTTTATAAATGATGCTTAATTAACATTTATGATAAAGCATTAAAAATAAATTCATGAAGTTTTAAATAAAGAGTTTTTTGAATAAAGAGTGATTGTATACATTGTTAATCATTTAAGTTGTTAAATGATTAAATATAGTTAGTATGTGATTAAAAGTAGTGGAATTTCAAATCAAGCAATTTGCTTAATCATACAAGTAGTAAGAGACCTTCTCTACAAGATAGTCAACTGTAAGAATCCCACTTGGACATGCGAGAATATTTTCTACCTGGTATAACAGTTGCAGCAGGACTTTCTCTATACAATAGTCAACTTTAAGAATCCCACTTGGACATGTGAGAATATCTTCTATGTGGTATAACAGTTGCAGTAGGACTTTCTCTATAGGATAGTCAACTTTAAGAATCCCACCTGGACATGTGAGAATATCTTCTACGTGGTATAACAGTCATGTCTCGAGAGACTTTAGAGTTGCAGCATCTCTCCATGATAACATTTAAATCAATCATTCTATTTATAAGACAACATTTATCTAGAACCCATGATAAAGCAAACCAAATCTCACACACCATTCACAATCTCCATAGCCACATTGCATCATTATATTTTTTAATATATAATTTTATGGTTTTAATTTATTAAACTTGTGATAATTTTAAAAAGGTGTAGTCTTCTTTTCTTTTTTCCCAAAGTCAAGTAATACAATATTTTGTGGGATTGATATTTCTTAAAATATAAAGTAATATGCCGAAAATTGTTATTATTATAATCATTGTTGTTATTATTATAATCATTGTAATTGTATCATGCTGGTTGACATTGTTATCGTCATCATCATCAACATTGTTATTGTCATCGCCAATATCATGGTTGTTGTCATCTTAGATATTTTCCCTCAAATTTAAAATAATTTAAATTGTTTGACTTGTAAAAGATAGACAAGGTGGGATACTTGCATATGCCTCTTTTGTTTTATTGTATTATATTTAGCATTAACAATTATTTTTCACTCAAATTGGGCTATAGTTAGATTACATAACATATCACTTCTTTCTTCATCTATTCTCTTCTTCTATATGTGCTATTCTCTTTTTCCATATGTGCTATCGACTTACGGCGTTTCCTTTGCAACTTTCGGTGCAAATGCTAGTACTATATTTTTAAAAGAAATTAATTTAATTAACAAAGAAAAAAGACAATGAAACATTCAATCATTGACTTACTATATCCTACTCTATTGAATAGTGATTAATACTCATAAATCAATTCGGATATTCTCAGTTAAATGCACAAATTTCTTCCAACATGGTCGTTGCTCTCATTGCTTTCAAAGATTTTGTTGATTAGTTTTTGGAAATTGATTAATAGAAGGTTGGAGGATGGACTGAAGGATATAAAGGTCTTACGTTCGCAACAGTAAGAGGGGTTGGCCATGAAGTTCAACTTTTCCAACCTCAAAGGGCATTAAAACTTTTCCAATCATTCATAATGGGTCATAGCCTACCAAGCACATCCCCAACCAACAGTTGACTCTATCAAGTCTCATAATGGTTGTGTGTACGTAGGGTGATTCAGCGTATTTTTTAATAAAATTTTGTGCCATATGGAGTGTATGAGGATAAGTTTCAATCACCCTCCATGGGTCATTGTGTAAAATAATGAATAAACTAAATGATTATAAATATAAAATTATTGTTAAATTGGTCAAATACAAATGGTTACTATAAAAGACAAATCTTGAATGTGCTTTAGTCATATCTCTTCCAAAGTATAATGACAATGTGGGACTGTAAATACAAACGAGTTAAATGGATTTAATAATGTTTGACTTAATAGACTTATACCTTGTTTGATTTAATAATGTTTATATTTTATATAAAAGTTTTGTACATTGTTTTATTATATACAATATGAGAATTCTCTGTATATGATACTGTGTATATATGATTATAATTTTATTAGAAAATATTTTGGTTGGTGGAGGTAAAGTATTTATGAAATTGTTAGTGTATGTTATTTATGGAGAGATAACATGTTGCATGTGTTGGTGTATAGTTGTGGTTTAGGTGTAGTTTTAATGAAAATTGACATTCTTAATATGTTAGGTGGCCATTTGTTTAATTAGTTAATTAAAAATTTATTTATAAAGTGTCTATGAATGAATATGATAATTGTTTGGTCAATTGTTTGTAACTGTTTGTTACAAAGCAATGATTATTTCATTTTGTTTAATAGAATTCACATGTAAGAAAAGCATTGGTAACATTATTAGAGATAATAAAGGAAATATACACATGTAGTAGTGACTTATTGTTTTTATTTTTATTTTGTAGAGCATGTATGGGCATGGAGGGTGCTACCTCTATGCCTCAATTTGTGAGCAACTATGGTTGGTTGCCAATTATATTGGCCCGTGGACTTAAGGGATGGGCATCACATGTGTGCTTGAGACTTGAACTACTATACTCAATCTTAAGCTATTAAAGTAGTCAAAATAAAAAAAGTTGGCATCAAGAAAAATAATTTTTATGATTTGTCACATCAGGTTTGAAGAATCCATAATTATACTCAAATTGTTTACTACATAATAAATATAAATTTTAATTGATAATACATTTATATAATTTCCTTACTATAAATATGTGATGACATTTTAGAAAAAAAATATTTTGTTTCAAGTAGAGTATAAATACCCATATTATAGTACATCATTTTGATACTTTGAGATGATATACATATTAAATATTATACATCATGTAAGAGTAATTTCTTTTATTTTGTATATATTTAAATTGTGTAATAACATATTAGTGACTATTTAAAGTCAAGGTTCCCCTGTAATGACATGACATGTGACGGCTTAGAGATGTTGATGTCAACAAATTATTTTGATGAGTACTATGTAATTCACATTTAAAAGCCAAAATTGATTTCTTATTGATATCAATAATTACAAGTTAGTAATGCAATATCACATATTTGTCATATAATTAAACATATGAATAAGAAAAGTGCATAAAGGATCTACCTTAATATAACAAGTACAACAACATTTTTAAAATCTCTTTCTTATTATGTTTTGTCATAAGAATAAAAATATGAATTAAAAATCTATAATAAATAAATGTTAAAAAATAAGAATTAATTTAAGGCATTTACTTTAGTCAAATTCAAGTGAATTTATAAGTTAATGATAGGAAAAAATTGACATTTATTTGTAATGTTTAACTTCATTAATGAATTATTATACATTAAATGATAGGAAAAAATTAACATTTATTTGTAATGTTTAACTTCATTAATGAATTATTGTCACACCTTTATAACACATTCACAAGAGGAGATATACGAGACTTGGTCACCATGTTTGCAAATAATGGTAAATTTCGACATTATTTTTAACATCATACTTGTATATAACAAATTGCAATGAATATTTGTTTGAAAATAATGTTAAACTTTGCCCACGGGGCTTTGGATTGACGGTGAATGGGTGCACTGTTAAGGCACTCCTTGTCATAGGTCACTGGTTCAAATCCTCCATGGGTGCTTACCTACCAAAAAAAAATGTTAAACTTTGATAATACTTATGGGGGAATATGAGATATGTATAAAGGTGCCCAAGTAAATAATAATAGATTAGTTTTATTGTGAACACAATGTAATATTCTTAAAATATAGAAGGAATTACTAGAAGGTTTCATCTACTAGAATGTTCCTTCTCTAAAATGTTCTTAGGAGATAAAGAGCAATATACAAAATAGTGTAAGTATTGTAATGGAGCATGGTAAAAATATTGTAACTATATCAAGCATGTCAGGCTAGACAAAGGTAACTCCACTAATGATGATTTCTATTAGGAAAATCATGAATATATACAAAGAGAGGGAGACTATTGGAATTCATATTCTGATGTCTCTTCATCTTCGCATTTGTGTATATACAATAATTTCCTAATCCCTAAAGCTTAGGTGTCAACATCAACCCCCCCCCCCCCCCCCCCGCCCCACACCTAATCCGGAGGGATGTTGGTGAGTCTAAGCATCATTCTGAATCTTTTAAACTTTTCTCCTTTAAGCACTTTGCTGAAGATGTCTTTAATTTGGTCATTTGTGGAAAAATGACATAGGTGAATAGTCTTCGCCTCAGCATGATGTCAAATCAAATGATACTTTGTATTGATATGCTTGGTCCAATCATGGAACTTCAGATTCTTGGCCAATTTTATTGTAAAAGAATTGTTAACCAAAAGAGGAGTAGAATGCACTTGTTTCTCCTATAAATATTTAAGAATTTTCTTGAGCCACACAATTTTCTTCATTACTTTTACAACTGCCACATATTATGCCTCCATTGTGAAATTTGTTGGAACTTTTGCAAAAAAAAATATTCATTATGTTTCTTAATATTTTTGAATCGCAACTTTTTAAAATATATTTTGTGCAAATTCACAACATATAAATGTATAAGAAAAAAGTACTAGAGAACTAGATTTATTAGTGAAATTGTGATAAACAACAACTTGCTTTCATGCAACCTCCCTTGCATTTATTTCTTAGAAACCAAATCCTTAGTTTTGGAATAGTGTCCATTGACCTCTCAGGCTATTAAACCTGTAATTTAACTAGTCAATAGTTTATAATTAGATAAATTAAACATTTACATGTCAAATTTACAGTTTCAATTTTTTTTTATCATCCCTAACTAGTCAATTTATAATTAGATAAATTAAACATTTACATGTCAAATTTAAAGTTTAAATATTTTTTTTATCCGTCACTTTCGGTATTGCAAATTTTTTATTCAACATCAAGTACGTTTCACAAAACATCAAATTCCAGCCAGGAATCAAAATATTTTTGTACAAATTTTTATTTAAAATATACTAAATGTATAAAGAGATTTAGTTATCTGAAAAATATTTCATTGTTTGATTGCAGGTTCTTCTCCACGTCAGTAAAAAAAGAAGAGTTGAACTTGTACAACAGTTAGATGTCAAGTACAAGCATATTAATAATTATACTTGTTCTTTGTTCACTTGGCTTTGAGAATGTTATTGAATGCAATTATACTTGTTACTCATACACTGGGTTTTGAGAATGGTATTGAATTTAGTACCATTTGGATTTTCATTTTGGACATGAAGGGTTGTTGTTATAATATTTGTCGTTGTTGTTTTTGATGTTAGTGGTTCTATTCATTTTGATAAATGCAATGATAATTAACTATTAATGAGTATTTTCAGAAGCGTGATGTAGAGTTTTTGTATACCATAGAAGTTTAAGTTTATCATGAATCTGTGGCAGTTTGAGCATAACCTTTATTTTCTTTGTCATGGTCATGGTCTGGGTTATGCTGGTGATGTTAAGAATGTAGTATCTATGTCTTATTTAAATTGGTTATGTGAACATCTGGGTGAATAACTGGTGAATACTTTCTTATCATGCTTATTACTATTAGTATGTCATCCATGTGTTTTTAGATGTGTCATTTCTTTTAGGTTTAGTGATTTATCCAGATATTTTGTATCAATTTTTGTTATGATTCTATTATGATGAGGTAGTAAAGGCTTTACAGTTTAGTTTGTTTCCATTTTAATTAAGTTTGGAAGATTGACCACCAAGGAAACAATTTAAGATGTATCAAAAGCACATACATTCCAGAGTCAACTAGATTAATGGTAGCAAGGGCTGAGAACCACTGAACACAAAATGAAACCATAACCAAACCAACCATAGTCTACAAATAACAAACTTCATACTTCTTACTGTCAAATTTGGATAAACTTCACATTTCCTTGACTATCAAATTTAGGTAAATGCCTAATAAAATATCAAACTTCATTACAGTTTAAGCTCCAAATTCCATAGTAGGCCCAAGATGGAATCAACACATCAAGAAAACAACTAGCATAACTAGAAAACAATGACACTTTATGCTTGTATATTAAGTAAAGAATCACCATTGTTTACATCCTGTTTGGATATTAACTTGACCATTTTTTTCTTTGAAATCAATCAGATTCATTTTTACATTCTGCTGGAATACCACTTGACAATATTTTCCTTGAAATGAATGAGATTCATTTTTACATCCCACTTGGATACTAAAACAATATTTTCTATGAAAGAAATCAAATTCATTTTTATACTAATGATAGAGTGAAGTGAGGTTAGAAGAATTTCCTCAAGGAGGATCCCAAACTCCCAAAGGATGTGTGGACTAAAACTTCAATTGAGTGGCTGAATAATTCTCAACTTTAATCACTTGATCTAATTGTTAATAATTGCCAAAAGCGATATCATGCAATAAATATAGGTGATACCAAAACTAAATTTTTTCAATTAAATGTCAAGGCATACAAAAAGAATCCTTTTGTAATAAGCAAATATGTTAATGTGAACTTATAGCGTGCTTAGATGACTTAAATTTGCTTATCTTTTTTTTCTCAGTAAAACTATGCTACTAAATTATATTATATACAAAGAAACATTACAGACAGAGAGACATGATGCCCAAGGTCGACTGTGGAACTGTGGGCTTCCTTCCAGGGGCGACCTTTCCTTCCGAATTGCATCCAGTACATCAAAACACATGATAGTTTTCATTCTAGAACTTGAACACCCACGCAGGGGCTATGAGGCCAAAAATTACCCTCGCAGGGGCGACCAACTGACTGAAACAAAGCGTGCAGAAACCTGGACCCAGACCTAAAAAACTCAGACATAAACATGTGACTAATCCCATACTCAGACACAGATATCAGACGAGACAGAGGACTTAAACATAACCTGAACAAAAAGATGGTTGACGCAGCCTGCTGCTGAGTGCTACTCCTCAGGCTCCTCCTCAACAATTGGAACCCATCCATACTCCTTAGAGACGCCTTCCCCTTATTCCTCTGCGGCTTTCCTGGAGGATGACGCTTCCGGCTTCTGAGCTTGGGCGGGAGCCTGCTCTGGAGCTCCTCCCGATCCCTCCTCAGCAATTGCCTGATGCTCTGAGAGTGGCGGAGCCCCGCTGCCCTCCCCATCTTCATAGTTCTTGTTTTCCTTAACGAAGAGGACGGAGAGGTGAGCACTAATGCTTCCCAGAGTAAAGACAGCGGTGCCAAATGCTGGAAGGGAGGGTGGTTCTAAATTGAGGCTACCCGTATCCATGAATTGGGAAGCCTCCATGTGGGGTGCTCCTGCTCTTCTATGACAGTAGCAGCAGCAGCAATGGTGGTGGGTGTCTGCTGCTGGATGGCGTGAGGAGCTTCCTCGACCCGAGCCTCGTCTACATGGCATCCTCTCCCGTAGCTTGACCATTTTGGTTGAAGAATTGACGGCGAAAAACAGAGATTCTGTTGCTGGAAGCTCTTGCTTGAGTCTCCTCCCAACGCAACACAGTAATCCTTCCTCGTCTCTTGACAATAATACCATACAACCCGCACCTCGGAGGACAGGCGCGAAGAATTTCTTGGCTGCCACAACACCTGTAGCATCCACAGTGTCGCCCAGAAGAAAGAAATTGCCCAAACCAGCCTGCGCAGCGAGCCTCTCACTCTGAGGATGGTTCGCCCCCCTGCCCATCTCAGATATAACCCATTCGACATTCTCTTGAGCCTTGAGCGCCATAAATGCGCTCTGAAACCGCACCAGTTCACCTTAGGATTCATTGATAACGCGGAGCAGATGCCTCGGTATTTAATACCTCGGCGGCGTTCTGAATGTCCTTCCTGATATTCTCACAAGGTGGCACATGTTGGCCATGTGGCCTCCTTACCTCTGCCGCGTGAACACCCGCATTCGGGGGACTTAAATTTGCTTATCAACACAAAGACCTTTAAATAAAAAATGCTTTGTTATTATAAAATATACTTGATTGAAAAAGATGAGGCAGATCATCTCAAACACTTACAAAAAACATATAAACTATCAATATTTTGAAATGGTGAATGGTAAATATTAGATCATATGTTCAATATAATTTCCAAAATTTGCCTAACCAACTAATGTGGATACGATGTGTTAAATAAGTTTATTAAATACGTGATGCTCCAACTCGGTGTTTTATGAGTGTGCTTTGGCTACCTAATTGTATCTGATAGAAAACACAAAATTTGAACTTCAATCTAACTATAAAGTGATTTTTAAGTCCCAAACGTGCAAAAAGAATGATTTTTAAGTTCAAAATGCGTAAAAGAAGGTTAAAAAGGTATGCCAAACAGATGAATCCAGTTGTATGATTTATTTTATTTTATATTAATGTAGAGTTTAGAATATATTAAAAAAAAATAAACACATACATGGCTAATGGAAAGTGCAACAACCTAGTCTTTCGCCTAATGTAGAAAACCTTTGAGATCTTCCTTACTCTAGAAACATATATCTTAAAAATGAAACCCCATACATAGTGTTGGACCGCACATATATTTTAGTGCACATAAAACACCATCCTAAAATTCTATACTCTTCATCACAGAAACAAAATTGTGACAACATAATGGAATTGACATAAAAATGACTCAAAATGCACACACGTTATCTTTAATCCCTTCTAACAAAAACTATTATCCACTGCATTGTGAATTAAGGTGATATGAGAATACTTGTGCTGTGAAATATTTCATTTAAATCATTTACTTATAACAATTCCTGAATCTTAATGAAGAACATTTTCATAAATATTTTGGAGTTAAGATTTTGTGCACTACCTTCATTTTGAAAATATTATGGAATATTGGTTTGGTTGGAATCTCCCTGAAACATAACATATGATCGAAAAGAAATGCCAGTAAAGAAACAAAATTGCATAAAAGTTTTACTTTTTTCTTCTATGTTATTATTTCCTATGCTATCACCTTACGTCGTTTCCTTTGCAACATGTGGTGCAGTTTCTAGTTCTATTCTTGTTTCCATCATCTTGACTATGGATGAGAGGAAGCATCCTATAGGAAAAAAATTCCCAATCCATGCAAATCTTCTAGTAATGAATATGAAAGTCTGTAATTACCTAAGCATCAGATTGAGGTATATTTTCTAATTTGAACCTCGTTACCCCTTCCTACTTTCCATGTTAATTGTTTATCGATTAGAGGAAAATATTTTTCTAGAGCTTTCCATATTATAGGTGTTCTTTCAAAGATTTATTATCTTGTCTCATACAATCCTTCATACTGATTTCTCCTAAACGATTCCTTTTAAACATTGTCCCCCACAAGCCTTTATTATATGTGAGTCTCCATAAGTTTTTTGTAACTAGAGCATGATTAAAAATGTAGATATTCTTCAAGCACCATCCTCCAACATTCAATTTGGGATCCATGAGAAAGACATCTAGTAAAATGAAATATTTCCTATATAGATTTTACCAATACCAACTTTTCACTGCAGGATGGTTACATGTAGCCCCAATTAGACACTTTATCATTTTATTTTTTAATAGCCATAGTGAATGTATGAATAGGTGATCATTTGGTTTTAACCAAAAACCCAAATTCTTGATGCCATTATATAAAAATAACTGAATTAAAATGAAAGCATTGAACTATTTACCTTTTTACTGCTTCATCCTTTCCACTACATGTCAAGGAAGTTTTATGTATATTTACTTCCATACTATAAACTTTACAATATAAGTCTAAGATGTTGTTAAAACTCGTCATCTCCTATATAGATCTTTTCCTAGAAAACATAATATCATCAATGGACATCAAATGAGTAATATTGATAGCTAATGTTATCCTAACACCCTTGATGAGCCATTTTCTTTTCATATTTAATATCAATCGACTAAACCCCTCAACAACAAATAGGAAAAGAAAGGGAGTAAATGGACACATGTACAAAAAAGGCCGATGTGAGGCATTCCATTATCTAATTGACTGTTTGTAACTTCTTGCCAATTTGCATCAAGAGCAACCTTAAATACAAATAATCACCTTTTCATGAGCTTTGCAAGGTCAATTTCCATTACCGTTATTGGTTGCCTTCATTGAACACAATCCTTATTGTGCAGTTCCAACCATATCATGAATTTGTTTATTGCATAAATAACCAACTTGCTTCTCTAAAATGAATTTTAGAGATATTATTTTCAATCTATTGGCAATGATCTTTGAAATTTATTTTTAGAGCAAATTATGCAATGTTATAGTCTTATAATCTTCAAAAGATTTTGGCTCATTCTTTTTAGGGATTATGTCTATGAAGCTACAACTGAGAGCTTGTTGCAGTCTATCAGAAAGTGTGCATTCATTACCAGTAGAGAGGACAACAAGCACTGTAGCACAACCCCTTATCTAACTAGAGGTGGTTACTATGCTAACCAAACTCTCAACGTGCAATTATGAGAACAGGGTATTATTATTTTTTCTTCGTTTCTCTTTTACCACAAAAAACACCCAATTCATGATATGTCTCATTGAAACGTTTTCGGTCATATAAAATATTTCCCTATTCAGACTCTGGAAACAAAAGTTATGTTGTTTTAAAATTCTCCTCCGACACTATGCTAGATGTAACAGCCCAAAATAAACATGTAATTAATCAACTAATTAACATCAAGTTCAAACTATGAGTAGCACTTATTTGTGGTTGAAATCTGCTTACCACAACAAGGTTTTTGGGGATGACTCTCCACCCAACCGTAGGCTCAATTGCGCAAGGACTTGCTACAACTGGCCACCCACGAGCGCTCAATCAACGTACTACTATCGGTGACTCCTTTGTCTTAGAACACTATTCTCCTAAGAGAAAGAATGATAGAGTCTTGGAATGATGGAATGCCTCTCATCTTCCTCACCATCTATTAAATAGAGCAAACATTAGAAGGGGAATCACATGCACACACTCCATGTGTCAACATGCAACTTACTACTTTCTTGTTTTATTCTTTTGTTTTTACTTTTTGATAGTTTTACTGATTTTTCTTGTTTTATTTCTTTTATTTATTTAAAGCATGTAATTAATTAATTAATTAATTAATTATTTATTTATTAATTTATTTATTGTTATTATTTAATATTTATTATTATTTAATGTTTTTATTATTTATTATTTATTATTAAGGGACATTACATTTATTTTGTTATTTATTACATCATGTAACAGTCCCGACACCCTCTACTGAACTAGTATAACCAACAAGCATCAAAAGTTTCACAACACTCGGGAAATCCCAAGGAATCTCTGTCATTTTTCCCACTTTCATAATCAGGCATAAACCTCCTTAGTCTATATCCTAGTCCAAGGCTGGCCCCAAGGCTCGTGCCTGACTCAGACCTCATTTGCCCCAAGGCAGGCATCCGGTATAGTGCTCAATGTCACCGGGCATCTCGCAAGGTTGGCCCACAACTCACTAAGGCGCACAACCCCAGACATCGAAGTCCTTACACCCCCACTAGACTTCGGTATTCCAATACAATACTAAGCACCTAGCCTAGAACATCAGGCACTTGGCCTCCTCAAGATGGTCCCATAGCCCTACAAGAGTTATCCATCAAGAGCTACACAAGACAAAGGAACCACTGGCATATGTAGTGTTGATTGAGTTTATCCCCAACCCATATGGTGTTATTTATTCTCCTTCATGCCTATGGGCTCACACGAGATCATCAAATAAACCGGCCCTCTTGGCCCATTTGTGGAGTCCTGTGAATCATCACACTTCAACATGCAACCAATGCATTAGCCATACAATCATAGTATCATAGAAAATAATCCACATGCCAAGTCTTGCATGTCATCATGAGAACATTCATCATTGTTAATCGCAACATTATGAATAATAACGAATTGCATGCTCATGCATGTCAATATACCTTGACCTAACATCATAATGCCTATGCATATCATCATCATCCTAAGGATACATCATCACTATTGTAACAACTATATAAATATGAAGCACATGTGCATGATTACCCTTATACCATCATATCATCAATATGAGAAACATCTCAATATTTATCAAATATAGAATAATACTCTATAAGCATTCATTTACTTTACAGACATTCAACTATGAACTAAGATTATTCAACATCCATCTAGGATCTATGTTATCTCATCAGGGTTATTAGTGTTATGATTTCATCAAGATACCAATTCCTTTTCAATAATCATTTCTACTTCTTTAAACTAGGAAGTTGACCATTTACACCATAGGTATAATCATCTAAGTACATCGTTAAATTTCACATGAGGCTCATTATCTTGAGTCTTAATCTCTCATTATACAATCATTATTTAAATCTTTTATCTCGAAATTAAAATCCCTTGGTTTTTCATCCATTTACTCTTTGGATTATTGATTCCAATACCGCTATCATGATTTAATTTTATATCATGCTTAATTTACTTGCATGAAGGTTTGTTGATCCATGTTGACTTATACCTACATCATTTAACAATTATCACTTTCATCCACAAAAATATTTTCTTATCTCGTCAAGTTCCTATCTCAATACCACTTGATTGCCTTATCATAAATTCACCCTTCATCAAGTTGGACAAAAGACTCTTTCTCATTAAATAGTATCATTATTTTAGATTTTGAAACAGTTGGAAACACTACTACCATCATTGTCCATGAAAAATTTAAATGTGAGGTGTTATGTGGAAACAACCTCTTTTAACGTTATGGGAAGTCCTACTCATGAAACAATGAGTGCAAATCAGTCAAGTACAACCTCTATTAATTGACTTTCACTTCTTTTGTCACTATGTACACAATCCTTCTCAAGGTATCCTTATAAAATTTCTAGCAACATTCCTTCCTATACTTCACTATTATTTTAAACATCTTCCTCGTTTATCATCACTTGGTCATCATGGAAATTCTCAACTTCATATCTTCACATTTTTAAAATATGTAGATCATCATTATGACCATTAGCAATCATGTTTCTCGCTCCGCTCATCAATACCCTTAAAAGAACTTTCTTCTTGATAGAACATCCCTTCATTTCCTCCTACCAGATATTCATAGATATATTTTTATTTTTCTCCTAGTCTTAATTTCCTACTATTCCATGTCTACTAGCTTCAAAAATGGAAGTTTCTTCACTTCATTCTATTTTATTAAATTGACTTTAATTTCTCCTCTCTTAAAAACATAGCACTGATATACTTTGGAAATGTTGTTACTATTTTCCAACTTGGGTAATACCTGATAAATAAATTCATTATGATGGCTACCAAATGTAATTCACTTATCATTTCCTGTTTTAAGACATCAACATAATAAAATTGCCTAATCCTTCATCTTATTATCCAATTACAATGTGGCTCTCCCATTGTTACAGATGTTGTTATGCACAAAACTTATCTTCTCTAATCATTCTATGACCTTCATTATTACCATGATTTTCCAACTTCATTAGTTGATTGCCAATATTTTCTTCTTTGTGTGCATCATTCTTAGATAGACCTTATAGTGATACCTTTAGAGTACCAAGTTATGATTATACCAAACTCTTCCATTATGCTCTAAAATAGGTTGCCTCTTCTTACTGATTTCTTACCCTTGTTGTGACACTTCTTCTCTACCACCTTAAGCATCTGATCCAAGTTGGCCATAATCACATGAGCTATCATTAGTTATCATCATTAGAAAATTTGCAAGTTTCTCCTTTCCATTTCTCCTTAGACAACTTTATCCACTATATGCAATTAACCTTGAATCACAAAACCTCATGTAACATTATACTCAACATCATAACAATTAATTAAACTAAACTGAAATCATAGTGTACGATCATAACGTTCAAACAATAAAACATGATTTAGTCTGTCTTAGCTAAGTAAGCACTCCTAATTAGTTCACAACATCTTAATCATCAAGGATTTTCTGTCATCGTTAGAAGATCATATTTAGAGAGTTGTGTTCTTGCAATAATAGTCCAAAGAAATGCCAAGCAACTGTTATCACTAAAGGACAATGAGAACAACAATCCAACCCAAATAATTAGTGAATAATATGATCAACATTCATGGAATGTTATCTCTGTGTTTTTAGATCAGATTAAACCATAAAATAATGAACAGATGCAAGTAAACGACGATCATCTAAAGGTAATAAGATATCAGAGTTTATCCATTGTGAATTGAAACAGAATTCACTATTTTAAATCACTTCAATTGGTGACAAATTTCAACATCAATTATCCAAATACTTCAAGCGCTATGTAAACCGTGTTGTAAAACAATGGTGAGTAGTTACACCAGCATTAAAGATTTGTTCCTCCACAAAAACATGCTAGTATACCATATCAATAGTGCTCAAATTTTTTAAAGAAGATGCCATCCAATGTGGATCAAATCATGTTAGTTGGCGTATTATTCAATCACAAGAAATGAATGTTTAGGATGTGAAGTTCAGTTGTTTATAATGTTCAGAAATGACCATCATTCAAGATATGTTTAACATCATAGCATGGTATCATAGGATTCTCAAGGCAAAACTCATGTGAAAATAAGCTGATAGATAGAAAATATATTGATCTTTCAGAGAATTATACATCGTCAATTATCGGTAGATTATCACCATCCAAGATTACAAGATTACAAAAAAACTTTTCCAATGAATCAATGAGTCATAACAAAACTATATACCTTTAATCATGTGACTCATTTAGAATTTCTCTTTGTTATATGGTTTTAATGGAGAGAGCTATGTGAACAGCACCTTGGATTAATAAACTTTTAGATTAGTGAAGCACTGTCACACCTTTAACTGTTGTAGTTGATTATAGCACTTTTCATTTTATGAGATAGCGTTTAGAAAATGGTAAGAGGATGCAAGCACAAACAACTCAAGAAAATGAGATTTCTATCAGTGGTTTCACCATGCAATGAGATTCTAATGAGAGTAAAGAACCACAGAGGAAAGGGTCGGTATCCAAACCAAAGAAGAAATAAGAAAGGAGGCTCATTCCAATACTAATGCAAATATCAATCTATTGTCTATAATGATGCATGAGAAAACCAATGAGGAACTAATGAGTGCACCAAACTTTAACTTATACCAGCCAAACACTTACAGTTGATCCTCCAAAACAAATGGTGATACCCCTGGAATTTCAGGTCTCACTTCCATAATTTAATATCAGACTTTTGTAATGATTCTAAAGAAATAAGCTGGTTGTAGCTAGTTTAACAAGTATATCAGTCTACCAAAGCCAGATCAGTTATCAAAATGTGATGAAAAAGAAAGTTGATGAACTGTAAAAAAAAAGAAAAGAAGGTTGATATAGAGACCTTGTACGAGAAATAAAAACACCACTGGAATAATGCAACCAAACACTGTAATAATATTATCAGTCACTCAATATCAAGATTCATCACTGAAGAAGCATAAAATAAGAGCCAAGATACTTAGATTATTGTTGTGATAATTATGCAGTGAATTTTTAACCAGATATGTATTAACCCTAACAAAGTTTTGAAGATTCTTGATTCATTTCAATCTACTGTTTTGTATATTTTTCCCCTACTGCACGACATGCAATCAGACCATTGCCAAATTTGAAACTGTTTGATTGATCATGCAAATTATTAATAATCACTAATTTTGTAGTATTAAATCATGGAAAACATGAGTTGGAAAGTAATAATGATGTTTGAATAAAACTTAGAGAATTGTCTCAACATAAAATCAAAATTCAAATGAGTAAAGCTTAAGAATGTTGGTGGCATTATTGTTTTAAGAAGGTACTTGAATTCTGAAAGAAAATTTATTCACCGTGACTTTTGAAATTATATGTCACACCAATATTAAGTCTACAGATTCATGACCTTATGTGCTAGGATAAATTGAAATTCTGTGTTGTAGAGTGAAATATTTTGAGTATCTGTTTAAGCAATCATAACTTATGTTAGAAGAAAGATGTTATAAAAATTAAATGGATTGCCTTTAACAAAATAAATTGTTAACAAATTTATGTATCTTGAGATTCTTATGGCCATTAAATGATTACTCTAAGGGCTTTAAGAAATCAAACAACCAAAGAAATATTCCAACAAAAACACACCATAAACAAGAAGAGACACCGCCACCCGACCCAAAACCGGATCGGATGACTAGGAAGGTTATCCCTCCCCAAAACACAAAATAAAATCATTTTATTAATAAGATGGCCCACCTGCAAGCGCACCCGCGAAGGCAACACCATATCAAACCCTTAGCAAAGCTTTAATAGCTACCGGGTTTTACATTAATTAATTACAACATAAAGATCGAAACAAAACCAGGAAACTCTGAACAAACCTATTGGCTACAATACATTTTAGCTATAATGATTTTAGCGCTTTGAATTCTTGACGAGAGAAGGAGCTTCTTTTGGTGCTTGGACTTTGAACAGATATGCACTTCATTTGAGGTAACCTTGTGGATTATATTTATCTGCAAATGGTTGTAACCTAGATGCTACACAAGGAGATTCACAAAACCTAAATTCCAAAGCTTTTCCCATCGGGTGAAATATTCCATGAAGCTAAACGCCCAGCAGGATCATGCAAACCGCTTTTAAAAGCCAATGGAGACTTCATTTCATTATTCAAACACTCTTCTCACATCAGGCAGGCGTGAATATGCCTGAAAAAATTACACAACATATGAACTTTCGTATTAAAGAACTCAGTATGCTCTTTTGCATAATCAATGGCCATTCTTGCTTCAAGGAACTGTATCTGTATTTCATGCCACCTGTTTTCTTCATCGTGGTTATGATCATTTTATCTTGGCGCCTGGTATGCAGGATCTCCGATCCAGTTATCGACTTTAAAGAACACAAAGACTCGTGAGTCCCAACTGCCACTCGAACTTAAAACATTGTACGGCTGGCTTAAAGTTCACTACACATCAATCTTCTAGGAGAATTTGATTTACATGCATAATACACGCACTATTGTTTAGATTGAAAATGATGTTTAGGAAAACGCCTTGAATATGAAAACCATGAAATTTCGTTTCGTTGTATTCAAGCATAAAAGTGCGAGATCTTGCCAGCTTTATCACGGTAATTACCATGAAGCCTCAAATTTCGATTCACCTTCTGTGTGATATACATACTTTCTATAATTAATTTATAACAGTAGTGATTGTAATCCACCCTATACCAAGTATAATGAAAGAAAGGTAATTGACCGAGATTTTATTGTCACTAAAATTCAATGAAAATTGGATCTGGAGTTGATTCTAAGACTAGCACGCAGAGAGAGAAGCATCTTCATCTCAGGACATGTCAAATTTTCAGTATTCTTGTTTTAAGAGGACAACATATTAGCAAAGCAACATCTTCTCTAAATACCCCTCAAAATATTAATGAGAAAAATTATTTACAGTGATTTTATAAAAATTAAAATGATAACCTTTCTCCCAAAGGAAATTGATTTTCCTCTAAATAATAAAAAAAAAACTCAAGCAATTGACGTCAATTGTAAGGATGCATCTATTAAATCACCAGGCATGTTTTATATAATATAATACACAACAGAATATAGCAATCTTATACCTAAATTTGAGATTGCTCAGAATTTAGGTAGATTCTGCCATGAACCAAAATTATAATCTGAACTGTAACTGAAAATTTGAAAAATTGACATAAAGGCTGAACTTTCGATTTGCGGTAACGAGTACAATTTTAAAATGCCCAAGTGTCTTACAAATGATTATAGTTCGCTCGAAATCCACGTTTCAAATGACAAGTTGACAAAGCTGAAGAAGTGACAAACGACTCCACAGATACTTGAATCAATCAGACTCATGAGATAACTAGGAGCATGAATGAACCATGAGTTGTTGGCTTAATGGTGAGTTCAAAAATTTGGTTTGCGTGGTCGGGGGTTCCAGCCCCACTGACCCCAATAGCAATATCTTACTTTGGAATTCTATAAGTTGGGATATGTGCACAAGGAAAAGGCTCCAAGGGATTGGAGAGGAGCCCTCTTATTTTAGACGAGATGTAGAGCAGCGGAGATATGGAACTGGAGCACTAACCATACACATACTCCTTTACGGTTATCAAGTATGGCCCCACTACAATGAAGAATAGATGGTCTCAGCTAGAGAAAGTAGAATCAGCAAATGAGAACAGGGTTCCTGAGGATTAAAAAAAATTGCACTCCATATGATATTATGTTAGCTGAAACAGAGCCTTATCCAATAGAATTAGAAACAATAAGGAGACTATTGTTATATAGGCAAAAAGTAGTAGTCATGGACAACAATCGAATACCAACAACAATCAACCAAAAAAATTTGAAATAGAGGGAAAATATATGGAGCCTGCAATGCAGCCAGCGGCTTGAGAAGTGGATGTAATGGAGGATTGCCCGGTAGACGGAATGAGGTAAAAAAACCATTAATAAACAGAATGCTAGATTCTGGACGAGAAATTCATCAAGAGACTGCTAAATTCTGCGCAAGAAATTAAATTTGATTTTTACGCAAAATTTTTATGATTAACTTCTTTAAATTTTAAACCCCAACCCAAGACATCCAAGCTAGCAGAGGGATTTCACACCAAAGAAGAGGACGACTTCTTTCAGGCTCTCGGTTAGAAAAAAAAAATCCAAAACCCTTTCGGCATTGCTTAAAAAAATCACTTTTTAGATCAATGCTTCAATTTGTAACTCCTTGGAAATTTCCAAGATGTAAACCCCTGCAAATACAACTATGATCTCTGGAAAAATACAAGGGTTAGTGTATTAAATGCAAACTTCAAAGGAGCGGCCCAAAATTTCTTGCGGCCTACTAAGTGAATGCCAGAAAACCCTGCGGCCTTGAAAGGACGGGACAGTTTCACAAAATAAACTTGAATGCTCTAAAACCCTTGTTGTCCCATTAGTTTGATAAAAAAAAATATGGCTTGATCAAGTAACTTGACAAATACAAATTAAACTACAAAGTAAGGCATTTCTTCCTGCGTTGTTTCTCGGCGGATATAATCTTTTTATACACACACACACTTTCCTGACAAAATACAATTAGGCTGAAAATAGAACAAGCGTTACCTTCTTTAAAAATTTGAGATAATCTAATAATTATGAAACATCCATCTCAACAAAACCATAGCTCAACAAAAGGTTAAAATACCAGAAAAGAGGAATGGAATAACCATAAAAGACATGCGGCCTCCCAGAAGTAACGATCCTGTGACTTTCAAAACAAGTCGAGTTAAAAATCCCAACAAAACAAAATATATATATATATATATATATATATATATATATATATATATATATATATTTAAAGATGCCCATAGGCCCTAAGGGTTGAACCTATGCTCTGATACCATATGTAACAGCCCAAAATAAACATGTAATTAATCAACTAATTAACATCAAGTTCAAACTATGAGTAGCACTTACCTGTGGTTGAAGTCTGCTTACCGCAACAAGGTTTTTGGGGACGACTCTCCACCCAACCATAGGCTCAATTGCGCAAGGACTTGCTACAACTAGCCACCCCCGAGCCCTCAATCAACGTACTACTGCCAGTGACTCCTCTGTCTTAGAACACTATTCTCCCAAGAGAATGAATGATAGAGTCTTGGAATGATGGAATGCCTCTCATCTTCCTCACCATCTATTAAATAGAGCAAACATTAGAAGGGGAACCACATGCACACACTCCATGTGTCAACATGCAACTTACTGCTTTCTTGTTTTATTCTTTTGTTTTTACTTTTTGATAGTTTTACTGATCTTTCTTGTTTTATTTCTTTTATTTATTTAAAGAATGTAATTAATTAATTAATTTATTGTTTATTATTTAATATTTAATATTTTTATTATTTATTATTTATTATTAAGGGACATTACACTAGAGAACTTTGCCATGCCACATGAACCCCACGTGGCATATTACCATATGCCACTTCATACTATGTGAGAGAGAGAACCATTGCACGACACCCTTGTATACCTTTGTATTTCAACCCTTTAATATACATTATATGTTATAGAGGTATCCCCCCACCACACACACACACTATTGTGTGTGTGTGTGTGTACAAACACACAAGCATGTAATGCTAGTGCTTGTGGACCTCTCCTCACAATTATATATTATCAACTTCACGATATAAACCTAGCGATGTATAATAAACACCATATGAATAAGCCTGACAATACACACACACATACACACATACAATGCTAGTGCTTGCAGATCACTCATCACAATTATATAATATCAACCTCTCGATATAAGCCTAATGATGTATAATAAACACCATATGAATACTTGCAATATAAGTTATCACGATATCAACACTTCGATATATTATCATTCAAGCATGGTTATTATTTGTGGACCCTTAAGACGATCTGACGATTGTGAGGAGGTGGAGGATGTGATGGTGAAGATTTGATTGCGATATAAGCCTTATAGTGTTGACCCTTTGACATAAACATCATGAAATATTTGCGCATGGAGGATCCTTGAACGATTCGATGGTGGAGGTCCAACATTAATTGCTTGGTCTGATGGCTTGAACACCACCTGAGAGGTCGACAGCCGAGCCTCACCCGTTGTTTTGACGACGCAATTCTAGAGTATAAACTAGGGTAACTATGTCTGATTTTAGAGTATGAACTATGACAACTATGCCTGATTTTTGGAGTATGAACTACGATAGTTGCGCCCGATTATTGACTGTCTATTTTGTTAGACAGGTCGAACACCTACAACCATGCCTGTAGGTGGCCTACATAATATCACACAAGGAAACAATGGTATACTAAATGTATAACTCCAGCCCATTGTTTTATACAACACCACATACATGAATGATGTAACATAAGAAAACTTGCAAAATAAGGATACAAAAGTTTGTAGAATACAAGGAATCTTGCCTGTAAGTATGATTGTGGAACATTTCATCATGAAATGTATCCCGATCAACTTCTTTCAAGAGTTAATTTCTTCCAGTAGTGTCAATAATCCCACAATTGTTTTACTCGACCTATTGGATATACCTGAGAGATTTAGTGTACCTTTATATTCGTGTGTATTATGATATTTAGTTCTAAGGGCCTACAATTGCTCCAGTAATATATGGTGTTCTTCCAATAATAACTGGCTACCAAAACTAGCCACACCATCACATTGTTACGGTTTGGGTTTACATAAGTGCTCAGAACAACTCGCAGAACAACCATCCACATATATGTATATCTATCCCCGTAACCAAGGATTAGATTCATATGGAGTATAATCAGTCTCTTAATACATGGGATACGCTCTGGCGACACATGTAGTGAAGATACATTCATGATTATAATTTCCACTCTTTTTAATTGTGTAAACATAGCATGTGAGATATCACACAAATACATATTTATTTAATAAAAAAATGGGTTATGGATAACACAACACATGAATTCATCAAGGCAGACATACTAAGTGCAATAGCTACACTTAATGTTGGAGTTAACCAGACTCAAAGTCCATACGTACATGAAGTTTATATATTTTTCCCTGCATATGTGTGTGTGTGTGTAAGTCAATTGAGTTTAGCTTTACCCTGATCATTTTTCAAGCTTAAACCCATTAAGTTATGATAATGTTCATCTACGATCGAGTGCAATTTTGAAGCCAAATTTTCCAACAATAATTAACATACATAAACAACATAATCAATATTCAACTAAGATACATAATCAACATTCATGTTTAATATATGAGAATATCCACATCGTACATTTTGTTTCATATGCCAATGGTACCAACTAAATTCAATGATGGAGACATAAATTCATTATACAAACCACACATAATAAATACTTATCTTATATGGAGTTGGGCAACTGAGTTTGGGACTGCAACTCTCCACCCAATTGTAGACAGGTTGCAGCTAACTTTCTCTTGCAGTTGTCACACCCAAGCTAGATTCCAAGGCTTGAGAAGGTTGCTCAAAGGACAAAACAAAATTTGTTAATTGAAACAGGGACTCCATAGATCCAATCTACCTCCACCCTTCAACTACCATAGGTAATGGGAAAAGCAAGGGAATCCATAGGTTTGCTACATCCACCCTTCGGTCATAAAATAACTCAAGCACATTCTAGTCCACAGAATCCAAGGGTTTGCTACCTTCGCCCACTAGCCAATAATGGAGTCCAAAGATAGGAATCTCTACCCTCAAGTAACACCAGGGGATCCAAATGCTTCATCGCCGCCCTAATTTACCACAATGGTTCCACTCAATGAAGGAATCCAAAACCTACTGCCAAAATAATGAAGCAAGCAAAGGAGACTAGGAATTTTTCTCTTACCAAGAATCAAGGAATAACCTCCACCATGGTTGTTAAGGGAGTCTAGAGAAGAGAATCTCCACCCTCCCGCCCCAAGGAATCCAGAGAATTGTAATCCCCGCCTAAAGGAATTTCCACCAGTTCTCCTTCTGCTCAACTGAGATATATTTCCTTTCTAAGAGTTGTAGATGTGTAGGACTGCAATGACTTTAGTTGTTTCAAGCATTGTTCTCTGTAGTATATTATATACATACAAAATTTACTGCCAAATTTCCTTTCTAAGAGAAGATTCCATCAGTGCCACGAATTAGCAAACATAAGCTCCTGAAACTATAGCTCAATTATTCCACCATTACCAGACAATGTCCTTCACGCAGTTCATGGTCATAATTCATCACTACTACATTTGTGTTGCCTCCAAGTCCTTTGTTCAGAACTCAATAGCAAAATCTTCCTACGCCATTCTCTATGCTTTGTTGCTCTACCAAGATTACATTCTATGTACTCTTCCATCGTGATATTCCCCACAACAGATTGAATTCTTGTAGTGTTCCTTTGTTCTTGCTTGATGCCTTCATGCTTTTGTTTTTTTACCTCAATCTCGCTCTCCCTCTCCCCATTTAGGTCTTTCTACTCGCATTGCTGCTCTATCTCTGGTCAAATTTTTCTCGACCTCCTCCACTACCTTCCAGTTAAATTCAAATTACACTTACACCAACATCCTACTATGGGTACATTGTCCCATGCATTTTCCTCTTTTATTCTCTATGCCTGCGTGCCTCCAACTGATCGATTTTTTTTCCTTAGTGGCTATTTGATGTTGCTCTTCTTTCCACACTTCCTCGGTCCCCTATATTTTCTTTGTTCATGGTGATTAAATGCTAGCGACCCCCTACGCCTTGTCTTCTTCCTATCCTATAGTTGTTCGAAATATACTTCTTGGTGGTTATTTTCTAGTCTGGCCCAAATCCTCTGAACCAATCAACGTTGCTCCATTTGTCTTTAAGTTTCTAAATTTTTTTTGGTTATCCTTGTCATCTTTTGTTTTCTTTTGTGTATGTATTCCAAAATCTTGCAGCCCAATCACCATAGTGCCACTTAATCCCCTGCCCCTTGCTTGCCATTTGGCAGATTCCATGGCTAAAATATATATATATATATGTATACACACACACACACAACAATTACAAAGGTGAAAAGTGATTGTGGCTATCACAAGAACCTATATAATCATATGCAACATAAGAAAGATAGAAGAGACAAAGTAGCAGATAATCAACAAAGCAATACTTTATATTATATATTATGAATGAACAAATCGAACCAATACATTGAAGTGCATGCATTCACATATATATCATAGCTTGATAGTTACATAGTTTAACTATCGAAACCGACCTTGCTTAACTGACTCAAATAGTCGACTTGACTAGAGGATCGAATGACTTTATGATATTTCTTTCTTGTAGACTCGACTGAGCTACTTGACTAAGTCAAGTAACCTCCCCAACATCTCCCCCACCCTCAATGCCTTGTTCGTCTCGAAGAAGGGGGCGATTATGAGACTTGCAAAATTTTACAAAACTTGTTACAATAGAAAGAAAATAAGAAAGAAAAATTATTCGACAAAATCATTGAGATACTGAGGAAGAAGGCTACAATGGTGTTTGTCCATGAGATGGTTGTTCCTCTACTGCAGTCTGTTGATTAACTGATGCTTCTTGTCCTCTATCTGACAATTTAAAATTTGAATTGCCCTTCTTTCTTTCCATCGGCAACTAGTCTCCTTCTGCCTCAATTTCTTATGTGTTTGATCTTTTCTCAGGGATTTGGATGCATCCCGACATACTTGGTTCAAATAAATCGTACTTAGGTCAAGGAGGAGTTCGCGCAGATGACCGCGCTCAATTGGGACCTCTGGAAATGTTTTCTAGTGAATGATGGGTATGAGCAACTAAAGTTGTTGATCAAATATTGACCATTCTCTTATAGCTTGGAACAAGCACTGCTTGATTTCCTATGTAAATAAATAAAAATATAACCAAGGTCATGGGACACGTATTCCAAGTTGAATGTTGGGCGAAACATATTGATGGGGATCATTGGTGATTAATAAATGGCTATGGAAATTGGCAAAGGCATTGGAAAAGGCAAAGTGGCATTTAATTAGCATTTTATTTATGAAATAAAGGAAAATATGAGAAAATGGAGATGAAAGGTCACATAATTGCATGTGAGGAAAATTGAAGGAAAATTAGAGGAAAATAAAGAAAATAGGGGCCTCAATGATAAAGAGTTTTATAAGGATCCGTTCATAGCTTTTGTTAGTTGATCTTTTGCGGGTTTAGCTTTTGTCAGTTTTAGCTTGGAGCTCTTTTTCTATTTTCTCTCTCTCTCATACTCTTACACACTTATAGAAACCTTGGAGCATTGTTGGAGCATGCTTAGAGAATTCTAGTTTCCTTTAGATTTGGAGAACAAAGGCAGGGAAAAAGAAGGAAAGCACAAGGGGACAGCGAGATCAACAACTACAACAGGATTGCCTTGCATGTATTGGGTTGCATGTGTGATTTCCTTGATTTATCGATGCATGTTATTATCTAGTTATGATCTGTCATTGGCATGGAGGATTGCCTGGATTGATAGTGGTTTTGTCTGGCCTTGTCATTTCCTGGATAACCATGGTGTCGTGGGTTTTTCCACTAGTTGCTTCTAATTGGTGTTCAGGTTCCTTATGGTTGTGAGTTGAGTTACTAGTTCCTAGAGTCGTTGGTTGGAACAAATGCTCTGGATCCTTGGAACAACTTGGGTTGAGTTACTAGTCCTAGAGCCTAGGTTGGAAAAATGCTCTAGATCCCTTGGTGGATTAAGTTACTAGTCCTGGAGCCAAGATGGACAAATGCTCTAGATCCCTTGGAGGTTGTGGGTTGAGTTATTAGTTCCTGGAGCCGCGGTTGGGACAAATGCTCTGGAGCCCTGGACATCTTGGGTAGAGACTGATCTGGTTGGTGTTAGTGATGTCTGGCCGTGAGGTGGAATCACTGGTTGAGAGTTAAGGTAGTTTGGCCCCTAGAATCCCTGGTTTGTTTTTGTTTGTTTTATTCCATGAGATCCCACTTTCACACTTGGAATATGGCACGAGGGTGATTGGCTAAAAGAGAGATTTGTTTCAACCCAATCTATGGTCGAGTGGTACATGGAAGTCCCTGACTTGGTTGCATTCTGCATATGTTAATAAAAGCTCTTTTCCTCTTGTATTTTCATGAATAGTTGTACTTGTTATTATGTGGCTTTGATGGTTGTTCTATCATGGTTATTATTCTAGTTATATGTTGGTTATAAGTATAGTTTCATAATAGGTTCTAACTATAGCTCTTGATATGTTTTGCTTGTTGACAATTAGTTAATGAATGCATGAGCTAATAGATACTATTGCAACTATCATGAGTGGGCATTAGACATTCTTGACGATTCTCAAATAAGTATTAGACCCCTATGTTTAAATATGTATTATTGACCTGTAGACTACATGTCCTCAACATGTTTGATGAAATGACTGTCATGGTTAGGCCTAGTTAGGTCAAGTCTTTGATCAAGTTTTCTATGAATGGTTTTGTCTTGATGTCATTTATCATTTTTGAAAGTATCACTAAGTTCTCGACAGTGGTCTAGAGGCTAGCCTTAAATAGTGGCTCAAAATCTAGGACCACTACCTCTGATCTAAAAAAAATTGGTGGCAACCACATGGATGCAAGCTTGTGCATGCGGTTTGAGGTCTCCAACCACATGGAGGTCTTGTTATGGCTGCGGTTGCGGACCCAGGTCAGAGAAAAGAGTGTCCAAGCTAGGTTTTGGCCACCTATAGTGGTTACTCAACCTCTAAGTGACTTGTAGTCCCTATAGGATGTTGTGGAATGCCATTTTGTCTTCTGTGATTGGCCCCACTTCTTTACTAGAACCTAGGATGTCGAGTCATGTCACAGTAGCTCCTCCTCTCATGTTCAACCCGACATATTTGTGAAACTACGTAAATGTGGGAGGGGTGGTTACAGAATGGTATCAAAGCCCCCAGGTTCAACACTTGGAATAGATGGGCATGATGTGTTTGTCATGCATGCATGCATTGTGATTTTCATTGTTGCAAGTTGTGTCGTCATGTAGATGTTGATGATTTCGATGTTGAGATGATTGATAGGTTGATTTCATTATATATACATATGTTGTGCTAATACGGATTGAACTTCCAGATGAGATAGTCTCCCTTGAACTTCACTGAGGTATGTTGATTATGCTTTATGTTTGTTTTATCTGACATTGTATGTTTGCAGGAAGTAGAGGATAAAAGATGACAAGCAAAATGGTGGACTACAGTTCACATGATTTTCCCTACACATAAAATGAGCAACATGGTGATGAGTACTCCCATGACATAGCAGACACATTTAGAAGTTTGAAAGCAGAGATCAGGAGTTGTAAGGTAGATAATGACAGGATCATTAAGTCACAGGAAAGACTCTCTAGGGCACAAGAAAAACAAGCAGAGGTTAATGCAGTGATTCTTCAGAGTCTATCAGGTTTGCAAAGACAAGGATCACTTAGGATCAGTCATGGATAGGAGGAAAGGACCAATGGGGCATATGGTAGCAGGTCTCAGTCAAGATACAAGTTTGACAGGGATGATAGAGTCATAGATGGTAGGTCCTTGGATACACTTGACATGAGGGGTAATGACCATGAATTATATTCTAGTTTTGTTTCAAAGAGACGAGATTTTCATCCCCGTCACCATCCGTATAGAAGGAGTGAGAAGCAGTACTTGTAGAGGAGTTCAATAAAGTGAAGCCCCCTACATTTGATTGAGAAAAGAAGAAGTCACAAGATGCAGAATCTTGGTTGCTTGGGATGAATAAGTTCTTCAGATTGCACGATTATTCAGAAAATATGAAAGTGAATATAACTACATTTAGTCTTAAAGGACAAACAAAGATTTGGTGAGAAGATGTTGAATGTCAGAGGAATTCGAGAAGAGTAGATGAATTGGAGTGAGTTAAAGAGACCTTTCAAGAAGCAGTATCTATCTGAGAAATACTATGATGACATGGCAAAGGAGTTTTATGAGTTGAATATGGGATCTATGACCGATGAGGAGTATACTAGCAAATTCTCGGAGTTGTTGAGATATGTGCCTTACCTTAAGGAGGAGAAGGCCAATATTCAGAGATTCATGAGTGGGTTTCCAATATCATTCAAAGATAGGATTGAGTTTGATGATCCTAAATCGTTAGAGGAAGCCATCAGAAAGTTGAAACACTATTATCAGCAATCAAAGCACAGGTCTGAGACTAAGTAGGATTGGAAGTGTAATGAGAAGAATAAGGGAAAGTGGGTTAATAAGAGAGGAAAACCATGGGATACAGATGACAAGGAGAATGCAACATCACACAAGAAGTTTAATGAATCTTATAAAGGATAGGGATTTCAATATGAGGAGTAGAACAAGGGTGATCATAGGAAGCCTTTATAGTGTTGGACTTGTGGCAAGGATCATCGCAGGAGAGATTGTCCACAACATCAAGGTGGTAGACCGTAGATTTATAGTGTTCAGGAGGCACAAACAGTTGGGGACATTAGATAGATTATTCCTCGGATTTATGCAGCGTTGGATAATAGGTAGGTTGATCATCGGGCATCTATTATCGAGATGGAAGGTAAGCTTTGTGATGAAGTTGTTTCTATTTTGATTGACCCTGGATCTAACTATACTTATATTAGTCCTAACCTGGTGGAGATGTGTGGTTTGAATAAATAAGTGCACGCAGAGTCTTGGTTGGTGTAGTTGGCAACAAGTACCAAGAAAAGAGTTCCTCATTGGGTAAGAGCGTGTGCATTTGAGTTGAATAGTATGTCTACATAAATGCATCTAAATGTGCTTTTGTTGGGATCATACAATATGCTATTGGGTATGGATTGGTTGTACATTCATAAGACTAAGGTGGATTGCTACAATAAGGCTATTGGGTGCTTGGATGATGACGGAGTGAAGAGAATCTTGCAAGGTAAGAAGAAGTCTACATCAGTGAGAATGGTTAAAGTTATGCACGCCAAGCGCAATAGCAGGAAAAGATGTGTAATGTTTGCAATTCATATTTCTAGTGATAAAGGTAAAAATGTTGAGGATGTTGAGGTCTTGAAGAGGTGCCCGATTTTGTAGCAGTTTTAGGATGTATTCCCAGTAGAGATCTGAGAATTATCGCCTCGATAGGAAGTGGACTTTTCTATTGAGTTGATGTCTAGCAACACCCACATCAAAGGCATCGTACATGATGAGCACTCCGAAATTGGTGGAACTGAAGTTGCAGTTGAAGGAAATGCTTGACAAGGGATACATTAGGCCAAGTGTGTCGCCTTGGAGTGCACCAGTATTGTTTGTGAAGAAGAAGGATGGTACTCTCAAGTTGTGTATTGATTATAGGCAGTTGAACAAGGTGACGATTAAGAACAAGTATATGTTACCGAGGAACTATGACTTGTTTGACCAGTTGAAGGAAGCAATAATGTTCTTGAAGATTTATTTGAGATTGAGATACCATCAGATACACATAAAAGAAGAGGAAATATACAATACTAGTTTCTAGACCAGGTATGTGAATTATGAGTTTGTTGTAGTTCCTTTTGGTTTGACTAATGCTCCAACTACTTTCATGTGTTTGATGAATATTTTGTTGCATCCTTACCTGGACAAGTTTGTGATTGTATTCATTGATGGCATATTGATATATATACTGAGAACGAGGAAGAGCATGTCGAGCATTTAACAATAGTGTTAAGACTATCGAGAGAGCGTCAGTTGTATGCCAAGCTTAGTAAATTCAGTTTCTTTCAGGCATAGGTTCACTACTTGGGGCATGTGGTTTCCAAGGAAGGTATAATAGTGGATTTGGAAAAGACTAGAGTTATCATGGAGTGGGCAACTCCTAGGAATGTGGATGATGTCAAATCATTCATGGGGTTAACAGGTTATTACAGGTAGTTCATCAGGAAATTATCAAGGTTCGCCTATCCTATTACATCCTTGCAGTGAAAAGGCTAGAAATTTGAATGGATTGAGGAATGTATAGCTAATTTTGAACAGTTGAAGCAGTTTCTTACAAATGCTTCAGTTCTAAATATTGCAGATCTAGAGAAAGAATTTGTGGTGTGTACAGATGCTTGCAAGAGAGGACTTGGTGGAGTCTTGATGAAGGAAGGATATGTAGTATGCTATGAGTTAAGGAAATTGAATGAGAATGAGCATAATTACGTGATCTATGATCTAGAATTGACAGTTATCATCCAAGCATTGAAGATGTGGAGACAGTATCTTCTTGGCAGGAGGTTCATCTTGATGAGTGATCGTATTGGATTGAGATTCTTATTTGACCAACCGAATCTAAATGTCATGCAAGCTAGGTGGTTGGCTACAATAGGTGAGTTTGACTTTGAAATCAGGTACATTAAGGGAAAAGAGAATAGGGTTGCAGATGCTCTTAGTAGAAGAGTACATGTAAATCACATTGTAACTATGAGTTCATATGGGACAAATTTATAGGATAAGATCTTATAGGCAAGACAACAAGATGAGAGGTACCAACAGTTTAAGCACATGTTACATAAGTAGGGTACAGGTGAACAGGATGTGGATTATTATCTCACGGCAGATGGCTTGGTCAGATTTAGGGACAGGATATATGTGTCGGACAACAACGAGCTCAAGAAACTTATCTTGAGCGAATTTCATGTTAAGCCATAATCAGGTCACCTGGGATAGCAAAATACATTGACAATGGTTAAGAAGTTATACCATTCGCTGAACTTGAAGAAAGAGGTGGCAAATATTGTTGCAAGATGTTTGGATTTTCAGCATGTAAAAGTAGAGTGTAAGAATCCAAGTGGTTTACTGCAATTGATTCTGATTATAGAGTGGAAATGGGAGGTCATTTCCATGGACTTTATTATAGGTTTTTCGAGGACTTCTAGGCAACATGATTCTATCATGGTTTTGGTTGACAGGTTGATAATGGTATCTCACTTCATTCCAGTGAAGTCTACGAATTCAGCTAGTGAGGTAGCCCAGGTCTTCATCAGGGAGATAGTGAGGTCACATGGTATTCCTAGGAAGATTGTGTCAGACAGAGATGTCAAGTTCACTTCCGAGTTCTGGAAAGAGTTATCTGCAGGTCTGGGCACAAATTTAGCCTTCATTACAACTTATCATTCGCAGAGAGATGGATAGACAGAGAGGGTCAACATGAGTCTTGAGAACATGTTGAGAATGCACGTTATGCATCATCAACAGAAGCGAGAAGAGTATATTCCACTGGTGGAGTTTGTGAATAACAATGGGCATCAGGAGTCACTGAGGATGAGTCCATTTGAGGCACTTTATGGGAAGCATTATAATACTCCCATTAGTTGGATAGATCCAATGAATAGGTTGTTGATTGGACTGGGCATGTTGGTAGAAATGGAACAAGAAATGCAGGTTATTTAGAAGAATCTAAAGGTAGCACATGAAAGACATAAGAGTTATGTAGATCAACACAAGGTGTTTAAGGAGTTTCAGGTTGGGGAACACGTGTACTTGTACATCAATCCCAATAAGAGCTCCTTGAGGATTGGATCATGTGAAAAGCGGCACCTCGATAGTGTGGACGTTTCAATATTCTTGAGAGGATTGGACCAATGGCCTACCGACTTGCACTACCTCCGATAGTGAAAGTCCATGATGTTTTCCATGTGTCATTGCTTAAGAAATATGTGAAATATGTTGATCATGTGATTGAATGGTCTGTATTGCAAGGGGAGCTAGAAGGACAATTACAGTTGGAACCTCAGTGCATTTTGCAACGAAAGATACTCATGCTCCGGAATCGAGCAATTAAGAAAGTTAAAGTGTAGTGGAAACACTTTGGGCTTGATGAAGCTACATGGGAGATGGTTGATCAGATGCAGCCTATGTATCCTTCTCCATTCGTTGGTTGAGCAGATGTATTTTGTTATATGTTTTGGTGGTGCGTTTTTTGTTATATTTATGTATATGCATATGTACATAAATATTGCATCAAGCTATGTTATAAAGCTCCAATAAGCGGTATGTTGTTCATGGTATGTGGGTTATGTTTTGAACATATGGGTATGATGTAAATGTTGTATCGAGTTGTGTTATAAAGCTCCATAGGAAGCATGTATTTGTTGGTTTGTAAGTGTCATTGAACACTGAGGAGAGTGTTCCCCCAAGGGGGAGGAGTTTGTAACATCCCCTGGTTGACTTCCTATGTAAATAAATAAAAATATAACCAAGGTCATGGGACACATATTCCAAGGTGAATGTTGGGAAAAACATAGTGATGGGGATCACTGGTGATTAATAATTGGTTATGGAAATTGGCAAAGGCAAAGTGGCATTTAATCAGGATTTTATTAACAAAATAAATGAAAATAGGTGAAAAGGGAGATGAAAGATCAGATAATTGCATGTAAGAAAAGTTGAAGGAAAAATAGAGGAAAATGAAGAAAATAGAGGCATCAATGATAAAAAGGTTTCTAAGGATCAGTTCACAACTTTTGTCAGTTGAGATTTTGCGGCTTTAGCTTTTGTCAATTTTAGCTTGGAGATATATTTCTATTCTCTCCCTCTCTCTCATACTCTTTCACACTCACAAAAATCTTGGAGCATTGTTGGATCGTGCTTGGAGCATTCTAGTTTACTTTGGATCTGGAGAAAGAAGGTAGGGAAAAATTAGGAAGGCGCAAGGAGACAACGAGATCAACAACTACAACGGGATTGCCTTGCAGCTATCGAGTTGCAAGTGTGATTTCCTTGTTGATTTATGGATGCATGGTGTATGCATGTTATTATCTGGTTATGATTTGTCATTGGCATGGAGGATTGCCTGGATTGACAATGTTTTTTCCTAGCCTTTCCATTTCATGGATAATCATGGTGTTGTGGGTTTTTCCACTTGTTGTTTCTAATTGGTGCTTAGGTTCCTTATGGTTGTGAGTTGAGTTACTAGTTCTTGAAGTCGTTGCTTGGAACAAACACTCTGGAGCCTTGGAACAACTTGAATTGAGTTACTAGTCCTAGAGCCTAGGTTAGAAAAACATTCTAGAGCCCTTTGTGGGTTGAGTTACTAGTCCTGGAGCCGAGTTGGATAAATTCTCTAGAGCCCTAAAAGGCTGTGGGTTGAGTTATTAGTTCCTGGAGTCGCAGTTGGGACAAATTTTCAGGAGCCCTAGACAACTTGGGTTGAGTTACTAGTTTTTGGAGCCATTGGTTGGAACAAATGCTCTGGAGCCTTGGAACAACTTGTGTTGAGTTACTAGTCCTAGAGCTTAGGCTGGATAAATTCTCTAGAGCCCTTGGTGGGTTGAGTTACTAGTCCTAGAGTTGAGTTGGACAAACGATCTGGAGCCCTGGAAGGCTATGGGTTGAGTTATTAGCTCATATAGCCATGGTTGGGACAAACGCTCTGCAGCCCTAGACAACTTGGGTAGAGACCAATCTGGTTGGTGTTAGTGATGTCTGACCATGAGGTGGAATCACTACTGAGGGTTGAGGTAGTTTGGCCTCTAGAGGCCCTAGTTTGGTTTTGTTTGGTTTATTCCATGAGATCCCACATTCACGCTTGGAATATGGCGCGGGGGTGATTGGTTGAAAGAAAAATTTGGTTCAACTCAATATATGGTCAGGTGGTACGTGGAAGTCCCTGACTTGGTTGGATTCTGCATATGTTAATAAGAGTTATTTTCCTCTTGTATTTTCATGAGTAATTGTACTTGCTATTATGTGGCTTTGATGGTTGTTCTATCATGATTATTATTCTAGTTATATGTTGGTTATAAGTATGGTTTCATAACAGGTTCTAGTTATTTCTCTTGATATGTTTTCCTTGTTGATGATTGGTTAATGAATGCATTAGCTAATAAATATTATTGCAGCTATCATGAGAGGGAATTAAACATGCTTGATGATTCTAAGATAAGTATCAGACCCCTATGTTTAAAATGCATTCATTACCAGTAGATTACATGTCCTCAACATGTTTGACGAAATGACTGTCATGGTTATGCCTGGTTAGCTCAAGTCTTTGATCAAGTTTTGTATGAATGGATTTGTCTTGATGTCATCTATCATTTTCGAAAGTCTCACTAAGTTCTCAGCAGTGGTATGGAGGCTCGCCTTAAATGGCGGCTCAAATTCGGGATCGCTACCTTTGAATTGGAAAATTTTGGTTGCAATCGCATGGATGCAGGCTTGTGCATGTGGTTGGAGGATTCCAACTGCATGTAGGGCTTATTGTAGGTATGATTGGGGACCCAAGTCATAAGCTAAGGTTTTGGCCACCTGGGGTGGTTACTCAACCTCTGAGTGACTTGTAGTCCCTATACGATGTTATGGAATGTCAGTTTGTATTTCGTGGTCAACCCCACTTCCTTAATGGAACCTAGGAGGTCGGGTCATGTCTTAGTAGCTCCTCCTCTCATGTTCACCCCGAAGGGTCGATGAAACTGGGTAAATGTGAGAGGGGTGGTTACACCACTAGTCTTACTTGTGCTTCCAATGTTTTTAGCTCTGATAAATACCGCACCTTGTCAGCCATTGTTGTCTATTGTGATAGTCGACTGATCCTTTTTGTTTCAAATACTGCCTTCGACTAATAATTCCCTGTAGATATTTAGTGGCATTAGAAGCTTCTATTTGTGCCTTTTTACCCTCTCTTAGCCACTATCTTTCCTCCTGCATCAATTGTGTTTGTAACCTTTTTCCTTGCGTAATATTAGTTTCTAACGTAGAATTTGCTTGGGATTGAAAGATTTCTCACAAAGACAGGTCACGAAAAAGCGTTTCTTGAGCCTTTAACCGACTACATGCATAATACAAGCAAGTTGGATAATTGTTGAGAATTATATTTAGTGTGTCACCCTTTTCGAGTAACTATTATAATTCCTACTTAGCTTGGGAAAATTCTCTATAAGCATCTTGAATATCAGTTGACATTCCCTGATTGCCTTGTGTTGTTACTTGTTGTTGAAGATCGACTATCTATGCACTCAGTTGTTCATCATGGTAAAACAAATGATAGACCAATTGTTTGATTGCAACAAGTAGGTCATTAACTTTGATTGGTATGTGAATATTGATTTTTTTGTTGTCTACTTCCTGCAGTCTGACCAAACCTCCCTTTCTTGTTGTTGTCTCTGTTTAAGCTTATTACTATCTATCGACCTCTTCTTTCATCTCCTCTTAGCTTCTAGAAAATTGTTTTGTAATCAAAAGAATACTTGTCGATCTAAGGCATATTTTACTTCAAATACCCTATCAGATGTATCCTTCAGTAAAGGCTTTTAAATTGACAGTGTAGAAGTACTTGCTATAGTTGGTTCATCCTGAGGCGTGTGCCACTCGGTTGTCGTTGTACTTAATGTATCTATTGTTTCTGGGTCAGTTTTTACTGATGGACCTCTAGTTATATTGTTTGACTTAGTACCCTTTGATGAGACTTATTGTGTGTCGATTTGTTAGGTGGTTGTTTTCCCTTGACCATCATTTATCTGCTCAATAATAGGTGTTGGAAACTCAAGATGTGAATAAGAAAATAAGTCAATTTATGAGATTTGTTTCTTTTTCTTCCCGACCCCACTTGATTGGCCTTTAGTCTATTGTTGGTCTGAAGTTTTCGTTGCTGTGATCGACTTTACTTGAGTCGACTATTATTGTACCTATGTCTGTTGCTCATCCATTAATTTTTTCTTGAGTGTTTCAATAATTATATCCTTAGCTTGACCTAAGGATCATAAAATTTTGGGTCTAATAGATGATCCAAGAACTTGTTGTGATCTCATCAGCTTCTCAATTACTTTGCCTTTGCTTGAGTGTCCTCTAAGACATGTTTTTCAATGGCATCTAATCTATCTGCATTTGAGGATCATCAAATTTGATATTAGTAAAGACTCCCCACTAGTTTATCCCAAATGTTCGTGTCAGGCTTTGCAGCCTTCCACCAACAATCAAACAAGCTCTTACAAAGTGATCTTAGGGTGTCAAAGTCAAATTTTGTCATTTCAGTAAGTCTTCGAGTAAAATTTGGTCACTAGGTATTAGGTCTAGGATTGTTTTCACTCCTTCCTAAGTTTTCTAAGTATTGGTCCATGTCACCATTTGGCTTAGTGTACCATCATTCAAAGAGTTGTCATCATTATTTCAAGTTCCAATGGTCATTTTACACTTTGTTGTGCTTCAGTTGTGCTTAGGTAAGGCTTCATTTCCCTCTCCTAGGGTTTTGAGGTATTTTTTCTTGGATGATCAAATCATCAACAAAACTTGTATCCTGATGCTCATACACCTTCTCCTATCCTTAATATACCTTTTAAAACACTTCATCACTAATATCCCTCAAATTATCATTTTCCACCAACCCTAGCCTATTGCTACAATTTGACACTTTTCTAGTTAGGCTTGTGTTTTTCCTTTTGGCCCCTTCCCCTCCATCAATCCTTGAAATTCCAATTTCCTCGCTTTCCTAACATCCCTCCCTACTTCCCAAAATTTTTCAAGAACTTAGAAGCCCCTCATCCCCTTAATTT